>BMAW01026059.1:734487-748834 GCA_019974015.1 Nephila pilipes
ATAAAAATCACCAATTTTTTCTGAAACTTTACTTATTGGAAATATTAATTCGAGTCACAAAAGTTATTTCCAGCAGAATTTTACATAATTAAGTATACAAATATATTTATTTTAAATACATAACTCGTATAAATCAATTTCTTAAAAGTAATACTCGTCAATACTTATCCTTTCTTTATAAATGTAATTATATAAAATTAACAAGGAGAAGCTCAGTCGTCCGTTTCGCGTACTTTTTTCCAACTTGATACAGATAGAGGGATATAAACACAATAAAACCTCAAAGCAAACTGGTGCAATCTTTCAATTGTTCTCGAGAAAATACCATTTAAAATTTCATAACCCTTTAAAAGCCTTATTTTTCACCTTGAGTCAATGCCATGTGTCTCTCGGTACTTTGTCTTACTAATTCATTGTATTGGGTTTTATTTGTGGTTACACATTCTATTTACAGAAAAGGTTTTAATTTTTTTAGATTTAATTCAAAGTTATTTATTATGAAGCTAAATATTGCATTATTTGCCATCAATTTTCTGTACGTTATTTTTAGATAAATTAATTAATGTTATAATCCCCCCATTCACATAATATTTCTACTATTAATAAATTATTAAAATAAATCTCATTACAAATTTTATTTAATAAATTTATTAAGTGCTATATTCGATACTTTCTTTTTTTTTTCATTACTAATATGCATTCGCAGTCAATGAAAATAGAACATTTCGAAAAAATCGTGTCACAACTGTGAAACTTTGTAGGTAGCAAGAATTCGAGCTGGTATCCAAATGATTTAAATTTCATGCGATCGCTCATGTGTAAACATCTAACAGAAGTGAGGCAATCCTAAACCATAAGGTATAAATACTATTGTCTTTTAAATTCGGTATGAACGTAAAAAATATTGACAGTTGCAATAACATGTATGGAAGATGAATAATGTCTTTCAGACGCCAGAGATGATAAGTTGAACATTTGGGAGATTTTTTATGGAAGTCTCATCAGTGAAATGAAAATTGCAGGGTGGTCGGCACGCCGTTTATTTAGACATTTGAATCATTCCGACAATACTATCAGGCAGTACCGGCAACAGCAGACACGTAGGAACAACACACGGAGTTCCACATTAGTAAGGTCCAGACAAACATACAGTAGAGAGGACAGAGAAATCGTTCGCCAGGCAACAAGGACAAATTCATTTATCGGCTACTCAGTCCTCTCTTCTTGGAGTTGTTGAAGTTCAAGTGGATGGGAAAACTTTTGCAAGACGTTTCCAAGAAGCAAATCTGAGATCCCAGTGTCTTTTACTAGTTTTGTCTTCAACACCAAAATATCAGGGACTACGATTGCAATGGTACGAAGCAAGAGCAGCATGGGGAGTTGGGAAATGGAGTTCCGTGATGTACAGCGATGTTTCGTTTCAGGGTTTGATGACCATTTTGCTCCAATGTGGAGGACCTCTAGACAGGGTTCCCCTCCTTAACTTGCACTCAAGTGGCATAGCTCCCAAAGAGCAGGCATTGTTGTCTGGGAAGCCATATCCTTTGATAGACGATCAATTTTCAGTGATGGTTTGTTTCACAATGACATCCCGGTGGTCTGTAGACGACATTGCACAGCTTCATGTGCTCCTATTCCATGTCAGGAGTCCTAATTCTTTGTTTCATCAAGATAATGCTCTGCTACATACAACACAGGTTGTCCAGAATTAAGTACACCATTTACAAACACTTTCCTGACCTTCCTACTTCCCGGACCTGTCCTCTATACAACATGTTTGTGATCAGATGAAACGTGACCTGCTTCCGTACTACAATACTCGAGATATTGAAAGCTTCATACAGCAAACGTGGGGTAATCTGCACCAGGACAATATCAGATGTTTGTTGGACTCCATGCAACATTGTATTGCGGCTTGTATTGCAGCACGTGGCAGTGCAATGTCTTTTTAAAGAACCCTAGTCTAACTGTAGATCTGATTTTGAGATCCCTTGTGTCTTTCATATGTATCTTTATGTGTACTAAATTTCAGTTGCATCTAATACCTTTTTCTTTATGCGCTATTTTCAATGACTATGCGTGTACATGGATGATAAAAACACAATTCGGACATAATCTTATATCACATTTGTTATCATATTTGATAACGAATTAACATATGCACACACACACAGAAAATTGAATATTTTAGATTTTATTAAAATGTTTTAAAACTCCTATTATGCGTTATTGTATCTTAGTATATTTTATAACAGAATACGTATTTATAAAGAATATATTTTTTTGATAAATGAATAAAATAAAACTTTTGTTGCTGGCATTTTTTTTTTCCATAATTGAAGGTATGTTATTTGAAAGGCGGATTATGGAAAAAATTAATTTTTTCCTATAAAACTAAAAGCAGTTCTGAAAATGTTTCTGAGTTATGTTGAGAATGCCTGAAACGTGGTGCTTCATTTTACTATAACTTTTTTATTGTATTCATGATCCTCTATCAACGCACCCAGTTTTTTTTTTAAAGTAGCGACCCGAGCTTTTCAGATTCATCAAGTGAGAGAAAATAGCATTTTTCCAATTTAAGTAAGATGTTATCACAAAATGAAGCACATCTAATTCTCAGGACAATGAAAGACCTCCCCCCACTTCTCAGGAATTACCACAGATTTGAAGTATACTTCCATGGTTCTCATATTAGAATGTCAAGCTTGTGGGTAATTAATTCTTTAAAAAACTATATTTACCAGAAAAATACTGCTTTCCTGAACTATTTTTCTCAAATTTTATGGCTTAGTTGAATTATGAAAGAAATTGGATGTAGTAATAATATATGGTAGAACACCATTCAGATATTGGTCCGATTGCTAGTATGTAATTTGTATCTACTGAATTGCATTTTCGTAAGGATTTAGAAGTTTTTATGCAGTTTAATATTATATTATACTAAATTAAATTTTAGAAATTTTGAAAGTGGTACTAATATATTTATTTTACTAGATACAAAAATACAAATAAAATTTTTATAAAGACACATCGCTTTAAAGAAGTTAAATAATTCGAGTTTCACACAATTTATCTATTTAGCAATGTGGAAGTTATAAATTATGCACATAAATTTAAGATATTTCAAGATATCATTCAATATGGATCCAAACTGAGACTTATTTGATGTTGTAGGTACCGAACTTATATATAATTTTGCTCAAATTTTACTTAGATTATATCTGATGAAATCATTAAAAGAATAACACAAGATACGACAGGGTATCCTAAATTTTTAACCGTTACTAAGAAACAACTGAGGTATCCGGATAAAAATTTTCTACATATTAATTGATTCATGTGTACATAATGTTGCAATTTATAGTGATTCATGTTATTCAGTAAGTTTCAGGTAGCCATAGATCCCGCAGTATAGAGAAGATAGAGGCTTCCAGTGTGATTAAGTTCCTTCATTTGAAAGTTTATATTGCCTGGTAAATCTACGATGAAATAGTGACTGTTTATGGAACTGATAGCCTTCATATGACACTGTTGTGAGGTGGAAAAGGAATTTTCAAACTGGATACACAGACGATACTAAAAGTCGAAGATCATCACTCATGGATGCTGCTGCTACATTGAAGAAGGTAGAGGACTTAATCCTATTAGACCTATGAACAACCACCAAAATGATTCATGAATGAGATGTATCTTAGTTACAGCGGTGTGTGGAAAAATTCATAAGGAACCGTACATGTTAAAGATGTTAACATGCTGGGTTCCACGATTATAAACCCCATTTCAAAAGCAAATACGGCCCGATTTGTCAAGGGTTATGTTGAATCTGTCGGAGTAAGAGGAAGATGAATTTTTGGTCTGGTAACTATGAAGGAATCTTGGATCTATCAATATGATTCAGAGACCCAAAAAGAAGAGCACACAGCATTCACCCCCCCCCCCCCCCCCCAAGACTAAAGTACAAAAGTTTGAGAAAAGATCACGATGTCTGTTTTCAAGACTGTCGTAGAGTCTACAGACTACCTGACGAAAGGTCTGAAACTCACTGATGCCTATTATTGTATACTCCTGAGCTGCGTGATTCTCTGATCGTGAAACGGCGTGGTATGATCACCAAAGGCGTCCGTTTTCATGTCTACAACGCCCGTGCTCACTCACTTTGAAGAGATGTTGAGGAATCAAAACGATGTGGCTTTGAAATTTAGTCCCAACTACGATATTCTCTCGTTCCAAGCGACTTTTTCATATTCCCAGGTCTCAAAAAACGATTGGGCGATCAGAGATTCGACAACATAAATGATGTCATTCAAAAGATAGGACAATGGTTTATGATGCAATTTGTTAAGTTCTACAACTTTCGAAAAATCAAGAAACCATTTAAGAAATGCATAAGTTTGGATGACGATTGAATAGAAAAGTCTCAAGAATGATAAATAAAAATTAAGTTTCTATTTCGATTATTTTTTAGAAATAATTAAAACTTTATGACACTTCTTCGTATTTCCAGTAAATTTTAACATATATTCGAAATTTTAAAAAATGATAAAAAAAATCACATCTAATTAATATACTTAATATGACAGTTAACGACTGAAACATAAAGAATTAAAATAAATATTAAATTTAACTTTTTTTTTTCTCTCTCTTTCTCCCAAACTCCATTTTTTTCCTGACAATTGACAAAATTTTCCTTCAGAAAGGACGATGCATTAAATTCTCTATTAACTGAATTAAAAAAAATATTACATAAAAATAATTGTACTTTTTAGATAATTATCTATTTGAGGCAGAAAACTGTATTTACTCTTTAAAAGCTTTTGCGGCTGCTACCTGAAATCTTTTTCAAATCATGCTAACCTTTGCATATCGTGTTTTTCTACTTTCTCTTTCTCTTCCTTTCTTTCTTTTTTTAAGCAATAAGATCTACTACTGTTTTTATTCTGAACTGAGATTCTTTTTGAACAATGGCTCTTTTTCTAAAATACAGTTTTTCAGAAATTACATAATTTGATAAAAATAGTTTTATGACTCTTACAGAATGCTGCAGTACTTTATCTTTTTGCTCGCTTTTATTCTTATTTCCTTTTAAACCAAAAATAAGAATATCTACTTTAGCTTCTTATTTCCTGACATTAAAATTAGCATGCATACTCAAATTCTTTATCCTGTTAAAAGACATATTCTCCCTCTTTAAAAATTTTCCACTTGTTCAAAATTGGCAATTAAGCTAACAGAACACTAAAGTATCATATCTAATGGTCCTAGTTTTTAAAGTAATAAACTTCAAGGCCAGCTACGTAAGAGTTGATTCATGAATTCAAATCTTGAATAACGATGGTAGTTTCACTTCGAATAAAACCGAACTTCAAAGTCTTCATGTTGTATAGTTGTGTTAAATAGAGAAATGGGTGCCAGCTAAATGTTTTTTCTCCGTCATTTAACCGATATTCTAAATTACGCTGTTTGTTACTACGAATCCTATTTCATTGTTAACTCAAAATATAATTACAGTTTTATGTACCTAAAACTCTTTGAAATCAATTTTACAGTTCATTCAAGACATTCAAGATTCCATTATCATTTTGTATTTGTATTATGGTGCATTGAACCATCCTGTTTTTATAGATTGATTGATTGGTTTATGAAGGATATGGAGCAGCAAAGGCTATCGTCTCATTTTAAGTACATTTCTCATCTGAGTAATAATTATCCAAGTATTTTATCCTCATTGGAGAAAAGTTTCCGTTTAAAATTTAAGTGATCAAAAATTTATGTGCGGATCTACTAATTTTTTTTCAGAGATAATTACTTATCAAGCTAATTTTAAAAACATAATGTTTGGGATCTATAGCGGAAGACCCAGGGTAATTATGAGAGCTTTACCTTATATCATGTTGAAAGGTTTCAACTGATTATCTGACCATTTATTTATGATGTGACAGGTATAATAAAAGGTACTAAAAATTCTATTGTTGGTTAATTTGATTAGATTTTTAACTCTAGGACCATAAGGCTTATATGCCATACTTTTGAGACCATTCATCTTTTTCAAAGCTTTATTTTTCATTTCATTCATTATTGAGATATTTTGACTCTTTTCGGAAAAATATATTCCCAAATAATTTTTGGAAAATTGCCGTGAGATAGGATGCTCAGTCAACATAAGATTAAAAATGTTTGGATGTTTATGTTTGAAAGTTCCGCTATATAAATTGTACTCTGGGATATTAGACTTTGTTGCTCTATATCCCATAAAATCAACCAATTAATCAATACCGTACTTTTGTCTAGTCTTAAGTTTCCGTTATCTGCACCATTGATTGATTCTTTCTTGTGAATACATTTTGTAACTTACTACAAATAATGCCAAAAGATTTATGGAACAATAAGATATTATCAGCATAAATCGAGCATTTATCTTCTAAATACAATAATTCGAAATATTCATACAGTTGGCAAAATAATTATTTGTTCACTCTAATATTTTAAATTTTTAACTAAATGAAAACAATTATTTTGACAAAAACAGTTTTAATTCAAAACATCCACTGTACGTTTTATATTTAAAACAAAAAGAATCAGATGAGGTTAAATAGGCTTCTAACCTGAAAAGCTTAAAAGTTCCCTGCAAAAGAAGTATACCAAACTCTTTTTTTACTCGGTAGATACGTTCCTTAGCAAATCGAGCAAAAAAATTCGTATAAAAAATACATGCGACGTATGATAAATTTGGGGATATGTTCCACAACTTTAAAAAAAACGTGTAGGATGAAAAAAACTCTAAACGTTTTCCCAAAAAACTGATGAAATTCATATTACATATTTATAAAACAAAAACAATTCATTTTTATTACAAAAAAAAATTAAAATTAGTGCACAGTGAAAATTCAGTCTATAGGTACATACAATATATAAAAATTCAAACAGAAATTAGGAATAAAACTACTAACAACTATTTATCGCTACTTGATGACAAGCGTGCATGTTTATTACGAACTGGATCAAAAGGGGTATCATCAGTAGATGTGTCAGATATGTCTAGACAATGGTCGGCTTTGATTCAAAAGAAGAATTTCGTTCGTTATTAACAGCCTCTGTTGGTTTTCTTTGTTATTACGAAGTCTGTTATTAGTGGCTGTTTTTTAGCCACCTAAGGGGCTATTGTTTTAGATGGGACCTTTTTGTGTACCAGATCACTTTTCAATTTTTTATCATTTGCTTCAATTTTAATTGCATTTAGCTTAAATAGATTCAATTTAATAATTTATCTTTTCCTTTAGCTTTAATATCGGAAAATTTTACTATTGTCCATTTCTCTATATTTCATCGTTTACTTTAATTCTTGTAATTAAATGAGTTATTTAACAATATTATTAAATAAAGTACAACTTGGGTAGCTAAATCTGTTCTTTGCAAAACTTTGCATAAAACGTTTCTCGAATTTAAGTTTCTTTCGTCAAAATCGACAACAAAAGTAATTCTTGGAATTTACTTTTGCCTATACAAATTAACCATTGGATTTTTAGAAAACAGTGATTCTTTTATGACAGAAACAGTTCTGATGACAGTCCTTTTTTCTCAAATTTTCTCTCCCCCAAGCGGCTCCAAATTTGGTGTAAAAATAAAACTGCTTTATATTCAAAACTTATACTCCCAACTCTCAGGTACTGTGGAGAAAATGTTACGGCTTTGCTGTGTGTATGGTTTCTTATGGAGTAGAAAATTTGGGTTTTAATGAAACAACAAAGACAGCCTTAAAATATATTGATGTGCTGTGGTATAACTTATTAAGTACTGTTAGGAAATTAGGCCCAGAGCAAACTTTTTACTTTTAGACCAATGCTATGGTCGCCATGGCATGGTTACTTTGCAATGCTCGAAGGCAACTGGAAACTCTTCTACGATCTCCATACCTGAATCTAATCAAAAATTTATGGATACTATTGCATGTACAAATTAAAGAAACATATCACAAATAAAAAACATTTTAAAACCACTCTATAGAGAAAATTTACAATGATATGAGGTCAACAGGACACAAATAGGGAACAAGAATCTCACTGAAAAGAGACATACTTTAAAACTATTATTTTTATTAAAAAGGGAACATGAATGATAATTCGAAGTAAGAAATTTCTAGATCAAATTAGCAGCCTCTTTCTCAAACTCAGATATGAGTCTATGACATGTACATTTAACCTTATCAAATATCTTTTGGCTATAATTATTTATAAGAAGAGGCTGAAAACTCAAGCAGAAATATTTACATTGATTATCCAAAATTTAGAAGTGTTGATTTAAATACGCATCCACAACTGTTTCAACATTTGAATTCCATTGCAATTTTGAAGGATTTTCTATGCGTAATTTACATTAATAATACACTTGTTTCTTGGAAGTGGTGCATACATACTTCTATCAGTCTCTCAAGATTTCTCCGTAAAACATTCCTACAATGACCTATGGATCTTTACGTTGAAGTAGAAAATCACGTCACAGGTTATCTTAGTAGTTCCATCCTTCTAAAGATTATATGTTCATCCGCTGAATAATTTAAGGCATGATATACTTGTCTCCGGAAGTTAAGGTATAACCAGTTTTTAAATTTTTTTCAATCAAAAGAACTAAAATAAAGTTTTGAATGACTGTAAGAAACTTGATTAAAACATGAAATAACTGTATGTACTAATTTTTTTTTCTGCATCTTCTTCTTCAATTGTTGATACTAAGATAGTTAAGGTAATGTCAAGGAGAAGTCGTTTATCCCATTCCTTAAGGCAGTGAACAATCGAATGGTTGGAAATTGGGTCATCATAAGCTGATGCTAGTAGATATCTTAATGCGTCTCGTAGTGTGTTCCAAAAATTCCAAGATAAATTTGAATTAAAAAATTTAGGATCAAGAATACCTGTTCTAGACCACCCACGGGCTGAAATCCCTGTTCAAGATCGTTTTCTAGCTCTTTCGAATCGAAGGAGGAGGAACTCTACTGTATCTCAGCTCAATCCATAGCTGAAGGACTACAGTATCGGCAACTATCTTGTATAGATGTCGTCACAATTATAGACCGGGTGAAAGACTATCCTTTGTGTGTGTTCCTCTTAATGGACGATACAGAAGTGCTCGTTTACTTGAACAGACGCAAGGGGCTTCGTACTCTTCACAGACGAGTCCTGATTTATTTTGGAGAGTGCTAAAGGTCTAGTGTCGATCTGGAAAGAATAAGTCACCAGATAGTTCCAATCAAACATTTTTGAAAGATAGTTAAGTGGTGATCTGGAGGGAACAAGTCACCAGATATTACCGATATAACATTTTTGAAAAACAGTTATAGAGTTTAGTATTAAATCATGATCCCATGTAATTACTCTGGAGAGAAAATTCTTCGTGTGAATAAGTTTAGATGTTAAGAATGCTTATGATTCTATATGTATTGATGACCTCCTATATAAAAGTCTACAAATTAGTATTTTTGAGAAAACAGCACTCTGGATCCATGATTTTATCCTGGATTTTGGATCCATCTATTACAGATCTCTTCAAATCTAATGGAGGGATTGTCTTTAATCGAAAAAGACGATTCTTCAAAGACTGCCTCAAGACAATTTCTCCCCCCAATTTTATACATAATTTATATATACAGTTGGAAAAATAATTATCTGTACATTTCATTTCTTGAAATTATAATAAAATCAAATAAAAGATTTAAGTAAACAGCATTATAACTACATTAATATAATGCATTATAGTAACAACAGCAAAAACACACAAAATAAAAATAATCCTTTTTTTTTAAATTTTAACATACAAATATGCAAAAATGTAATGTAAAAAAGAATTTATTCTCTTCATTAGTGTGTTATAATTAATAAAAATTTAATTACCTAATACAAATTAATACTTTGTGTGCTTTAGATCGCATCAACTTTTTTGTGACAGAAGAGTCAACATTGTTCCATATTTGAATGAGAGATTTTTTCAACACAGACACAAAATATTTAGAAATTTCTCAAAATACCTTTTAACATTCCACTGCCTTAAACTTCAAAATTTTTAGAAGGCCGCAGCAGTCGAAGTATCATTGACACGAACTTCGTTTGTAACAACATTTGAGTCAGACAACGTGTGTTCATGAATTTATTCCTCTAAAAATCTATCGTACGAAATAATGAAATATTCTGCATGTTAAATAGATCTGAGTCTAAAACTCCATTTGCTCTGCGATGAGGAAGTCGGAAGAGTTAAATACCAGTTCAGGTATCATCCCCATTGCTTCACTACAGTTCAAAATTAAGAGTTCCATTTCCAGTAGTCCTAGTGATATTATAGAGTGACTTCAAGAATTTAAATTTGGCTTAATGGTTTTCCAAGACATGACTGATAGCTTGATGCTTAGAACCAAATAAAAATATACCAAAGTTTCTATCACATTTAATGAACCTATGTAATTCTCTGACATCTAGCAGAAAAGAACTAGCAGAAAATTGATCTAGTACACTGGTTATCATAAATTAAGGAAAAATCACAAAAATAGCGATAACTCTTTCAAAAGTAAGCCAAACCGTGCAAAATTTGCATATGTTGTCCACTAAGAGTAGCTGAGTAAAATTGCAATATGCAAATTAGTGACGCTGCACTCGGCTTACGTCATCTGCCTGGAGCATAAAAGTCCAAGTTTGAGAGAAAGCACACAAATTTTACTGTGATTGCGACATTGAAAATCTGAGATAGCCAATTCGTAATAATGACCTCTAGGCATCATTTGCCTGAAGAACTACGATGGAGAACCATCGGGAGACTAGAGGCAGGGCAGAGTCAATCAGAAGTGGCCAGATGGCTAAATGTGAGTCCATCTGTGGTTCATAGACTTTGGAGGCAATTTCAAACCACAGATTCGGCATCTAGGAGGTTCAGTCAAGGACGGCCAACTGTTACGACCAGTGCCGATGACCGATATTTGACATTAAGTGCACGCAGGAATAGAACCGCTACTCCGACACATCTTCGATCCTCTCTTGCTGCAGCCACCGGAAGGTTGGTGTCAACGTCAACTGTGCGCAGAAGGCTCCACGAAGGTGGTCTGTATGCGAGACGACCAGCCATTTGCGTGCCGCTCACATCACGCCATAGGAGAGACCGTTTGCAGTGGGCCCGACAGCATGTCCACTGGACGTCAGATCAATGGAGGCCTGTTCTCTTTACGGATGAGTCCAGGTTTAGTCTAGAAAGTGACAGTAGACGTTATTTGATATGGAGAGAACCTGGGACCCGTTATCATCCATCAAACATCCGTGAAAGAGATGCATACGGAAGAGGCAGTGTCTGTGTTTGGGGAGGCATATCCTTAGGAGGGCGCACAGACCTCCATGTCTTTCCAAGGGGAACCGTGAATGCTCAGGTTTATCGAGACAACATCCTTGATGCTTATGTGCGCCCATATGCCGGGGCGATTGGTGATTGCTTCCTGTTACAGGACGATAATGCAAGACCACACAGAGCTCACATTGTTGATGATTATCTTCAACAGGAAACAATTACGCGCATGGAGTGGCCAGCTCGATCCCCGGACTTGAATCCTATCGAGCACGTTTGGGATGCTCTAGGGAGGCGTGTATCTGCCATCAATCCGCCCCCTCAGACCCTTGCCGCGCTTGCATCTGCTTTACAAGAGCAATGGCTCTCACTTCCTATTGAACTGATAGACCGCATAATTGAAAGCATCACACATCGCTGTTTGTGCTGTATTGCTTCTAGAGGCAATCATATTCCATATTAAAGGTACTTTTTCTATTGCAAACCGATACTTCTAATTTGTTTATTTTATACATGTGCTAATTTCTATACTACTATTAATGTCTGATAATTTCTTTTTATGTTGTTTAATACCTTACTATGTGTTGTATATTGTGGGTAAGTTTCATAAAATTCCATGTGTAATTTCTTGAGTTATCGCGATTTTTGTGAATTTTCCTTAATTTATGATAACCAGTGTAGTTTCTGTGTGCCACCACTTTGGAAACATTGTAAAACCGGGATTGATAGAGAGATCTAATACATTTTATTTTCATTTGTCTCAGAAGATCATTTCCGGGGTTATAATTTGAAGTGTTTTATCTCAGCTCAATCTCTATAATATAAATATCCACTTTTGGTCTCTATTCTAAGTTAACCCATTTGTACATAACGTCCTTATAAAAAGACGCTTACGTAATTAGCTCTAATCGCTGAATTGTATATTTTTTCAATCCAAATAGCAGAATATCATGCTAAAGTTTTGTATTTGTTATTATTCAGCAGATTACAGCCTTTTATCAATATTCTATTAAAGTTATGAAATTCTAAATTCAGAGTTAGTCGTTCTTTAGTTTTTCCAAAATGGAGTCAAGTAAAAAGTAAGATTTTATTGTTTTTTAATGCTGCGAAAATATCGTAGTCGGTTTTTATTTTTTTAAATAAGAGTTATTATTATTTTTGTAAATAAGAGTTATTAAGTATTCCTTATTTCCTTATTTATGAAAATAATTTCAAAATAGATGTTCAGTTAACCAAAGAATAATTAAAAAATAGGAATAATTCTTTTTAAAGAATAATTCTTATTGGTGAATTAGACAGTGAAGATGAGCATGAAATTCTTTTTCATAATAGAAAACGAATAAAAAAGCAAAGATTCCTAAAAATATTTGGAACTGATCAAGAAATGAATTGCTAGAAGATAATGGAATGGAGCAAAACCATCTTTTTTGGTCTCAAATATCTTTATTTGAGGTGTTCCTAAATGAGACGAAATAATTGAACACATTTTAGGACAATCGATTTTGTATGCTGATCAAAAAGGAAACGATGATTTTGTTATAGTTTCTGAAAATCTGAAATTATTTTTTGCTATCCGATTTAATAATGGATACAGTGTTCTCTCAAGAAGACGAATATACTGGGAAAATCCGAGCGTTGCAAAAATAATGACCACGGTGTAGATTTGAGAAAATAATGCAATATTTGCACTTTGCTGACAACAACAATTTAAATAAAAGATACAAGATGGCTAGTTGCATCCACTTTTTAATCGCTTGAATGAAAGATTCTTATTTTCCAAATGCGCAGCATTTATCTGTTGATGAGAGTATGTTCCCATACTTTGATGATCATGGATGTAAACAGTTTATAAAAGGAAAATTTGTTATGAAATCGGTATGGGAAGTGCAGTTGTTCTGGATCTAATTTCCGAGTTACCAGAAAATAAACAAAATGACTAATTTTTTGATAATCTTTTTATATCATCCGTTTTTATCCATAAGTTAACACTAAAAGAATTAGGGCATCTGGCACTATACTGGTTATTAGAACTGAAAGTTGTCCACTCGAAGGTATTAAATCTATTAAAAAGAAGAATAGAGGAAATTTTGATTATCAGAACAGCAAACATTTAAAAATGGTTCTGTGGAATGACAATAGTGTCTTTACTTTGACGTTTAACCATTATGGTTTTGAGCTTATAGTTCAGTCGAAACTATGGTCGAATATTGATGAAAGATTTATAGAGATTGACCAACCTTATATTGTGTCTCAATATAATAAATTTATGGGAGGCACCTATCGTATGGATCAAAACATTTTACAGTTTCGGTGTTCCATACGGTCTAAAAACTGGTGATGGCCACTGTTTTTGCTTAGCTTAGAAGTATCAATCCAAAATGCATGGTTACTATACAGATTATACCCTTCAAATCTGTTACAAAAGGGATCTCCTCCAGGTTGGAAGAGAAATCTGTCAGACATTTTTCTAAGTACAGTAAGAGACCATATAACAGTCTGGCTGCAGGAAAACAAACAAAAAAACTTTCCAAAAGAGTTTCTGATGGTGTCCAGTATAATGGAAAAGATAATTTAATTGTTGTAAATGCGAAGCAGATAAGATGGGCCTATTGTGGGAAAAATCTACAAGGAAATGAAATAAATGTTTAGTTGGATTGCATGATAAATATTTTGAAATCTAATCTCTTTCTCACTAAATATATTGTATATAAATTGTGTAAAAAATTTACAGATAGTTTTTTTTTTTTATTATTCTTTGTATTTAATTAACCCCTTTTCATACGTAAATTTAAATTTAAAGGTGCATAAAATTTATCATAAGACTTAATTTTTCTGAGTTCGTGCCTTTTAAACTATTATTTTTCAATTTTAGCTTTCTAAAAAATACTAGTTGTTTATAAATTATTATAATACAATTTAAACTTCTTATGTTTATGTTATGAGGTTTTTCACAGAGTTTCAGTTATTTCATACGTTTATTCAGTTTAAATATCATACGTTTATTCAGTTTAAATATCATACGTTTATTCAGTTTAAA
>BMAW01026059.1:754761-850282 GCA_019974015.1 Nephila pilipes
CCATACCATGTATCCATTATTTTGCTATTGATCCAATTCATCTTTTTTTCTTCATCTTCAGGAAGAAAACTCATATTCTGTAGACTGTTTTCAAATTACACCGTAGAGGTTATATAAGGAAATAGAGTCAGAATTTAATGATATTGGTTCATATAGTAACTAGTACAAGTAGAGAATTCTTGAATATTTGGATTATTCTATTTAGACCTAGTTTAAGATACAGTTTTTCCCTCTAGTAAATAAATGGCTCCTAATAAGTGATAAGTTTCTAACCCCTAACCTACTATATTTGGTCCACCACTGTGTGTCTTTACTTACACACACACACACACACACACACACCACACATACACACACACACACACATATTACTACTGACACACACACACACACACACACATGTATGTATGTATGTATGGGGGGAAGCATATTTCTTTTTATAAAAACTCTATATTTAGGATTTCTAAACGTCAAATCTTCTTTAGCATTACCTCCAAAATCAATGGGCCTTGACTCATCATAGAAATTATAACATCCACCCAAAAACTTTACAGGTATATTAAAGCGTGTTTTGATGAACTGCTTAGTAACTAGTTTGCTTTTTGGAACTTGTACTTTTTTCAGAACAAATGAATACAGAAATCGTATTTTCCCTAAGTATTCCTTTTTCTTTGAGAAGGGACATCAACGCTTACATAAATAGCTCTGTGCAACTTTTCCTGACTTGCATGCACGTGACTTTCGAATATTTTATTATTTCAAATACTCCATCTTTCTATTGGTATCAGTATCTAACTTATTCTCTACCATTTTATCTGATTGAAGGTTTTTAGTTATGAAGGCAATTGTGACAATTGTTGTGTTTGACTTTTTTGCGGAATTTCAGCTGCAGCAATTTCGGATTTTCTTTGCATAAAGCATTATTTATATTGTTTTTCTCTTTAGTTGGGGCTTCATTGCATTTTTGCTTCATTTTTCATAAGCTCTTCAGGAAAATGCAGTGAAGAACCAAGGAATAAAACTTTTCAAACTAAAAATGTTGTATTTTAAGAATTGAAACTGCAGTTTTTTTGTGAAATAGCTAGAAATATTGCGTATTGTTATGGTTATTGAAAATATTTCTTGTATCGAAATTATTGTTGTTTATGAATTAATTTCCATTTTTGTAATATTTTAAAATATGAAAATGTTAATTGAAATATAAAGTAAGTATTGTAAGACAAAATTTATCAGGTGTGGAATTTATTATTATTATTTTTTTTTTTTGCTTATTTTATACCTGGAGATATGAAAGATATTAGAAGAAATACATATATATTAAATTTGGAAAACTTTTGAATCCATACTTGGAATGGAGTTTAAGTTAAAAGTAAGATTCAAGTTCGAATGCTGTCTTGATTTTTATAATTGAAGCAAACGGAGCTTCTTTACCGACGAATAAATCTAAAATCAGATATTAAAAACCTAGAATTTGATCTTAATTTCATTTAGCATTTCTACTTTGAGAGCAAATGTAAAATAAGAGGATATTTGAAATTTTTCTGTACATGAATTTTGGATTAATCTCCTTTTAAAAAGATTAATAAAGTGTCTTGAAATGTAAACTTAAAAAGTCACCTCTCTATTTTATTATGTCTTTGAGTAATTTTCGAAGCGTATTCTTTTTTTTCCCTCAAAAGAAAGAAGAAGCAAACACAAAAATACTAAAGCATTTTAGACTCGTCTGATAAGATATCCTCGAACGAATTCATCTTATATATCACACGGAATGAATAATGAGAAAAGCAATTCCCTGAGGGCTTTGATTGATGCATCCGAAAGAATTTCAATCAGTTTCATCAACAGCTTAGCAGAGGCCATCACTCTCTTTTAAATATTCTAAATAATCCATTCACTTTTCATCCAGTGGCTTTTTATTTATTAGTTCCATATTTATCGTTCACTATTGAAATAAATATACAATAGCCATTTCATAACTTATCGGAGCAATAAATTTAAGTGACACTGAAATATTTGTGGAATTCCCTGTATTACACAGATTTTCTTTAGCCTCAAATGTAAATAGAACTGAGGGAAAAGATGCAAGTTCTAGCAATTTTAAAATATAAAATATTTTTTTGGAGCTTTAGATTGTGTAAAAATGTTTCTTCAATGAAAAAAAAAAAAGAACTTTTAGAAATTTAACACCTAATTTAATGTGAAGGTTGTTGTGATATTTAAAAAAAATAGCATTACATTTGTAAACGAAAATCATTCGAACATTTTATACATGTTAGACGATAAATTATAACCAATTTTTCAGAAGTTTCAAATAAAAGTTTTGGAACAAAAAAAAGGCAGTTCTGAGTAAACTGTACGCGTGTCACCATTGTTTTAAAGAAATTAAATTATGATTAGATATAATTTGATACAAGTGCGATGTCTTTAATATCCAAGATAGTACAACAAAGTTTCAATTAAATAAGATAAGAAAAAAAGGCTTTTTAGGAGCCCTTCCTCGTAAGAAAATTGTGATATTTAAAACACTTAGAAATAGCCAAGGCCCATTTTTCGATAAAGGGAAACCCTAACTTCCACACCAAATGGAGGACTTTGGGCCCCGAACAGATTTAACGTGCAACAGCCCCAGCTACACGACGGGTCTTTAGTGGCATCAAGGCTCGAACTCAAGACTGAACGAAAACCGCCGGTCACGAATCCGAAACCTTGACCACTAGGCACCGCGGCACGGAAGACATTGTTATTTCAGAGGTAAAAGAATTTATTTGCATTCCAATAGATCGGTCACATTACAAATAATATTACCGCGACTTAGATTGACCCCGTAGCTTGAACTCTGTTCGAAATTGTTTTAAATGTACCTTCGAAGTACCATGTGACATCTCTAAGCAAATAATAACGTTACGATTTATAAGTCATGACGTCATGTCTGACTGATGTAACTGATAGTAAACTTTTATACGGTAAAGGTGCTATTCAATAACTGATGCATAAACTTTGACAAAACCTCTATGGAGCAGGCATGATAGGGAAAATTAGAGAAGTTTTATAACAGATTTCGGCAGAGCTGAGGTAATGTGCTTCTTTGGTAGGTGCTTCAAATACTTCTACCCGAGATCGTCAAACTGCATTTGTATTAGATATTGTTGTTAAAAATAAAAATAAGTATTTTATATTCATAAGAAATGACATAATTTTGATCTTATTTGTATTTATTTTAAGAAAAAGATTATTTTTAATACTAAAGGTAAATAACAAGGACATTTCTAAGAAGTAACTCACATAAAAAAATCTTTTTATAAGATATTTCTTGAAAATTCTCTCTCTCTCTCTCTCTATATATATATATATATATATATATATATATATAGTAATCATACTTAAATAATAACTGTTGTCCTGAGCCTAAGGTATGTAGCACGAATTTGCTTGATTTTATAAAAATAATATTAATTTCAGCTCTACTTGTGCTTGCATTGCAGTACTTGTATAAATGCACAAATTTGTATTTTCTTGTAAAGTAAAAGATTGAAATTCGACTCTAAGGAAAGCTTCTGCATTGGGCGTTTCACTGTCAGTCTATATGCAGAATATCTACCTTTTATTTCGAATTGTAATAACTACGAAATATAAATACTTATAATAATTATGAATGAAAATTCAAAATATTTTTACCGTCACTATTGAATATTCAAAGACATGCGAACAAAAAGTAAAGCATACACATATTTTCCTATTTAAGAACTGATTAATCCTGGTGTATAATACGAGCTATCGATTTTTCAAATTAGCTATCTTGTAATTAAAAAGGGTGTGATAACAGGTATGTTTACTTGAAAGATTTCTTTAAAGATTCTTTGTTCGTGTTTTATTAAGTGGTAAAAGTAGGCAAGTGTTCATAGTCACGTACAGCTGATAATGTTGCCGTTGAGCCATCGGATCGAATCCTGATGCCTTATAAAGATCTTCCGTCCAGCACATTAAATATTTCGAGGTTCCATGCCTTTACGATGGAGTGGTTTGAAAGTTTGAGGAATGGGATGCTAATTCAAGACAGAGGTGTAAAATTACAAGGTCTGCCCCAATATTCCTTGTGTTTCTAAATTATAAAGAACAAACAACAATTTTTTATTATTATTAAAGTCAGCAGAGCAATGCAGTGGGGCCTGGATTTCATAATTTCGAGCCAAATGATGCGGTCAGATAACATTAATCTCACTCATTCAGCTTTTACATTTTTCCATTTGAGGTATCTGAGGCCCAATTGAATTTGCTGACCCAAATTTTCTACAAGACGACTTTTGCTGGAATCACAAATCAAATCTTTGACATGTCTTGAATATTACTGACTATGTAGCTGCGACCCGCAGACTACACTTTAATTTTCAAATTACAATTTTAAAATTAATTTCAGTTCACAGGCTAATTTTTCATTCATTTTTTCAATCAA
Source organism: Nephila pilipes (assembly GCA_019974015.1). Taxonomy (NCBI): domain Eukaryota; kingdom Metazoa; phylum Arthropoda; class Arachnida; order Araneae; family Nephilidae; genus Nephila; species Nephila pilipes. The sequence continues at coordinate 759,212 of BMAW01026059.1, forward strand.
AAATCTTTATAAATTAAATAAATTCTATGAGTATTATAAATGTAAAATTTTCTGAAATAATATCTAAGGCATATTTAGTGAGTTTTGTTCTGAATAAATCATCCCACGTGGCTTATTTGTTTATTCATATTCTTAAGCCGAAAAATACATTTGAACGATTTTTTTCATGTTTTATTTTCTGAACATTTGTTCTTTTGTAGATTTCCTTTGTACTCTGTGAAATTAAAATGTATAAAGTCAAAAACAGGTAACATAATACAGAATTTATCTATACAAATGTTTTTAGATTATATTGCCTAGAATTTAAAAGGAATATTAAGATTTAAATTTTACACATACACACACATTGTTGCGATACTCGTGTCCCGTTAATGACACAAGAGTTAGAATTAGCTCCTAGGCCATAAACTTGTATACAATCACTCGACGCATCCTATTAGCGATGTCTGCATCTTTTAATCCTGAATATTTACGTGGTCGCGGTACCCTAGTGGTCGTTCAGGCGCGGGTTCGAGCCTTGACCTCTAAAGACCCGCCGTGTAGCCGGGGCTGATGCACGTTAAATCGGTCGGGGCCCAAAGTCTTTCCGATGGCGTGGTGTGGAAGTTAGGAGAGGGGGGTGCCAGCTCAGATATCGTTTTTGTCACTTGTCTGAGGCTCAAAATTACGAGGTCCTTCGCCAATAGTCTCGTGTTGCTTCTAGCTCGACGTTAATATAAACTAACTGAATATTTATATTTATTGTTAACTAATGTTTATAAAAAAAAGAAGCGGAATGCTTAGGCATCTTTTTAGAAATAAAAGATAACAAAATTTCTAGTAATATATGTGCGATTAATTTTTTTTTTTTTACTTTTGAGATTCATTCAGTTCTTTTAATTGGGAGTTCATTAAGTATGAATATTTTTAGGAACATTATTTGTAGTCAAATTTTATGCAATAATAGATTTGTAACTAATATACAGGATTTTTACATTAACGGATAAGTTTTAAAAAATTTTGAGAATAAAATTTTCTTAGATTTTTATTATGTGAAATTTAAAGTATACTAATTATGAAGTTTAATTTTTTTTTAAGTATTGTTTTTTAAAATTCTTTAGAATTTTGTTCTAAAATCAAATTTTTCTCATTTTATTTTAATTCTTAGAATTTCTTTTTTCCCCCTTCTTTTTCTTGTTTTACTTTTATTTTTATTTTTGTTTTAATGTCATTCAAATTCTTCTGCTTTAATACTTTTTCTCTCTCATAGAGGGCATTCCTACATTTCCATAACCTAAAAAAAATTATTTGTAAGTTTCTTTTGACAATTTAAAATTTCTTTTCTTCTTATATATATATATATATTACAGTTGTCCGTTGAAGATTTACACCCTTTTACATATGTATGAATTTAAATTCCGCTCAAAGCATTTTTCCTAATCATTTAGTTACAATGGAAAATATACATAGAGAAAAACATTTAACTCCATTTCTAAACGTACCTAAATATTTCAAATTTTACTAAATTTCAAGAATTATTTCAAAAAAAGTTTATATATATATATATATATATATATATATATATATATATATATATATATATATATATATATATATATATATATATATATATAATTTATTAAAAGCATTTTTATTTTATGGCCGAGACTAGAGTCCTTTTAAAATCGAATCCCCATTTTCCTTTTCATGCTATCAAATATATCATAAAGCTAAATCATTTCATCAAGTTATAAATTTTTTTAAAAATATATATATAAATCCTTTTTTTATTCCTCGAACAATTTACTATATCTTCTACAGCTGTCCGTTGAAGATTTACACACTTTTACATATGTATGAATTTGGGCAATTCATAAAATATTCCCTCGCCTGAGAAGGGTGGAGATTCATTATTTATAATCTTTTTTTCTTTTTTTTGTGCAATCCAAGTGGATGTTCCGGCTCAAAATAGCGACGATTGCTGAAGAGGATGGAGATGATTTGGAGCCAGCACGTTGGCGCCAGTCTCTGTCTCCAACTCGTCGGGAATCGATCCTCGGAGAAAATCCCTCGACAACTTTTCAGCTTACATTTGAGGTTCTCTTCCACTTAAGAAGATTCATTCGACCTAATGACCGAAAATGTTGGCGTTTGTTTGGACGGAATGTTTTGTGTCGAACAAAGTGTTTTGAATCTGAAATCTTGACTATTCCATCTGTACAAATTTATTTACATTTCTCTATGAAAAATGGTTTACATTTTCATTACGTATGTTTGAATAATATTAATTTGGTACATCGGTACTTATTTTTTCATAAGACCCATCCCTCTTTTTCCCTCGTTAAAAGTTGGCAAAATTATTATGAATAATTTTTTTTCTCAGATGTCTGTTAGCATGTTTTTAAATTGACATATTTCATATTTTGAAATAGGAATAGTATTAATTTTACATTATTTAAGTAATTATAAGCTATGATACACATTTTTCTATGATATGAATATTTTTAGGGGTGTATTACAAAATAATTCTTAAGGATTCAATTTTATATTCTAGAAATAACCCAGAGATTTATTTTTCTTTAAATGATTATGTCAACCTTTTGGTGAAATAATTATAAAAATTTCGAGCTTTGTAAATTAAAACCTCACAAAATATTTCTACAGCAAACAAATACATTTTAATTAAAAATCCATAATTTTAACTTAATTATATGCAATTAGATATATTGATTAAATTCTATATTAGATACAAATTTTAATTAAAGTTCAACGTAATTTTTCATAAAATTCTTCCCATAAAAATCGGAAAAAAAATCTACTTAGTAAAGGATATTCTAATTTACGTTTCATAATTGTTTATCTGATAAAACTTTTCATAGTTTTTTTTTTATTTTACGTGGTTAGAGAGAAAACAGATATTATCAGGATTAACAACTAAATAAGAACAGTAGGAATTTTTCCTAATTTTCATATTTTTGTTGTCTGAGCACGGTGCTCAAACTTCTTTATCAAATAAGTTATTACAACAAAGATTCTAAAGTTTCTTCTGTTACACATTTCTTTTCTATTTGTTCCTAATCCATAATAATTTCGATTGGTTTTTCTAAAATCTATTTCTTTCAAGTTAGTCTGACTTATATACATTCAACATATTTCACTGTCATCGATATCTACTTTTATCACATCTTTTGTAAGTTCTTGCTACTTGATTTGTTATTCAAAAAAACTGCATAAAAGGAATTCGTAAGAAGAAAAAAAAAAAAAAAAAAGACATGAAATCATACAGATTTATATATAATGTACTTTTCAAATGTTACAAAGCCTTAAATGTAACATGACACTTGGGATTCATTTCTTGCACTCTCCTCTGAATTTTTTGTTCCAGCAGAATTTAATAGTCGTAAATGATGAGCTTCTTAAAAATTTCTCTCATAATATATGTGTACCGTTTTAATACAAACTGAGCCCCACTCTCTCCTTGAACTGAAACCCTACTCTCCAAACATCCATATCTCACCAACATAAAGATAATGAGCATCGATTGATTCGACGCGTACCGCTTCCGCCACACGATGGGTCATCAGTGAAATCAGGACTCGAACATACAACTGAGTTGAAGCAATACCGTTTTATGACTGAAACAACAACCACGTACTAGTGACCACGACTACTCGGATACCATGGTCTTAGACTTTAAACAAGTCATACTTGGAATTAAATTTCAGATTATCGTTATTTATAACAGCTTATACGTAAAAGCACTATAATTTAGGTAAACTGAAAAAAAAAAAAAAAAAAAAGAAAAAAAGAAACCCATCTTTAAAAACTGATTATAGAAAACTTAGTAACTAAATATGAAATCAAATTAAGAATTTCTATGAACACTAGAATTTGAAATTTCGTGTAACGAAATATGAATTTAACTTTTTAGCTGAATGGGATTTGTTAATACAAGTCATTTTAATGTAAACTGTTATGTTGTTTTTAACCTAAGCCACTGATAGTTTTGAAATATAAATTAGTTTAATTTATATTCCAAAATATAACATTTCTTTTCTTTTCCTTTTTTTTTTTCGTTTTTTGGAAATTTTGTTACAATATAGAAAAAAAAAATTCAATTTACTGTACTTTTTATTTGATTCAAATAATGTAGACAGTCTTTAAACTGTTGTATAAGGTACATTTCTTTTTCTTGTTATAAGAATTTTCTCAAGACCAGATGATAGTATGTGTATTATTATTTATAGTTAGATAAATCAGAGTAGAGAGGGAGAGAGTTTAGGAATTCATATCTTAATAAATTTTTAATTTCAATAAGCTAAAATTAAAATTTTCTTTAAAAATAGTGGAACGTTGGAAGCCTTTGGGACGTCCTAGTTTAACTTTCTTGACTTTAAGCCATCACAAATTAATAGAGTTCATATAGTCAGTCTAAATAATCTGACGGTGAAATAATTAAACTTCGTTTATTCTAATTAAGAATACTCAAAAATCATGATGTACATCCTTATTGGGGAGCAAATTCCTCACGCTATCAGGAAATACTACATATCTGACCTCTTTTAATGTTGGGTCTGAGTACGGAACTAATCCATCAGTTTCAGCATATACACAGGACTAATCTAATACGAGGGTCATTCAATAAGTCCTTAGAAATTTCAAGAGATACTGCTCGTAACATCGAAAATTGTTTGTTTTTAATAAGCATCATGATTCACTAGACAGCCGTCAAAGTCTCAGTTACTCGTATTCGGGTTCATGAAGCCTTTCGTACCTCAAAAATACTTCATCATAACTTTCCCAGCCGATGAGATTATCTTTGCCTTTTTTGGAAAATATTATCCAGAACCCCCCCCCGTCGTTTTGATTTTTGTTTCATTTCCGGTGCTTAATGATGAATCAAGGTCTCACCGCCGATGACAAATCGATGCAATGTCGACAACTTGACGCGGTAGCAATCAAAGTTTCATTAGGCAGCAAACAACTACCGAATCAAAACTAACTTATTAATCAATGACAAATTTGTTTCGGCCAACAATTTACCTTAATGAGGCCATTTATCTTCAAATGCAAGTACTTTTTGTAGCCCCCTCGAGGTTCATATCTTCCGATCTCTCTCTCTACTATTTCCTTACGTCTTCTATTACTTCCATCTCCTGCCATTGATAATATTATTTAGAGATCAGTAATCAATACAACCACTAATTAATAAAGTTAGGCAAAGAATGAAATAAAGCTGCTTTTATTCGGATTTTTGATTAATCAAAAGTCAGTTCCTAGCTGAAAGTAATTCCCTATACACGCCAGACTTTAATATAAAGACGAATATTTTAAATACCTTCTTATCTGTAATGGATCATTCGAGTCCTTAGATGATGGTCTGAATCACTGACTCTATGCAGATTTGCCCTGACTTTGATCCGATAACTCATTACACTTGTTAATACCATCACTGTTCCTTCGTTAATAATTACTACTCGCTCTTTCTACCATTAACTAACTTAAATTTTTCACGGCTTATAAATGCAATTTCTCATCACTATTCACTACGCTATAATAATTTTAATCTAATCTGTATAAGTCATTTTCATTTAATAGGAGAGATTTTCAATTTTAGCATTTTATTAAAATTCAAAAGTGTTAGTTGAAGGGGAAACACGATAAATTCCCTCAATAATATTTATATCCCAACATTAACCTTATATGAGCCGTTAAGTGCTAAAATTCATCGATCTTATTCACGATTCTTCAATGTTTTTACTCTAATTTACATAAGTCGCAGTTCCTTCTCAAGAAGTGGGTCTCAATCATATAAGGTTATATTAAAGTCCCAGGGGTAAGTTGATACACGCGAGAACTGTTATAGTAGTAATATTTATCTTAATTTTTTTTATCGTTGCGTGATGAAAGAAGTCAAACAGGACGTTCAGAGGGAAAGCTTCCTTCAACGTTACAATAGCTGGTATTTGGTAACTTAATTTAAACTTTTAAATTGCAAAGATGAATATTTGCCTTCTGTGTGTGCCTCTGATTCTATCTACGAACATTGATTAATGCCTGAGCCTGATACTATTTAACTTGAATTGTTGGTAATAATAGTTTGCACCATGGATAACCCAAGTGTTGACAGTTCTAATGCACTCCTGATGTCGATTTCTCAGAAATAGTCTTTGAATTACCAATACTCTAATTTCTGCGTTAGCTGTTCATCATTATCATACTTCCTCCTTCTATTGTCATTCAGGAAATGATACATATTTAAGTTGCATACTATCTAAATGCAACTTAAATATGTATCATTTCCTGAACATTCATTGACATTTACAAGACAGTTGTCCTTTTCAGATGATCCCAAATTGCAAATAAAGAAACATTTTCTCCAATAGGGTATTGTGAATACATATGAAATATAAAATAGAAAAAAATTATTTTTGATAATTTAGTAAGTAATTAATAAAAGTAGCAAAAAATTGAGTATTTCCCCCTCTTTTCAAAAATATATTATTTACATTTAATAAAATAAGCTATACTTTTAGCTCAGTTAAGCATATTATAAGTTCCATTTTTTCATGCGTTTCTTACACTGTCTAAAATTCCATAAATGATGTATAATATCACTGTAAATGTTTTTACCATATACTCGTATCTACGGAATTATTCTTATTTCTCAGTTTGTAGAAACTCTTTATTAGTAAAACTGTAAGTAACTTCTTAAGTCCGATTTATGAATATGGGACGGAATATGTTGTTCATATATTTGTCTATTTATAATTTTTATGGGACACATTTTTACTTTTGAGTAGACTAATAAATGTATTTCTATATGTGTTGATCTCATATATAGCATGTTGTAATAACTTATAGTTATGCTAGTAATCAAATTTCATATTCCTTAAGCAGATTTTGTAAAAACCAATTAAGTAAAATAATAATTACAGAACAATAATTTTAGTTTTAGGGGGAGAAGAGAAAAAAAATTCATGAAAAAAATTATCATCTAGTTTTTTAATGATTTAGTCTTAGTCAGTTTATATCAACATTTTTTTTTTAAAAAAACTTTTTTCATTTTATTTTTTTATTAACTTCGCATTTAGAAGCAATGCGATGGTTATCGGCGACCCGCACCTCGCAATTTTGATCCTCGGTCAAGTGCGATTAGGTGGACACTTGAGATGGCGCTTCCCTCTCCAAACTTCCCTACCACGCCCCGGGGCCTCGAACGTGCATCAGTCCGCATCACGGTGGTTCTTTAGTGGCATCAGGCCTCAAATCCGCGATTCAACAGGAACGACGCCGGCTGTGAGTTCGCAACCGTGACTACTAGATTACTGAGACCCATTTTTTGAATAAAAGGTTTAACCAGTTTTAACAAAGCTGAACTTTCACTTTTATTAGGTGGCCTTGGTAGACGACAAGTTATGGTCGTGGATTCGCGGCCGGTAGCTTTCGTCGAGTCGTGGGTTCGAGCCTAGATACTTCTAGAGAACCACCGAGTAGTCGAGGCAAATGCACTTCAAATCTGTCTAGGCTCAAAGTCCTCCCAAGGCGTGGTGTGGAGGTTAGGAGAGGAGACGGCAGCCAGGTGTTGTCCTCGTCATCCACAAAATTAAGAGGTCCGTCTCTAATAGCTCTCGTGCTGCTTTTAGTGCGTCGTCAATAAAACCAATCAATTCATTTCAATTAGTTGAAAAAATTATTGTTTTAAAATAACTATTTTTAGTAATTTACGTAATAAAAATCTATTACCCGAATTCTTACTTATTTAATTTATTAATATGTATACTTATTAAAATATATTCAATACATATTTATTAATAAATATTTCCCATTATATATTCATCAAACCAGTAGATAAAATACTACTACGCAATCAAATTGTTTATCATATTTTAATTGAATTTCAAGCAAAAGAATATCTGAAAGTATTTAAATAATTGTTAATTGTAAACTATTATCAATTAAGGTAGTCTTAATTTAATATTAATGTTTATAAGACTCAAATCTCGGGACAATTTTCTCAAAGGAAAATGACACATTATTAATATTACATTCTGACATCATTTCCTATTCAGAGCAATGTATTTCAATGTATTGCTTTCTTCTGTTTGCATCATTCTCATTTGTACTGAGAGTAATATACAATCTGTTAAGAAAATTAAGATCATCAAAATTTTAAAAATTATGACATAAATGTAGGTTACAAATAAGTTTAATCAAATGAAATATGATATTACAACATATTTATTATAATTAGGTTTCCATAATTTTAAATAATGCAATAAACGATTATGTTAACAAAAGTGCTAGATATGAATGTTAAATTATAAGATCACTTGTCTAGAAACAAAAAAAAAAAAAAAAAAAAAAAATATGAAAATTAATATGATACTGGTCCTCCATTTTCCTCGATAATCTCAGACAATCTGTTTTTCATTGAAATAACCAGGTGGTTCGAATTCAGAAATATTGCGACATTCTTTTACTATAGCTATTTCCAGTTTATGGGCTGATGAAAAGTGATTGTTAGATTTTGATACATAATATACCCAACATTTTTCCACGGATTTCAAGTCTGGACTTTCTCTTGGTCAAAGTAAAACATGAAGTCTCTCTCTCTTTTTCTCCCTTTCTTTTTAAGCCATTCCTGGGTGGATTTAGATGTATGAAAGGAAGCATTGTCCTGTGAAATATTCAGTTAGCACCTCCTAATAAAGGCCCAAATGGTATAAGAGGATCATATAGCATAACTTGATACAGTGAAGAGTCCATACGTTTCAAAATTTGCCGTAAATCGCTCAATGCATCATGACTAAAGGCTTCCCTAACCAATACTGACCCTCCTCACATTTGTCGACTTAAACATTCTTTCGGTTCCTTCCTCAAGTCATGTCAATACTGTTTGTAGGACCGTCAATGTTAAATTTCTTTTCATCCGAAAATATAATTTGTTTTCCTTCATCATTCCACGACATGCAATTTTTAGCCCATTTCAGAATTTCATTCAGATGATGTTTCAATAACTTCATTGTTTTCTTCATTTTCATAAATTTTGCATGAATAATTTACTTAAGAATCTTCCAAACTGTATCATGTGAAGCTTTTTTTTTTTTGGTAAAGTATTTTGAAATTTTAAGAGTCGAAAGACCTTCTTTAGTTTATAGTCGAAACATATGTCTATCGTCCCGGTCTTCTAAAATCCTTTTTGTTCCAGATCGTTTTATTTTGTTTAAATCATATTTTTCTAATTATGGTTTTTTTGAGCGGAAGTTTTAGAACGCTTCAATAACCTAGCCATGTCTCTTCCAGATTATTATCATTCTCTTATAAAATAAATATTTTCTTCCTTCTCCCACAGGCAACTCTTTACACGCTTCTTTTTATCTTCAAATAAATCGTGGATAACTTTCTTTGCTTCTCAGGTAAAGTGGTCCTGAAATACAAACGCATGTGCTTTATAATTGCTCTGAAGTGACGTATAATGTACTAATTTTCTCAAGGAGTCTTATAATTTCTTAACAGACACCGTATTCAATTTTCAGAAAAAATTAATAGATCTTAATAAAATTTAGATTAATTTTGAATGTTGCAATTAGTACAGATAGTGTTTCTAGGTCCATTTAAATACACCCGCTTAAAATTTGCATATCATGTTTTCATTAGAAATGCATATATTCGTTAAAGGTAGTGGATTTTTAAATTAAGTTTGCTTTACTTAATAACGTTTCAAAATCCTTTGGTTTTGCAACATAAATAGGAATGTGTGTTATCTGGAGACGAATTTATACTAATTTTGTAGCATCTTTCTATGAAAACAAGGCGAAAGATATGTACATTTTCTCATAGAAAATGTTTAGATCTTTAACTTAGTTTTTAACATTAAGGATAGACAGTTTTAATTACTCGGACTTTAAATGAAATGAGAAATTTCGTTGCTGTTGATAAGAAACAATGTCAAATCTGCATATATATATATATATATATATATATATATATGTGTGTGTGTGTGTGTGTGTATGTGTGTATGCGACCCACATATATACACGCGAAGGTAGTTCAATAAGTTTTTAGAAATTCCAAGAGTTGGTGCTCGTAGCATAGAAAATGGTTTAGTTTTAGTAAGCGTCATGATTCATTAGGTAGCCGTCTAAGTCTCAGTTACTTGTATTCGTGATCATGACGTTTCTTTCACCTTAATTCGCCATAACTTTCCCAAACAATGAAATCATTTTCGCCTTTATTGGAAAAGATTCACCGGAAGAAGATGCTAAATATTGATTAGGCAGCAAATGACTACCAATCAAAAATAACTTATGAATAAATGTCATAGTTGCTACGGCTCAGCTTAACAGATGGGAGCACACAACGGTTTATCTTAATGATGCCATTTGTCTTCAAATACAAGTACTTTTTGAAGCACCCTCTTGTTTGGAGACATACACGCACGCACACACACACACGCACGCATGTACATATAACTATATACGCATTGCCCTAAAAATTTGCGCATCAAGAAGTAAGAGTGAGATTGTTACGAAACTTGCCAGGAAGGTACGTATGAAGCAGATATATAAATGATTAGAAATGTGCAGCCTAATTTCGCATTGCGTAATGCCACCAGAGGTTGTTGAACTTTGTTCTCCTTGGATTCTAAAACAATTAAGCAGATACCATGTTTGCGTATATTCAATCTCTTACAGAGGGACTCTTTTTACCTAGAGATGCCATTATGCCGTCATCGGAGCAGCTCTCAGAGTTTGAGAGGGGAAGAATCATAGGGATGATGGAAACCAGGTGGTCAGCTCGAGGAGTAGCTCGCCATATAGGCCATTCTGACTTTACTGTAAGGAGATGTTGGGACCAGAGGACAAGAGAGAGATCTGTTCTTCGGCAACCAAGCTCAGGACGCCTTCGACAGACCAATAGTCGAGAAGACCGTCACATCATACGACACATAGCGCCAACTGTCTTATTGTCCACCATTCATACACAGACAGCAACTTCACTACAGGCCTCTGTATCAGTCCGTACCATCACAAGGACAGTTGCTATCGCGGCGCCCATTACGTGTACTGCCATTGACACCCACTCACCGTCGTCTCCGTTTGGAGTGGTGTCGTGCTCGAAAGAATTGGACTTCAACCGAATGGAATCTGGTCGTCTTTAGCGACAAATCTAGATTTAATTTGTGCGGTGATGACTATCGTGTGCGTGTGTGGAGGCCCCGTGGTGAATGTCTCAATCCTGTCTTCTCTGTACTGCGGCACACCCCTCCCACAACTGGTGTGATGGTATGGGACACCATTGCCTACGACACACGGTCACCCTCAATATTGATCCAGGGCTTCATGATAGCCCAGAGGTACGTTCATGACATTCTTCAGCCACATGTGTTACTACTCATGGCAGGGCTCCCGGGAGCCATTTTTCAACAGGACAATGCTCGTCCACACACAACAAAGGTTTCACAGGACTGCCTCCGCTACATTTCCACCCTTCCCAGATTTGTCACCGATCGAGCATATCTGGGATCATTTAGGACGACCAGTTGGACAGCCTACGAGTTTGGTCGAATTAAAAGCGCGTTCATAGCAAATGTGGAACAAAATGTCGCAGGACATCATACGGGATTTGTATGCCTCAATGCTCAACCGTATCACATCATGCATTCATGCTAGAGGTGGCCCAACAGGGTATTAAAACCTCCATTCATTTGCAATTTTTCCTGCAATAAATGATTATTTTGATTTGATTTTCTAATCACTTATTCAACGTTGTACTTATGTATGCAAAATTTCGTGTTATTCTGACAACTCTTTCTTTCTCTCTTTATATATATATATATATATATATATATATATATATATATATATATCTATATAGATTTATTAATGCTTTTTTAAAAATCATTTCTAAATTATTATACTTTCTAAACAGAGGTTATTTTTAATAGTACCTAAAGTACTCCGATATTGGAATGAATTAAGCAATGAAACCTATACTAAAAATGCTTTTTTTTTCAAATTGTTACAATGTGTAAAAGTATTTATTAAAGCCTTTAAACTGTTTTTAGGTTATTGGAGATGGATGTTAATCTTAAGAACATTTACTAGACGAGGAGGATTACATTCGTTACAACCCGTTACGTTAGGATCCTGACGCTTAACTGAATTCAAAATTTCGTAGTTCGTATTATTCTGTATGATGGTCATTGATAGAATCAAGACTTTATTCGAACTCTACACTCTCGAAGCTCGTCAACTTATCCATCAGGCTACTGTTCCCTCATTTATAGAGGTGAATTTCGCAATTGTTTCCCCTTCTCCCTGTAACGAGTTCTCTCGTGAAATTCTTTTAAACTATCCTTGTGGGATTCTATTTGATGTTATTTGATTTGATAACATGTACCTGTGAATGAAACATGACTTATGCAAATTAGTACAGTTTATATTGAAGTATAGAGAATGAGAGATCTGTTATAGCAGAATTGAAAATGTTTACAAGAAGAAAATAATTTGAAGTCCAGGTGTGATAGTAGTTTGTGCATACGACATTTAGTACCAAGAGGTAAAACAGTCATCGGATAGTGAGATAGGAACTGCCCCCAATATAATTGTTCCTGATTAAGATCCACTTTTAAATTACGAAGATAAGTATAATTTTCAATTAATATTTAGTTGAGTCACGATAAAGTTGTAACTCCATATTCGTAATACCAATGTAGATTTTAGATTATTTTTAAAGAAGAAAAAATATAGATTGAAGATTTGACCGTCTAAGATTTTTTAAGTGAGTGATTACTTAATGAAATTTATGGAACAAATCATGAGTAGCGAAGTTAGGGTGTCACAACCTCATTGACTTTTCCCTGTTTTCTCATCGTGTCAGATAAAAGTATGCCCAGAAATTCTTTCCAAAATGTTTTCCAAGAAAACTCTCCTTCTGTTTTTTGTTCATGATTCTGGAACGGATCCAATTTTATAATCAAATGAATCAGACGAAGTCTATCAGGAAATTGTTTGTTTTGGAGGGCGCAAGCCAATAACTCTCTCTCATAAGGCTATAGTGAAAAAATAGATGTCTATTCCTCTGCTTATAATTCTGAATTTAATAGTTAATATTTAAGTGCTTCATTTATACAAAAAATCGACTTTATCCTTTTCCTTAAATGTATATTTTTCTATGTTTATGGAAAATATCATCAAATATCTGTTATCTGTAAAGTAGTTCCTCATGCAAATTTCCCTTGTTTGCTAAATTAATTTTGTCAGAAAGTGTACATATCCAAAAAACAGAAGTAATTTGACTGAATCAAGTAAATTTATTTGAGCTCCCTATTATTTTATCCGACATTTTAATCACGTTATGTAACTTATGTGTTCAAGGCACGTATTTACTTAACTATAAACGGAAATAAATTAAAATTCAGAGCATCAGATTATGAGACTTGCGTGAAGAGGTAACTTTAAAAAAAGTAATGTATTTATGTTCACAAAAAACTGCTGAGTATTCCTCACGATTAGAATTAACATTTCTTATAATGCACACTTCTAATTGTGCATTATAAGCAATACTAAAGTTATAACGAATCAATTCGAGAGTTATATAGTTAATTGATTCAAAAACTTCATAAATGGTGATTCTAAACTCAAAATTGTAATAGTTATATCCATTTGTTAGAAGTATAGTTAAGAATTTAATTCATTGCTAAAATTTACGAACTAAATATATGTTTTAACAAAAACTTACCTCTTTTTTATAATAACCTAGTCAAAAATGATATTAAAATAGTGCACACATTCGAGAGACACTATTATCTGAAGACAAAATAGATATTAAATAAATATTATACATATAATACTAATGGTGCAGTTTTGAATTATACTACACTATTATTCTTTACTAAATAGCAGTGTATCATTTTTTAAATAAAAATTAATAGAATTTCTTTTTAAAATTTCAAATTACATCGCCTAATTTTTAAATTTAAACAATAAATGTTGTTTGTTTATGATTGCTGCATTTGATGAGTTAGAAAATATTGCACTTAAAATGCTCTATCATCTTTGACGAACAAAAAATAAACCTTTGTCAGTCAAAACCGAAGACTGGATGACATCAATCAAAACTGCAGGACAAGAGTGACGTTCTCTCAAACACGCGTATGTCGACATTCAATTCAGTGCATAAATAAAAGCAAAAGCGATTCACGACAGCATTTTGCCAAATCTTCAATACATGTTCTTCTCATAGGTACGAGTGTGTTATTAAGACGTCTCATAGATATTTAATTAATGTTAAAGGAGATAAGTATTATTGCTATTGATTTAATCGATATTTTTAATGTCAAAAAATGACATTTTCAGACCATTCTAGACGTAATGCAACGAATGATGTCAAAAATTATAATAAATATTTAGCATTTATTTTTTCACGACATGGCTGACTATATCAAATAAAAATACTATTGTGTATTCTGTTAAGATATCAAGTACAAAAACTACTTTTACATAACATTTGGAATTCTAATTATTCTTTATTTACAAATACTAATGGTAGATTTTAAATCTGAGGGAAATAAACACAACGGTCAAGGTATTTATTATTTAAACTACTTTATAACATTAACTTTATTAAAAATTAGCTTTAGTTTAATTGTAGAAAATAATAAGGGAAAAAGTCGATCCCCATGAATTGAAATTTAATTTTTTAAGTTAGATTTTTTTCTTTCCGTATAATAACATCATCAAAAAGCTTCTAACAGAATCAAGCGGGGCCAGATTATCTTAAGAGAGAAAAAGGAATTGAATATTTTGAAAAAATAACTTCAATTATTTATCATTAAAAGAGTATTTTTTATCCGTAAAATCTCTGGAATTATTTTTATTGTCGAGAGTAAATTCAGTATCCAGCTTTGCATTATTCATCCCAGAAATTAATTAATTTACATATGATAGATGATGATGAACATTGATGTGAATGTTGAACGTTTTAGATTGAACTTGCTTTTCTAAAGATTGAAATTGATTCGCAAAGGGATTAATATGACTTAAAATGAATGAAATGAATACACAATGAAATTGAATTTCAAGTGCTAGATCCATATAATCAAAGATTGGCTTAAATTTCAAAATTGTCCTTAATACATAATTTTTAAGCCTTTTTTAAGGATTATGTACATTTGTTTTATGAGATTGAAAACTCAACTAACTATTTTATTCATCTTAACTAGTTGTCTACAGATTCAATAATTTTAAAAAGATGCTTTGATAACAACCACATTAAGTTAAGATATTGTTATTAATATTCTCTCAATGAATATTAACAGCAATGTTATATTTTCTGGTAATTAAAGCTTTCTCAGTAACCATTGCATTTAAACTCTTTAAAATTAAATATTCTTTCATATAGCTGTTTGTTGATGTTTGACTAAATGTGTTCCATAACTTCAGCCTACCGGCATCTAAACAGCACATTAAACACTTTCATTAAATTTATATTCAAGTTTATACATTCGTCAGAATCCCTTGTGCCTTTTCAGGCCGGAAATGTTTTCAATTAATCAACCAGCCATCATAATTTGGTCCTTATCAATGCTACTCAGGCGTTTACTCTAGTCTCATCATTTGCAGTCAACATGTCAAATATTACTATTCGATGTTAGTTTACTGTCTAATATAATTTGCTGTTATTACGGTTTACAGGTTGACTTATCCAGCTCCTCTGGGATAGAGAAAATCACAATGCCTGGATTCTCAACCTTAGTCATATTCTGTAGGAATGACATTAAATAAGTGTTAGAAACTAACTGCATTCTGACAATTTGTGATTACGACCCACTACGAGAGGGTATCGTAATGTTTTAATTATTACTAAGAAATAACTGAGATATCAGAATCAAATTAATTTTGCACATTAATTTATCTTTATATGTAGGCAATATTGTAAATTACAGCTATTAATGTTGATATGCATGGTTTCAGATTGAAGCAACCGTCAGTATAGAGAATAGGTGAAGTGAAGTGAAGAATTCTCCGCCTTCGAAAGGTCAAAAGCTGAGGAAAATCCGCTACTCTGAATGGTGACTATGTAGTAAAGTCTTAAGAATAAAAATTAAGTTTCTATTTCAATTATTTTTATTAATAATTAAAACATTATGATATCCCGGCATAATATTTATAACTTTACGACACTGCGGGTAACTTCAATTTATGACTTCCTGAAACCAAACCAATCACAATTAATTGCTATATTTTACGACATTATATATATAAGGATCAATAAATATGCAGAATAAATTTTATCTGGATATCTCAGTTATTCCTTAGTTCTAATTAAAACTTTACCATACCCTCTTGCACAAACAATGATAAATGGTTCGTTAGCAACTGTACGAATTAACTATTCCCCAAAGGAAAAATGTTTTTTATGAAGTAATTATTTATACAGGACTACCATTTAATTTTTTTTTCAAGATATCGTATTCCCATTAAGAACTTAATGAATGCTTAATGTATAAATTTGTACACTGAAGAATTAAAACATATTCTTTTTCACCCAGCAGTTACAATATATGTCACCATACAGGTATCACATTACGAGGGTGGTTTTGAAAAGTTTCCGACCAAACAAAGATACAAGAATTTTTTTTTATTTTTCTTCATAGTCTCTTTGTAAGTCTACATACTTCTCCCAGAGATGCTCCCATCTCTTTAACCCTTCCAAATAGTATATATATACTCGGCGTCTTTCTCTGCGAAATAACTGTTTTACGTTGGTCTCCTCATTTGACGAAAACCTCTGTTCTCCGAGTGCAATTTTTAGATTAGGGAACAAGAAAAAATCGCTTGGGGGTAGATCTGGGGATTAGGGAGGGTGGTCAAGCAACTCAAATCGTAATTCGTGGATTTTCACCATGGCAACCGCTGAGGTGTGAGACGGCGCATTGTCTTGGTGAAACTGAATTTATTATTTTTTTTACAGTTTTTCTACCTTCAGCTTGTCAAATAATAATACCTAAGTTCCTGTATGAAGATAATTAAGATAATTAATTAAGATGTCTGTCCCAAAAACAGTCACCCTTACTTTGCCCCCCCCCCCCCAAAAAACCAGTTTTGTTTTTTTTTGGTCGATTCTCTCTTCACAGTCTACTGTTTTGACATCAATTTTGTTTCGGGCGTATAATGATGTATCCAAGTTTCATCCACAATAATTAATCGGCACCAAAGCTCTGGTTTATTGCGTCTAAACTGCGCCAGCAGAGCGTTGAAAATGTTCATTTGAACACGTTTTTGGTCTAAGATGAGCAAACGCGGCACCTAACGCGCAGACAGCTTTCTCATGCCTAAATCTTGATGCAATAAATGAGAAACACTTTCTTTGGACATTTATAGCCCATGCTATCTCTCTTAATTTTATTCGACGGTCGTCTTGCATCATTTGGGGAACTTTAGCGATGTTATCATCAGTGATAGCAGTGGATGTCCCCAACATTCATCGTCCCCCAGTCTTGTACGGCCACATTTAAATTCAATAGCCCAAAAATTTCCCTGTGGTAAATGATGGTACAGAATCCCTGCGTCTGATTGATATGCGTAGGCGTATTGCCTTTCAGAACCAAATATTCAGTGACAGTACGATACATTGGATTTTTTCCATTTTCACAAATGCACTCACATCGACACACTCAAACGATTGTCAAACAACAAATGCGCTTCCAAAATGGCTGAAATTTTAGTGAGTACCTGTAAAAAGAAGCGCAATCACATTCCCTAACCTTTATTGACGAATGGTGTTATCTTCACGTTGTAGTCGGAAATTTTTTAGTCCACCCTCGCATATTATGTGTTTATGTCACACTAATTTTATATAACGACTGAATTTTTGTAATTTTTGATGTTTCTAAATAATATATGAAATATAATCGAATAGAAAACTGCCGTCACGTTCATAATCTGTGTTAACGTCATTGTGTTTACTAATATACATTATTTCGCTTTTATTATGAGAATCTACTTTTCTTATTAATTGTAATTTTAAAATTTTTAGTGGTTTGTTTTCGTGATTTGGAGATTTTCATTATGTTCTGTTGTTTACTTTTTAAAGTTCAAATTTTTTTGCAAGGCTTAAATTTCTCTGTTTGCCTTTATTATTAGTATATATATATATTTAAATTTTTATATCCAAAATTTTAAACGTGAATTTCCGGATTTCATTTACTTTTTAGAATTCCTTTTGAATCTTTTCAAAAGACGCTACGCATCTTAGGTTTTAGTTTAATCTCTATCATTATCAAATAATATTATTAGAAGCGGATAAAAACTTGAGCGAGGAAAAGATATAAAAAAAGTAAGATAAAAAAATAATATAGGAAAAATAAGATAAAAAAATAATATAAAAAAAATATAATTCCAAAAGATACTCTTAATCAGGCTATCAGTTTTTGGAGTTTAGGTATTTGTGTTAAATAAATGAATTCATTGGTATAATTAGTTGTTAAGAGCAATATAGGAAAAAACTAAGGGAATTTCATAATAATTATACACTAGTATTTACCATTAATGATTCTATTAGTTAATATAAAATATTACGTAATTTTAGTTTGTGTTTTTGGAAGATGTTTCTAACAATATCTCCAGAAGCGTAAATGAAAATGAAGAAAAGTCCAAAAAAACTAAGTCTCGTGAGAAAAAGATTCCCTTTCTAATCTTGTTCTTGAAATCGTTGCTAAAGTTTAGAAAAAGACTAAAGATAAAAGATGGAAAGTAAAATCCGGGGAAGAAAAAATGCCGAGAGAAAACAATAGAAAAGCGAATGAATACTTGGATTCATTATTATTCAACTCGACCTTACAAAAGAAAATAGAGAACTTCTTTTATATTCTTTGCCTTTTGTCGTATAATTCTACTCTTTATTATTCATTTTAATTCTTTTTTTTGGCAGTCTCTTGTGGCTCATTAGTAAACCATTCCTATGTATTCAGAGAGATTTAAAGAAAAGAATGGATTTCAATAAATAAAAATAAACCACTGATCTAATGATCGTTTCAATGCTTTAAATAATAGAAACTTTGTTCTTTGAATTTATTCATTTTAGAATGGCTATTTCTCAGAATGATACATTTAAGAAAACTTATAGGATTAAATTCAACGAAAAAATATTTTCACTAACCTTTTGCGATGTTTGTAAGTAAAAGATTCTTAAAAGATTTATTAAAGACTGAATAATTTTGTACTTTTTAAGCCATAAATGCTCACTATACGTGTGACGTTGAACTATTCACCATTTTTTCTTCACTATCCTAAATAACTTTTTTTGTAATTTGTATTCTATACAACTACAACTCTTTGCAACCAAATGAAACATGATTAGATAAATTAGATGAAGATTAGAAGTGCTGTGAATTGAATTAGAGATAATGTAAGCGGAATATAATTGAAAGGAAACAGAAAGAATAAGGAGAATAACTACAAGCTGATGCTTGTATATTGGAGTGAATCATCGTAATTAATGGTTTGTATTAAAAGTAATTGAACGTGACAACTTATCAGAATAATTGGAATCGAATTTGTTGTTATCGAGAATCGCTTAAATCGAAATGAGTGAATTGGTAAGCAAAGAATTCATTACTGAACATATAGGACTTATTTAGTTACGAGAGATTCAAGAAAGAACGATCTTGCATATTCTTTGATAGGTAATAGAGTGTTGTTCTTTTCTTACGTATCTTCTATTGGAGTTTTGAACTTATTGACTATTTAATTAGACTTCAAGATATATGTAGAGTTAAATAATAAAGAAAGGCTATTACATTCTGTGCGTAAAAAGGCAGTGTAGAAGAAATGTGTGAGAGTCAAATTTACATAAAATACTTTAAATTATCATTATTATGTGTAAATAGTGCAAAAGGATTTGTATATTTATTGAGTGAAAGCTAAGACGTTGGTATGTTGCTTAGGAAATGGAACCGAGAGTGAAATTAGTAAGTTAAATAGGTGTAAGTTGGAGCTAGAAAATGCTTTCCTTTTTCTTCTTTTCCAAATTTTTGAAAAAAAAAAAAAACATTTAGTTAATACTTATACATTCCATCAGCCTCCATCTTCTCTTATTGGTAAAGTAGTAACTTGGCTTATACAGAAAATATTTTTAAACATCACGCAAATTTGAAATTTTTAACATAAAATATCTGAAATTTTATCAATGTAACTTCTATAATGTATTTCAACAAGTATATTAAATCAATGAATCTATAGGTAAAAAATTGTTTTTTTTATTTTATTGGTAGAAACTCTGCATTTTTAATTTTAGTAAGGATATCTTTTGTTGCTCAGTTCATATACATGTGTTTTAAATACATAGATAATTTATATATACCGTCTTATTACTACGTTAACTCTCAAAGGAGTAACGTAGTCTTTGATTAATAAACCAAAAACTTTGAATTATAATCAGCTTAATAAACTTTGAATAATAATCAGTCTTTGAATAATAAATCTTTAAATGAAATGAAGTCATATAAAATATTTGTTATGTAATGTAGAATAAATACAAACCACTGATACAAGCAAAATAATAGATCCTTACAAGCTGGGGTTTAATAGACCCATACAAGGGGGGGGGACGTAACTTTTTTCAATAGGTTAGGAAGGTTCAATTGGAAGTTGGATAAAAATTCGATTTCTTTTGCTACTTCTTTCATATCAAAAATTAAAATAAGAAAATTCATATTTTTCTTACTCTAATTTAGATAAAGTTACGAGTATATCTTCTTCTACAGTTTTATTTTTTCTCTTCGAAAAATAGTAAAGTAAGGAAGTTTGGAAATTAAACATTTTAAGTATTTTCATCATCTTTCAAGACATTCAGCTCTACAACTTATGTTACAGTTATCTAATTTAATGAAAGTTTTTTTATGGGCTGCAATCAGTATTACTCGACTGAAATGTCTATTCTGGTTACTGTATTTTTTTAATGGTGTTATATCCCTTGGTAGAGACAAAAGTTTGACATGAAAAAGATAATAACTAGTTCTTACTGAATGTAAAAGAAAAAAGGTTTAAAGGTGTCAAAACGAAAAACAGATCTTTTAAGGAAGCAAAGGGTGATGCACAAACTAGGAGAATTTTAAAATATTTAAGCCATGAAAGGTATCAACAAAATGATTTTTAAACCTTTAAACACACTTTTCTTAAAAGCATATTTTCTATAAAATATTTTAACAAAAAAGTTAATATTGGAAAAAATAGTACTGTATTTTAATGAAGTTTGATAAATTCGTTTTTAAGTACCTTTTTAAGAGCATGAATTAGAAAAAATAAATTATTGGTAGAAAACATAGTCTTTTCCGAGATTTTGGCTCTTTACCGTTTGAAAAATGTCGAAATTTTATGATTTTAATAAATTTATTCCTATATCTTAGAGCCAGTTTTGTAGTATCACTAATAATCACTTAGCTTTAACATTACATGATACACTTTTAAATTTATATGCAAATTACCAAATACATATGACTCTTTAAATAATTGTAAAATTTAAGAAGTTGACCCCTTAATTAATTTTACTGTACAGGTGTTAAAGTACCCTCCAGAAATTAAAAAAATGCTTACAAATGAATTAGCTCTTTGAATCTAATACATTGTTTTTATATTTACGAATTATTTTTTATTTGTATTTTCGACAAGTTTATATTCCTAGAAATAAAATAAGTTGTTTAAACAACATAGTCCAAATGTTATTATTTAGAGAAATTTCAGTTGCACATTCAGAAATAATACACTCTGGCATAACTTTTCCTCAACCACTACCTTATAGCATTTTTTAATAATTTTAACTGCGAATATTTCAAGCACAAAAAAAGAAATTAAAATATTCCAAATTACTTCAACAAAAATTGCCCCTGATATTATGAATAGATTTAACGTAGACAGAAATAATTACCATTTCTGTTCTCTTTTCAGCTTAACGTTTTCTTTTTCGATTCAATTTATTTCGAGATTGAGGTTTGAAAACATTCAATTCTATAAGCTTCCTTTTCAGCTTTATTTTGCATATTTTACTAAGACTTTAATTTTAGCAATTTCGAGGCAGTCTGTAATACTCTGAAAACTTCCATATGTATTTAAATTTTTGTCATTGTCATAGATTAAATTTTATTTTTAAAGAACTGCAAGCGTTTTTATTACATTCTTTTTAAATAGAAAAACTGTGAGGGAAATTAAAAGAAAATACCACTAATTCTTTCCCAAAATGTAAGTTTTCACCTTTTAATAACTGACTTAGGACATTTTTGTTTTGAAAACTACAATTAAAACCGTTTTTAATCATTTATCAATATTTCATTCAATACATAGAAGAATTATTTTATATATTTTTAAGGCTAGGAATCACATATGTTTTACTGAGGTGTAAACTAAGCTTGAAAAACCTCTGATTTATTTGGAGCCAAAATATCCGTAACAGGGTTCTCACCCATATTTTCCTTCAACTAACTACTTGGGAGCTGTTGTACGACGTTATTTGATTTGAAAATCTTTTCAAGTAAACAAATCGTGACTTATGCGAATTAGATTAGAAAAAATTAAGTGTAGTGAATAAGGTTATGCGATAGCATTTATAAACTGTGGAGAGTGTAATAGGAGAGTCGCAGTAGAGAGTAAGGATTGAAATGTTAGAATGTCGAAATCAGACGTGTGCTTACGCTAATAAAAAGAAAGAGATTAGATGATTCGAAGTTTGTATGGGATGATTGGGGTTAAACATTTATGAATGGACGCTTAGTAGGATAAAGCTTTCAAGTTTAGTACTGACTCGAATCCTGTTAGAAAGTGTGAGATAAGTGAGCCTTTATATGATTAATCTTAAGGTTAGAGCGTGTGTAGGGACTTGATACACATACGTGATGACAAGCATATTGTATTTGTATTTAGGTATTCTTAAAGGTAGAATATTTTTATTGTCTCTAGCTTGACTAATCTTTGTTAACTGGTAATGGAGCATTAATTGACAAAAAATACAAATGGGGAGTCACAATTCTTTCTTCGAGTTGTATTGCTGATGTATTGGAATGTGCAAAAAACATTTCCCTTGTATGTAAGATGCAATTTAAAAATATGAGCAGCTTACGAAGCTAATTTTTAGCAAACGTACATTTTTTTTTAAAAAAACAAGCTGTTTACTTTCTAATTGCCGTTAGAAATTTTATCATCTCCCTTTTTTTTTACTTTAGAATAGCATGCGCTTAAAGAACATCAAAGTTTTTCTAGAAGAGAAGAGCGAGAAGAAAAGAGAAGAAAGGGTCTTTGATTTTATCTCTTTATATTACGTCGTTCTAATTTTGCAGTATTTGTAATTTTACAAGTCTAATACTCTCATAATTGTTTAGTTAAATATGTAAGCAAATAATTAATGAATTTGAGATGCTCAGTAATTTTTCAATCTTGAGTCATACGGAGATGATGAGGTTTGTTTGATTCTGAAATAATTATTTTTATTATTTAATGTTTAATATTAAACAAAGAAGACTCTGATTTAAATATTAAAACTTGTATTAAACATTTTTTGTATAATCACTTCAAAAAAAGTAATTGGGCATTTAAAACAGGTATTGGTTCAAACAGTTAGTTGTATTTAACCAGATAAACAGTATACACACAACATTTGTTATATAAATTAAATTTTAATTGAATATACAGTTTTCTCATGATATGATTAAAGATTTTGCTACAAAGGTAATGAGAAAATCTTTGGAATATTTAATACACACACAAACTTAAATAAAAAAATATATAAAAATTGTAATATTAAACGATATTAATAATATTAATAATTTAATTAATATCAAATTGTTTTAATATTAAATTTAAACTACTTCACTCTTCCTAAGGAATTCAAAACCTAATTGAATTACACAGAAAATGTAAAGTTAAAATTTATATTTTCTGTTAAAGAAAAAGAGAAAATTAATACTCAAAAAATTTGTTTACCCCATGAAGGATAGTCGTGTAAAATAAAATAATGGCATCTGTTAAGAGCTATAAAGCATTTTCTTTTATTAAGTGAAGAATAAATATATGCAATATAGAAATATTGGAAAAGAAGGTAATACACTTGAAGGGAGGGATTTATCTTGCATCAAATAGCGGAATATGTACAATAACTGAACCATACTTGTCTACAAAAAGCAGTAAATTATCTCAAATTTCAATCAAGATGCAGCTGAGACCTGTCGCATACAATTATGTTAAAAAGGATTGAACTAATTGAATGTATGCACGAAATAAGAAAGTAGACAAATCTTTTTGATCGAAATAGAATATATTATCATGCCACATCCATTTGTAATTCGAATAAAATGGAGCGCTAAGTAAAATAAAAAGATTTAAGCAATCAAGAAAAATATGCACATGTCGTAGAATAATAAAACCTATGTATAATTAGAAGATTAGTTTTAATTAGTTGACAAGAGACAAGAATAGATTTCAGACGAGTCTGAAAATGTTTTAACTTCAAAATAAAGCTAATACAAATAAAAATAAAGAGCCGTGAATAGGGTGAGAAAAAAACCCATAACCTCCTAAAGTTCACTAAAAGAGACCTCTTGAAAATCTTCTGAATCTCTGTCGTTCTAAAGATTTGACAGAAAGTGGGCATTTACGCATTATTTTGTCCTCATACATTATTCAGGATCAAACTGCTTTTTTATAAACTTAAGTCCTTACAGCATCTTTAAATCCTGTGCATTTACTCTCAATAGAAGCTTTCTTTTCTTTCGCTTGAAACTCGAGAGCTCTTTGGTTGGGAAAGGTTTTAAATAAGAGATCCTTATAAAATGAGTTGCAATGGATTGAGGTAAAACAACGAATGAAACAGATAAAAAAAGAAGGATTATAAGCCTTCGTGTCACATTTCAAAAAAGGATGAAATGTTTTATTCAGGCTTTCTGTTCTAAGCAGAAATGTAAGTGCAGTTATATGTTTCTGATAATGATTTCGCAGCATATATATATATATATATATATATATATATATATATATATATATATACATGAAAGAATCACAGGTATCATCCAAATTGAGTAAACAGTTAATTTAACAGAAGTATTAATCGATAAAATAAATGAAAATTGTTTTTAAACTTGTACTAATTCACTCAATTCCATTTATTTAACTGAAAATATAAGTCCTTTAAAAACGTTTACATGTGATACTACTTTCATTTCAAGAGTTCATTTGAACGATCTTTCCTATTCATTGAAAAAGATGGATAAAGCTGAGTATTCGTTAAATAAAGAAAATTGATTCTTTTTTATTGATCTATTCATTCTATTGCTGTTGAATGTATAGTGACCTGTCATTTTTCTGAGAGACATCTTTTGCGATGTTCTTTCAATCGATTGCTTAAACGTCATAAGCTGCGTAGGGTATAGATTTAGTAGCATAACAAAAACAACTTCTTGGTGAACACTGAAATGAAGAGATAGATGTTAAAAAGAGCCTATAAGAAGATTCTTAGAAGTGGATAAAAGAAATATTTATAGTTCTAAATTTTTTTTTAAAAGATTGACTATGTCTTAAGATTTAACTTTGTGATTAAATTTACGTGACTCTTTATCCTAATATTTATTAATTTCGTAGAATATAATTCTTATGGTTTCCTTCTGAGAGTAGTTTTTCAGCGACGAAAGGTATATAAGATATGCTTCTGAAAATTTGTTATTCATTGATGTATCAGTCTCTGTAGAATTGAAAAACTCTGCAAATTAACTAATAAACTATAAAAGTAATTAATATTTTGTTACAGGCTGAGATAGTTACACATATTGGTAATTGCAAGTACTCCAATAAATGCTATATGCTACAGGTGATTAAAATGTATGTTGCATATAAATTTTCCAAATAAAAAGAAATAATAGAGAAAAACAGCTGTCGTTGGAAGTCATTACTGAAAAAACAGAGGATCGGGTATCAAAGTCTGTTCTAGTAAGGAATAAAGCATTATTTGCCGAAAAGGACAGTATGGGTCACAACAATTTGCTGGAAAAATGCCTGGAGAGATTAGTAAGTAAGTGAATTGAGAGAATACGAATCCTAATTTCATCAAAAGTTATCTTCTGCATTGATGGGAAGTTTCTTATTAAATTTAAATGGGTTTGGAAGTTCTTTTGTAGAATGTTGTGGATATTACAACCCTTAGTTATAATTTGAGAGGTGACTTTTTGATGTGAATGATACTCAAAAAGTAGTCCCGTTATCTGTAGTCTATTATACAGCTCTCGCATGACGTCAGTAAAACTGAACTAAATGATCGGGGAATAAAAATAACGTATTTTATTTTTATATGATTTTGATGCATTTTGCGTGCGTTGATGATAAATGTTTAATAGAAGGTGTAATGAAATTCAGAATAGCAAACTTAATGAACTATGATCTTATGGACAAAATGATCCTACCAAGAACTGCTCCTTTAAACCTGAAGGAAATTTAAAGTATACTTATGTCGAAACATTTATAATATTTTAAATGATATGACAGTATTTGAACATTTCACTACAAAGCTGTTTTATAATTTTTAAATTAAAATTTTTTTTGCCTTAATATGCTTTTTTTTACTTTTTACGACTACTACTTTTAGTATAAATACTCTACTACTACTTCTGCAACTGCTAGCTTAAGTTTATTTTCTTCTTCATTTTTCTGAAAATAAGCCTCACCACCTGCAATTTTTACTTATTCATAGTTTATTAGTTAATTTATTTTATATTACCTTTTCCTATGATATTGATTTTCAACGGAAAGACTTATCTCTTTATTTGTTAATTTGATTATTACTTAATAGAATTAATTTTTCACGTAAATTTCACGTCCAGAATTTTTGTTTAAACCAATCGCAAATATTTTGGCCCGATGACTTGGTGTATTGACATCCTGGCAAATTATATCATTGTCTGGGTACATGAATGGCTACAAATAGTTTCCAAGTAGCCACTTACAGTCAATGATTCGTTTCACTTTGATCAAAAGACCCAATTCATCACACGTAAAAACAACAGCCCACACTATTATGGAGCTACCAACAACTTATGCAATGTCTTGTTGGCAACATGGGTCCATGACCCCTTGGAGTCTACACTTCGCTCGAACCCTATCATCAGCTCTTACCAACATGAATCATGACTCATCTGATCAAGTAACCTTTTTCCAGTCATCTAGGATGCAACAGATAAGTTTACGAGCCCCGCAGAGACGCTGTATCTGATGACGTGTTGTTACTCTTTGTAAAGGCACTCGAATTGGTTTTCTGCTCCCATATCTAATCAATAAAATCCCCCTCAATTGTTACTGTAATGTCACGTAGTGTTGCTTGTCTGGTAACACTGGCTATTCTACTTATACGTTGTTAATCTCTGTCTTTAAGTAGACCTGGTCGACCACTGCGTTATCTGTGGTGAGAAGTAATGTCTTAATTATATGTTCTTTGCACTTTATTGATTCTGTGAATTGAAAACAAGAATGTTGAATTCCCTAACAATTTCCGAAAAAGAATGCTCCATACATTTTGCTTCATTTAGCATTCTATAGTTTAAAATCCATTAATTCCCGTTGCTATAACCAAGCTATTTAAACTATAGCCAAAAAGAACGCTTTTTTACACGAAAATTATTTGAATACATATGAAACCCCTATCAACGCAACTACAATTTATACACTTCTTACACAAGGCTACTGCTATCTGGATATTTTTGCATGTTAGTATTCGATTATTTTTTGGTTATTCAGAGTATATTTACAACCATTGATTTGGTACAACTGAATGAAATTGTGGAACATTGCAGTTAGGAATTTTTTAAACTCTCCACTTAAAGTGTGCGTCATAAAAATTACCATTTAAGGAGCAGATGGAAAACGTCAGTCATCTTGAAGAGTGAAGATAAATGAACTTAAATTTTTGTAGGAGTCTTAAATGCATCTAATTTTATTCATAGGAATGTAGATATATTTTTTTATATCATATTCTTCTTTCTGAATGCAGTTTCCAAGAATTGGGATAAAGTAAGAAGAATTGTATATGGGAAATTTCTATCTGTTAGAATTTAATGAAAATGGGCAGAAACATTAATAAAACAATGTTTAATGAATTAGATACCAAAGAAAACAAAATACTTTTTTTTCTGTCTGAAATATGCTCAAGATGACAAGATATCGAAAAACATAGCGTATGAGTTCGATGTATAAGCAACTTCAATAGGAAGGTGATCAATCCTAATAGATATACAGACACGAAAGTGATGTTTCCACTCAAAATGATGGTATTTATTACTCATTTGGTAGCAAAACATATAGCTCTGTCATGGTAGTTCAAAGACAGTCTAAGATTTTAGGGGGTTGAGCCTCCTTAGAGCATTCCAAACAAGTTTGATCGGGTTCAAATTCATAGAACGTTCTGTCCAACTCCTTATCACAACAGTCTCCTCATGTAGGTAATTCTCAAACAACCGAGGTCTGTGTAGCCTAGGATTATAATTTCATTGAATGAAATAATCGCCCATTGCACTTATATGTAAAGACGAACAATTGAATCAAGAATGTTGTCTCTATGTAAGTGAGCTATAACGGATCCACTTGGAACGATAAACAGGTCAGTGAGACCATCTACAGATGTACCTTTCCACTTACATACACGGAATCCTTGGAAATCTGCCTCTTTTGTGGATATGACTGAGATAATACATGATTAATAGCTTCCACTAGACCTACAATCTTCTTGAGTCCCTTTGCATTTTAAATCTGAGCTCATCAGCTAAATATATTGTCTTCCACTGAATGCGTGACCATTAAATTTTTTTTTTATTTTGGTAGCATGTTGTGAGATGTACTCACAATGATGGTCGTCTTACATGCAATCCTTCTTTGTGAAGCCTTCTGCACACAGTTGATCTGGATAATAGCCTTTCAGTACTTGTTACAAGAGAAAATCTAAAGTGGGTTAATGAAACAATTCTGTGCTATTAGCGGTCATATGCAGTCTGCAGTACTTGTAGTTTTACGTCTTCCTTGTCTATACCTTTTAGATGCTGATTCTGTTTTTAGAAATCCAGTGCATTGTTTATAAATTTAACCATAGTGCTATATAGGACTGACTCTGACTTACTTCTATAAGCTCAATGGCACACTCGTTACCTTAATTCTTCAGATAAATGATGCCGAATACTCATATCTAAAATATGGCTATATCGAAATTTTATTACTCAGTTTCTATTTGCAGAAACTGTAGAAGCTTATTTTCAGCCAAGAGCCCAAGGAAGTTAAACGACAGCAACTTAATTAAGTTGATATTATCATATTCTGATGCAGCACTATTTTTTACGCATACAGCGAAATTCGTATTTTAATTAAATTTTCTTGTTTTTTTCTTAATTTTTTGGAAACCAGTGTACTTGGTATACAATAAATTTTACATTTGGCTTTTGTTTCAGATGTTTAGGATTTAATTATTTTGTTGAAATACTCCAAATCTTAAAAATATTAATCAACATTATGGTATTCGTTATTTTAAATAATATATATAAAATTTATAGCATATACATACCATTTCAATTTCTAAATATTTCGGGATATTTTGTTTAATTTCTTGAATTTTATCAGATAAATTTCTATTTACAATAATTATACAGTTCTTCATTATGTATATAATCGTACTTTTATTATAATAAAAATAGTTTAAAATACTTGAATGTAAGATATTTCATAAGCAAAAAAATCAAGAACTCGTTCAATAGTGTAAGCAAACATTTTTATTTAAATTTTTACAAACCAATTTCAGGCACATTTATGCTGAAAAGAAAATAGTGCTGTGCATGATACTTAGACGATGAAAAGAGGAGCTGAAAACGAAAAAGTACAATGAGCAATCATAAATCAGTTTCATTATTTCTTTTCATCCAATGAAATAAGCTGCTCCAGGAAGTGCGCAGTGGACGAAATGTGGACAAATCTCGATCAGTTGCTGAGCGCCTTAAATTCATGTAGCGAACTAACGGATAGCTGTACAAAAGAGCTTCATCGTAACAAGGTGGAGTTTCCCTTGAACATCGAGGCGTTGGGTGACGATTAAAATTTGGTCTTCCTGTATCTGGAAATGGTTTGAAAGGTTGACTTAAAGACTTGGGTATCCTGTTGCGACTTGGGGCAATAAGTTCTCTATCGTCCGATCGGCTGGATGAATGGCGACGTGGCGGACGATGGTTGGATGATATTTGATTGAAAGTGTCCATGTGAAGTCCTGATTCCAAAGAACTTGAAAAGGGATAGCTTGAATCACACAGAACTGCTTCTGAATAGCTTGGAGCATAATTTAATTGATTCTCAATCAGACGTTCCATTTCTACGCTGTCAGCCGTACTGTTTCGAGACAGTTGGTTTTCGCTCGCATTGGACGGTGCAGCTGGATTACTTCCAAATAATTTCGTCACCTGATAATGAACATAGGTTGTCTGGCTGTCGATGATTACTCGTAAAGGCCAGGACAGAAGAAGCAGTGAAAACACCCAAAATGTTACTTGGGAAACATACCATGGTAGCTTGTCTTTGCCAGCGAATGTCACCATATATTCCTGGAAATCAACTCCTAGAAGATCTAAGCCTTCTCTCATCTCCATGTATTCGTCGAACCTCTCATTTTCTCTGAAAAATCTCATTCGCTGTTCTTCGAAGTCCGATGCAGCATCCAAAGAGGCAAAAGCAAAACCTAAAATGAAATTTTTTTTTGTAAATTTTGTGTACAATAATGCAATATTGCGAAATTTCAGTATTCTCGTATAAAGTTATTTGACATTAATTGGGAAAACTTGGTAAGAAAACTCAGCGCTTGAATTCTGTACAATTAATAGTAATTTTAAATTTTTGAAATTTTTCTCAGGAGTTTCCCGAATTTCATATATCTTCAAATCAACTGTTATTATCGTATGCTTAATGATAACTTAAACATCATATATATTTATTCAATAGCCAGAATTTCACTACAATTATGGACTGTTACAATTAAAAAAATGAACGAAATATTAATTCATTGCTTAAAAACTGATTTTTTAAAAAGTTAATATTCCAAAATATAGAAGTTTGAAAGTATTTACAAAACTTTCGCACTTTTTCACAATATTTCTCTTACTCCTTTTTTTAGTAAGTTAAATAGAAAATACATAAGATCAAAATGAGATGGGTTTTGGAAGTAAATATTTTCTTAATTTCAAATACGTCTGAGTATATTAAAGTTTTGAATAATATACATATTTAAATGTAAAAATAGCAGTTTTTACATCAAAACACCATACTTTGAAGCGGAAATTGTGTAATTTTAAACTCAAAGCATACTTTTATTCGTTACAATTCCAGTCTTAGCAATGATTAATCACAACATATTTCAAATATAACGAAATAGGGGTAGACAGACAGACGGACAATAGCCTGGTGATTACGCTTGTGTAATTAAACCTCTAAAACTCTCGACGTTAACGAGTTGTTAGAATTATATAAAAAAGAATTTATTTCACAAACCTTAGAAATTCTAAGAATATTTATAAGAGGAAGAAAGTTTCTGTCTAGCATTATCCGATTGAAAGCAAATAAAATTTTAAATTAGACTGTTTATCGAGTATGCGGTTGGTGAGTTCCACTCATAATTAAATCCAGCTTGGTTAATAGAATTGTACTTAAAATAAAATGGGACTCTACACGACTAAGCTAGTTATTATTCCTCACGTCTTTTCGAATAATTGGTTCGGCAGCTGAGCAATCGGCTGGGTTCAAGAAATAATCTTTTGAACAAATACGAATAATAATTAGATCCAGAGGAATAAACGGATCAAATTTGTCTGTGAATGGTACTGGTTGAGTGCTTTTTAGAAAAATTAATAATAAAGTTTAATTTCAAAGGAAAATACTGTTAGTCTTTTTTGATCTTTTCGACGACGTATTTTGGATTTATTTTTTCTTAATTAGTTTTAAAGTAGGGTAATGCAGTCGAAACGATGTTCGATGCCCCAAACTACATTTGGGTTTATGAGTGAACAAATTAAGCAATACTAAAAGGAATGAGCTTATTAAAATCATTTGAGCCAAAATAGGTGATAGGAAATTCATGGAGATTCTAGTAAGAATACAATTTATTTCTTATTAAATGTATAAACTTTAGGTTGTTTAAAAAAGCTTTTTAACTTCTAATGCTGAATATTTGAATAATTTTTACCAGTAATTGTATTCTTTGAGGAGAAATTTTTTTTTTTCTTCTCAACTAATATTTGTAGAGAGATTAAATAAACGAAGTATAACGTAAATGAGTGTAACTAAGAAAAAAGTGAGAAAAATGTCAATAGTATTGTAAAAAGTAATGCACCGTAAACAAATGCAGTGCAAACTTTATACGTGAGAAAATGTTAAAGAAAAATGAGTTCAGATTTTTCATTTAAGGCTTCGTTTTCAAGGACTTAAATTTTAACCAAACTACAGTTTTCTAGTACTTCATACGGATAACGTATTTTGTGCGCAGCTGTATTTTCCCGTATGTGGTACGGACATCCTGCTTTCAAAGTTCATGTTGCGGATTATCACGTATAATATATTCTAGTTCACTTTTTGTTTCATAGATTATATTAACTAATCCTTGGATCAATTCCCCCTCCCTCTGTTTTTCTTCTTCTTTCTGTGCTTTGATTCTCTGTGAAATACGCGTTTTCGTTTGGGTATAATATATTAGAGCTTAAGACAGCTTCGTTTAGAGATTAGCCTTGAAGAAATTGTCGTATTTTTATTAGCTTATTATGAAATTTAATAAATGAACTTTCAAAATTTATTTTATGTAATTTACATTCTTGAATTTTTCTATGAATCGAAAAGGGATTATTTTGTCAGTAGCAACAGTGACTGTGAAAGTTCTGACCAAAGCGACTATACATATTTGCTACGCGAATCCGGAAGCTCTTCAAATTCTTATAGATCTGATAATGATGATGATGAAGTAAGTTTGGAGAGCGATTTTGAAAAAGAAAGAAATAGAAGAGTTGAGGTGTTATTGTTTATTAACGTCGCACTGAGAAGCAACTCGAGAACTATTGGCGACGGACCTCGTAATCTTTAACCTTGGTCTAGTGACGACACTTGAGCTGGTACTTTCTTCTCCAAACTTCTCCACTATGTCAAGGGGAGGACTTGAGGATGAACTTCGACCATATATAGCGTGCATTAGCCCCGCTACATGGAGAGTCTTTAGTGGCATCAGGGTTCAAACCCTCGATTCGACGAAAGGAACGCTGGGCGTGAATCGGTGACCCTGAACACCAGACTACCGATACAATGTATGACTTGGGAAAGGCGATGTTTGTTTTAGTGGCCATGTATCGTTTTTGATAGCAGAAACGTGCCAGAATCAATAAAGAAAGTGTCAAGAATTCTTTCAAGGAGGCGTAGCATGCAATGATTTAATTTTTGCGTGCCGAAGATAGTTACAAAACGAACATTTATAAGGAAATAACGAGTGCGTAGGAGACTAACTTCTTGTACTGTACTAAAATGTTTCAA
Organism: Nephila pilipes; assembly: GCA_019974015.1. NCBI lineage: Eukaryota > Metazoa > Arthropoda > Arachnida > Araneae > Nephilidae > Nephila > Nephila pilipes. Next base: position 792,754 of record BMAW01026059.1, read on the forward strand.
TGGTGTAAGATTTTCAGCTATGGATGTGTTTGTACAGCGCGTACGTCATGCCCCGGTCAGGCACACATGGTTATCACTTAAGAAAACATTGATGCATTACAGTTCTTTGCTAAAGACAATCGTCGAAAAACGATCCAACATATTGCAAACAGTTTGTCTTTATGAAGATAGTGTTCCCACCAGTAGCATATCCAGGGGGGGGGGCAAAGCGACATATGTATCCCCTCCCCCGATGATTTTTTTCTCGAAATCGAAATATTTCAAGATAAGTCTTTTTTTATTATACTATTGTAGGTATTCTAATTTGAAGCATCAGAACTTTTTTTCTCCTCCTGCTTAAATTTTTTTCGATAGCGAAGAAGAAAAGGATTTCAACTAAGCCGATTCCCGAGAAAAGAATAGAGAAGTTTTTGCTGTCTCTGAAACAGTGCTCTAGTTCAGTGTTTGTAGAAGAGGCTGAGTGGACGCACTCTCCAAAAATTTTGCTCCCAAAATATCTTAATATTTTTCCTAAATGATTCATTTCTTGTTTTAACTTGATAAAATCATATAAATACTTGAACAGTTTTAGATAGGAGAAGTAAGAATGTTATAGCGTATTATTTACTTATCACCAAGTGATAATTCTAAACTAAAAAATTGCTTTTGTCATGGCAACGAAGATATGCACTCCAAAATGATTTACTGGGTACGCCAGTTTCCCACTATAGTGCATAATCATTTCCACTACATCCAGGTCTGTGCAACATGGGTCCCTAAACATCTCAATGAAGGCCAGAAGTCTATACGAATGGGTGTTTGCTTCCAGCATCTGCTCCGTAATAAAGGAGAAAAACAGTTTTATTTCTGGATTGTGGTTTGTGACGAAACATATTAACTATCTATTTTTTCGATATCAGAATGAAGCGCTTGAGTGTGAAATAGCGAGATACCAGTCTTCCTCATTTGATAAAATGTCGTTTTTTAATTAGAGTTAGCAAAGTTATACTTATGTGGTTTTTTTTCCTTTTCAAAATGCCCCTTTGCTATTAGAATGGTTGGAGATAGGACGTATAGCTAGTGCAGATCGATACAGCAAAAAGTCAAAACAATCATCCAGAATCGTAGCCGCAGGGTACAGTCAAAAGGTATTTATTCTGTTACAGAATAATGCCCCTCCTCATGTCGCAAAACAGTATACATATTTTCTCAACCGCTTCCTAGAAGGGCTTAGATTCTCATCTACCATGTAGTCCCAATCATCACCTTACATTTTTCAAGTTTCCGGGCCTTTGAGAAAGGCATTGTAGGTAAGCCAGTTTGCAGACGACAATGAGGTCCTCGTAAGCTTTGAAGAATGGTTCCACATGCAGCTAAAGACTTTCTTCAAATCCGGTATTCATAATCTTGTGAAACAATGGGATAATTGTTTTAACCAGCATGTGATAATGTATGATAGACAATACGTGTATTCGCAAATAACTTATTTCATTCTGAATGAACTAATAAATTACCTTCAGCGTTATACCAAAGGGTGTTTGAATACGACATACTTTTTTGTTTATACTTTAACGTTTGAAAGTACACAACAATTTCTCTTCATTTACTTTCTATAATATAGAACATGTACCACTAATAAACTTCCAATTATACGTGTTTTGTAACTAATAAACGCTTGTAAAATAATTTTCGAGTTCCACTTTCATTTGAACAAGCCTTATAAATCATTACCTTTGCGGAAACAATAGCTCTAAAATGTCTCTGTGAAATATCAGACCTAAACTACTTATAAAATTGAAACTATAGAATTGTAATTTTTTTAAAAAATTTATCTTAGTTCTCCAAATGGAAGTACATTACAAAACAAACTCATAAAACGCTTTGGAAACGGACAACAAATTTAAACAATATAATTTTGATTTTTTAAAAATATTGGCCAAAATTCCACAAGAAAATAACGAGTTAGATGGATTAAAAAAGTAGACATTTATAAGAAATCTATAATTCTTGGTTCAGTAAAAAGGATAAAGTAATTAGGAATAACGGTAAAGGAAGGAAATGTTTTACTGCTCACATAAATATACAATATATAGTTTTCGGAGAAAAGTGGGAAGTAATAAATGAATCTCAGATATTTTCTGAGTTTTTAAGCGTCTGTTATATGCGTTATTTTGTATTCTTTGAATATTTTAGTTTTTAAAACTTTTTTTAGCATCATGTATTTTTCGGTTTACAAAAATACATAAAAATTAATAGCTATCCTTATGTCTTATATACACATGTAAGAAAATAATTAAATCACAGTGAATAGTAAACCATTTCTTTTAAATTATATCGTTAGTAATTACAACTATTTAATGATTTTTTTATGATGTTTATATTACATTGTGTAGAATAACCTTTCATTAAAGTAATCATTTTTCATCCCTTAATTTACTCCTTTCAAATAAAAACCCACCATTAATTTTTTATAAGTATTCTGAAAAAAAAATTTCCTTTTTGTTTGAGTAACCTTTAGAAGGAATTTTTAAAAGGAGAATTTTTGAAAGTGTTTTTAAATTAAATGAAAAGGAGTATAAAAAATGGGGGAAAAAAATCGGATGGCTTCATATCGATTATTAAAAAATGAGTAATTCTCATGCAAGTACGGCTAAGTTTTAAAATGGTTATTGATTTAGATTTTATAACAGAAATAGATATAACTTCAGTTTTCTTATTAAGCTTTATTTCAGCATTAATTCGTTACACTTAATTTAATGAAATGATACTCTATTTTTAATTAAAGTATACGATATTTTAAATCTAAAAAATACAGTTCATGAATAAGCATACTGATGACCATAAAGAACTAAATGCAACTGCAAAAGGTATTTTAATTCAAAAATATATTTTTCAAAAAGAGCACAAAATCGTTGCAAAAAATTAACCATTTATGATTTTCCAATGCGTCAAACTGATTTTGTGATATCTGTAAATTAAAAGACAAACTAATATTAAATAATTTTAAGAATAATAATTTTATTTTAAAACAAGAAATTGTTATTATGTAAGAAACTAATTTGTTGGACAAGTTTAATACTTTGTCATCAAATAATCAAAGGCTTAGAATTTCTCCCGACAAAATGTGTCAGCAATTTTTGTTACCCCTGAAATTTTGGGATAGAGATAAGAGTTTTATGGTTGAATAGAAATGGCCTGGATTGCAGTACTAATATGCAAGCTGGTATCTCATTTTACGAATAAGGAACTATTTCACATGCTTTCGTTTTCACCTCATCATGATTCAAATTACGATGTCTGGTGCTAGTGGTCCTTGATATAAAGTGAGGTACTAAAAGTATATGATCATCTACGCATGTTTTTTTAAAAATAAAATGAGGTTATCACATATTTAATAGATTATTACTATTAAATGGGTAATAAAATACCCTAACTACTATTTCTGAAATGAATAATCTATCTAAAAATAGCTAAAATCGGTATTTTATCATAAATATGGTAAAATTAGGCGCTCTTAATACTTCAGGACCTCGGTTGCCTAGTGGTTATAGTCGCGGACTCTTGGCCGGTGGTTTTCGTAGAGTCGCGGGGTCGAGCCCTGATGCCACAAAAGACCCACCGTGTAGCCGGGGCTGATGCACGTTAAATCTGTAATGACTCAAAGTCCTCCCGTTGGCGTGGTGAGGAAGTTAGAAGAGGGAGTTCCAGCTCAGGTGTCGTCCCTGTCACTTCACCGAGATTCAAAATTACGAGGTCCGTCGTCAATAGCCCTCGTGTTGCTTCTAAAGTGACGTTAATAAAACCAATCCAATTTTTAATACTTCAGTTTAAGAGAAACTCAATCAAATTTCTCTAATTTTTAAAAAAATATTGCTTACTGACAAATCATATATAACATTTAATATAAAAATTATTGGACATAAGTATAAGATTTCTAGTCAATGGATTAATTTTGTTCATGTATTTTATACTATTTAAAATTTAGATCTGCTTATTAACATTTTTCAAAATAAATAACTTTTTCATTTAGATAAAAGAGGCAAAGTAATAAAAACTAAAAGATTTTTAGACTTGAATACATAAAAATTTGATTTTAAATGAAGAAACATTTGAATAACTTTTATATATATTTTGTCACTTTAATCAAAAATCCTTAGAATCTATTAAAAAGTTGACTAAAAAATTCACTCAAACTAAATTAAAACTTAAGGCGTCTGACTAAGTTTATGATTTTGAAAAAAAAAAAAAAAATGCGTTAATGAAACTTTCTTTTGATATTTAGTATCATTTTAATTAGAATATACATGAAAATTACTTTATAAAAAAAATTGATACAATTTTTTAGTACAAAACAAGGAAAAAACAGTATATTTTCACAATATTCTCCCTTCATGAAAAGTCATTCTAAAACATTGTTATTTAGCATATGTATGACATCTGCACAGAACCTGTACGCGGATTTTTTCAATGATTTACAATATTTGTAGATTTTAGTTTAATTTAGTTTTTATTAACGTAGCACTAGAAGCAACACGAGGGCTATTGGCAATGGACCTCGTAATTTGGAACCACGGTCAAGTGACGAGGACGACTCCTGAGCTGGTACCCCCTCTCCTAACTTCCACACCACTCCAACTGAAGGACTTTGGGCCCCGACAGATTTAATGTGCATCAGCCCCGCCTACACGGCAGATCTTTAGCGGCCAAGGATCGAACCCGATACTGAATGAAAAGCACCGGCCACGAGTCCGAAGCCATGACCACTAGGCTACCGCGGCCACACAATATTTGCAGAGTTATTGTAAAGCGAAGTAACAACACACATTTCTTTAAAAAATGTTTCCATTCTTATGCATTAAAATTTGAATAAATCCATTTAAAATCATACATTGCAAAATTCCTTATCCAGGCTCTCAAGAACAATATGAAAAACATTTCCCCCAAATTTTATTGGATTATAGAAAAAAACATTCGAATTAGCCCCTTTCAAAAATTGTAAATGTATTAAATATTATATTCTTCAGAAAATGGATTCATATTCAGAATTCGTACAGAAAACAAAGATACAGAAACAAAGACATATCAAATAAACTCAAAACCCCCAAATTTTATACGTCACATCTTCCGTTTTCTCTCTCTCTCTCTCTCTCTCTTTTTTTTTTTTTTTTAAAAAAAAAGTAGATTTTTTTTTGCAGCTCAAATTTTTTTTCTGGCCATTTTGCTGATGGTAAAGAATGTCGTTTGGAGTCAAGAGTACGAATAATATCAAAGTTCTTAAAAGCATTAACTGCATACTACCCTGGAATCACATTTAATGCATATAATATTTTTAACACTCCTTTATAACCATCATTAAAATGTATAGCAGATATATATGTCCCAAAGTAAATGTTTCAAGGTCGATGAAGACATCGTTAGGGTTTATTTCCCACAAGTAAGTTGAATAGCTGTAATAAAATGCTGCTATTACAGAGCTTTGCATTCCCACCGAATCACCAGCATTGATTCTAATAGCAATACCATAGTAATTCTTCAATTTACTAATAAATTTGTCGGTAGGTTTTCTTTTCCATTTAATCCTTTCCGGTTTGATATCGATTTACAAAGACGGGTTCCGATACTTTTTTGAATGTGTCCAAAGGATTCATATTTGTTGACACTATTTTTTCCATATATGTCTTTTATTGCTGAGTAACCTCATGAGTCATCGCCAACATAAAAGGACGAATACTTTAGCTGTTTTAAATGGCAAGAATGTTCGAAGATATGATATGTATTTACATATTCTATGATAGATGACCCAGAATGATTTTGTGAACAAATATGATCACGGGATACAATTGATCTCTTGTTTCGAGCACATATACAACGTATCTTTGACGTAATTTTTATATCTACAGCTTTACCCGTATCAATAAATAAAAGCTGCTACACACACATCTAATGATTTGTAACCTCGATAGTGCCAAATACCATCTCAAGATAAACCGCAGCTTGTAAAATCCTCCACCTGATGATTCAGCACTTTTATTTCAGAACTTGCAGTATTCATGGAATCCTGTGCAATAGTTGATGCAACTTTCAACAACTTCTTTTCACAGCCCCTGAAAGTTGATTTTTATAAACATGGTATATCTAATGTAGCACTCAGCTTTTTCGAAGCAGTATTATGGCCGTTTCCAAAGAACCGCATACCTAGTACAAACTGAACTTTGATCTCATTCATTTTGATTCCTCTTTTTAGTTGATGAAAAGCCATGAACAAAGCTACAGTTTGTACATTTCAGCAATATATTGAAAGGAAAATCAAAACTAAACTTTTCGTTGAGTTCTAAACATTGTGTTGAGCATAATGGACAACTGAGGATTTCAATGATACTTGAAATTATTTCTACACTGTAAATTATTACCAAGCGCATTTCTTTCTTTGTTTTAAATCTTTCCTTCACTATTTTTCCCTCAGTTCCAATTTAACGTTATCTGCTCGTGATGACTGTTTCAGCCGTCTTACAAGCAGAATGACGATTGCTATGGAATTTTCTTTTCTTACATTGACGCTTATTTTTTTAAACTACCCTTGGCTTAAATAAGAAATATTAACCTAAAACGCTGTTATATGCAATTTAAACATTTATTTTATACAGAAATAAAGTAATTGCTTATTAACGTAGCACTGAGAAGCAATATAAAGGCTATATTGGCGACGGACTACATAATTTTGAACCTCGGTTAAGTGACTTGAACGAAACCTGAGTTGGCGTCCATCTCCAAACTTTCACAACATGCGAAAGGGAGAACTTGTGACTTCAGCAGATTTGAGGACTCGAACCCATGGCTTGATGAAAACAGCCGACCAACCGTCTGTGATTATGACTATTAAGCTTCCGCCACCACATTTAGAAATGAAAGAACAATTAAAAGCAAAAATTGAACACTATTCAAACAATGTAACTCTGCAAAATAGTAAAATGGGTGTATTTGCTGTATATTGCCATTGATATTTTGGAAATTTCACTATTAAATGTTATATTATATTTCTCAAAATGAATCTTAATATATTAAAATTTTTAAAAAAATATTAGTATTAAATATTCTAAGAAATAGAAGAAAAAAGGGAATAATTATAAGAAGATTTTCGCTTTCGGTTTCGAAATAGCAACTTTAGGCTATTTTTTTGGAAATCGTCTGGAATTACAATGCTTATAACTTTATATCTATGTATCGTAGCTACAAATGAAAGGTATCTTTAGAACGAGACAATTTCAAATATTTTAATGGACAAATAAAAAAAAATTCAATATTTTCTCCATGTTATAGTTTTTAACGTAGTCAGATACTTTAAACTAATATGAAATTATTCCTTTAAAAAAAAAGTAAAATGCAATAAAACTCAATTGATTTTTGAATTGAATAATTCTAATTCCCGTTTTATTTTATTTTAGTTTCTTTAAAAAGTTCTGTTCTAATTTTATAGTACAATTAAGATTAATCAAGAATTTAAATTTTGGAAGAGAATTAATTTTTAATGCTCTATTTATAAATGTTTAAATGCTTAACGAAATTATTTGTTATTATTACATCGAAATCTCTTATTCTCAAAGAGGAGAGAGAAAGAGAGACAACCTTCCTTTCGTTCTTTACAACAATTTAAGAAACTTTCAAGCAGTTTAAGAATGGAGATATGTAATTTAATTAATTTTTAAAAAGTTAATTATAATTGCTAATAACATAAGAAAATTGGAAAATTAGCTTTGGTGTTAGGTGTCTCTATTATTTTTATTCAATATTTAATTGAATTAAAATGTACATTTTCAACGCGGGAAAATAATAAAGACAGCTAACAGGACAGGAAAAATAAAGACAGGAAAAAATACCTTTACTGAAACGTATTTTCGTAGCTGGATACTTTTCCAAATCTACCAACTTTTTTGAAATATCCCTGGATCCACAATTAGTATAGACAAAGCAAGACGCTGAAACACGAGTGTTTACTCTTTCGTAATACAGTTGAGATGTGGTGTAGGCATCTCCATTCCTGTACCTTGTAACCTATTCAAACAAAAATAAGATCAGGAAATGATTTATTTTAAAAATTTTATTTTAAAGGCAAAATATGGTGTACATTTATTTCCTTGCTTCCACAGATGCTTATAGGTATCTGATAATACATTTTTCATGGAAGTTGATACATCCTATTGATATCAATGATTCAAAAATTACCAGCTATACTGAAACATTTTTCTGCGATACATTTGCATTTTAAACCGTAAATAATATGAAGATCAACAAAGGCTTTTAACGGTATAAAAGAAATATTTAAAATTACAGAAAATTTTTTCTACTTTCAGGAAGAATACTTTCTATATTGTCCTTATAAACAGAGCTTCTGGATCAAATTAGTAAATATATATTGCTAATAATTTTGATCACTTATTAAAAGTTTCCTTGGTCAAATCGTTAAATAATCAACTGTTATGACAAAGAATTTTTGGATATTATTTAAGTTGTGGAGCCTCCAGTAATAGAGCCCATGGAATAGCGTGTTAGTTTGGTCAGTTTGTTAACAGTTTTGATGTCATTCTTGTTATCTAAACATAGCTTGAAATTGTGATATACGTTGATAATACCCCATTGTTTCGACGATAATTGAAACAAGCAAGTCAATGACAGCAACGTTTTTATACCCCTGCATGTTCATGCCAAACTTCTAAAATAAATAAAGAAGGAATTCTAGCGTAAGCTTTAATTTTAATCATGTGATCAACATTCATTGGAATAAATTACAAGTTTACAATAGCATATACCGGAAGTTCTGTTTCTGGGTGTTTAAAAGCTCTTTAACTTCTAAGAATTTTCGGCTACAGGGAATTTTAAAGATTCTATTTAAATATCATCAGTCAAAAGAAACATTCCCTGAAAGTATTTTCTGATTATTTTCTACATTCTAATTGAAGTAATATGTCTTTATAATCACAAGAATTCGTGATGATAAACATTTATGAACTGATGATATTATGCTGAAATTTGAATAACATTTCTTGGAAAAAAAACCATTGCTTTACATAAGAAGAAATAAATTTAAATAGGATGTCTGAATCAAAACGTGCAGAATTTTTTTTCATGACTTTAAGTTACGAGTCTGACAATTCTAAAATTAAATTGTCTCTCTCTGAAAAGTTTATGAATATTACAAAAAATGAATATTTCGATTAACCGTGCAATTCATCCAACAAAATTAGCCAAGTAAAATTATTCACCAACTCATGTCAAAATAATTACTTTAAAAATAAAACTTCTGAGAGAGAGCTGAAAAATTTGGCTAGTTCGGCAGTATGAAATAAAACTATACTCTGAAAAAGAAGAAATATGGGCAGTATAAATAAGAAATTAAAAGTTAAATATGATTTTTTTTAAATAAAAAGGAATCTAGCGAACTAAGATATTGCTTGATTTGATCATAAAATATACGTCATTATATAATGCAAAGTCTATTCCCAATGTAGTTTAAATTACTAAATATATTGATAAATATATTAATGCATATAGTATTGTTTCCAAATTTTTTTGAGTCCTATTATCAAAGTAATTTATAGTCTGAATTAAAACTAGTTCTCAGATAATAATTATAATTAAAATGTCAAATTTCGTTCTTAGGTTTAAATCGAATTACAAAAGTAATCCAATAGTATTTAGCATGAAGATATGAAAAAATATGACATCAAAACTTTGAAATTTAAATTTTTAGATTTTGCAGTGCTTGAATATCTTAAAAGATTTGGAAATTGATTGAGATAAAAGTTTGAATCCTGAGTTGCAATTTTTGTTTTGAATTCATAAACTATTTATACACTACTTATGCTAACATTATTCGTTCTCACAGGATGTTTGAGTTTTGTAAAAAATAATTCATAATGAAATGTTTTCAAAATTAACACCAAAGAAAAGAAATTGATATATATTACCTTCTGTTTTTTATTTAATAGCTTTGAAATTAAAATGACAATTTTTTTTCAAATTATTGGTAAAATAAAATATTTCATTTATCATTTCGGAAGAAAGGAAGCCAGAGCCAAAAATTTATAATGATAAATAATTAACAAATTCTAAATTAAAGTCATTCAGAAGTATTGGCATGTTTTTAACAGAAAACTCAGGAAATATTTGTAAAAGGGGTCCAAAATCAAATATTACAGTAACATTAAATACATTACAATGAAATTTAACATATATTATATATTGCTTGTATAAATTTGCATGAAATAACTTTAAAAAATTGAACACAAAATGTAAAGTAAAAAAATTGAAATCAATTGAAATTAAGCTACATACACATATTATCTTTCTCTGTTATTTTTTTGTACATAATTTGCATTTTTCATAATTCTGAAGAGTTTAACTCTTTGGAGTCATTCAATATGATTAATGAAAAAAATTATATTTTTTTTGATAGATTGAAACTTTCAAAAAATCTGAATTCCATTTAAATCATTTTTTCTAAATATTTTAGAATCGTTTCCATCAATGCTATTTCCTATTTTAAATCAAAATCTTAAAAACTTTTCATTTTAAAGACATAAATTTGTTCGGTATAATGATGGAATAATTGTTATAGATATTAAAATTCCAAAATTTATACATTAAAAAATCAATGCCTTCAGTTTGAAAATCATTTTTAAAAAGGGAACATAAACCAAATAATGGCATCATTTTAGATTAAGTGCACATATACTCATAAGAAAGAAAATTTAACCTGTACTCTTTTAACATACTTGTAAGTTTTGTAACTGTGAAAAAATATTTTTTAAAATACGAACCTGTTTAAGAAATTTTGACCTGTACGCTTTTAACATACTTGTAAGCGTAAGAACATTAAAAAAATTATATTTTAAAATACGAACCTGTCTGAGAAAATTTGACCTGTACGCTTTTAACATACTTGTAAGTTTTAGAAGTGTGAAAAAATATTTTTTTTAAAATACGAACCTGTCTAGTGCGTCTTATGTAATGGTATGAAATCGCTTTCCACCATATAATCGGCTGAGATTCACGCATCTGTTCAATGTATCGAGTGACATCGCTCACATCAACTTTGTAAGTTAATTCCAATCTTGTTGAACTGTGCCAGCATTCAACTAAGTATACCAAATATAACATTACCATAAAAGCAACTGGGATATAAATGTAGCCTTCATCACAAGGACTTGTCTTCTCACGACTACTGACTGGAAAATTGTGAAAATTGATGACAAGTCGACTGACTTGAGCAACGCGACACCATATAATAACTGCAATGCAGCCCAAAATTAATATAGTAAGCAGAAGACATTTCAGATGGCCACCTTGCTTCAGACTCTTAAGGAAAGAGATCTTCTGAGGACGTTGCGTTTGGGCGTCAGCCTGCTGAAATAAAACACATATTATTGTCACAAAATTATAATATCATAAAGCTGCAAAATAAATGATGTTACAATAAGTGGCAAAATTATTAGAGTCTTAGTTTCATAATTAAAAATAAAACTTCACATCATTGTAATGATAAGTATTTTTGATATCCATGTTATAACATGTTCGTCAATAAACTTAAATTATTAATGACTTTTGCTAAAATGGCAAGACATCATTTCAGATTAAATTTTTCATCTACTCTGCATAAATGATAGAAATTTTACTTTATTCATCATATTCTGTAAGTAGATTCAGGAAATATGATTCAAAAAACGATTACTTGAGGTAAAAAAAAATGTTTCCTACCGTTAAATAATTTATTAATGTCAAAAAATATGTTGTTTCTTTACAAATTAAAAAAATCCCATTATGTATTTGTTTTGTTAACTCTGATACCAAGTTTAATCAGTAACGAATAAATGTTCATATAATAAGCAATTTCTTTTGATAACGGAGTGGAAATTATTTTTTTTCTATGTTAATGCTTAACAGGCTAAAATAATACTACTAGATTTGTTTCTCTCTAATGAAGCGGCTTTATCAAAGCACTTACATTACAGCAAAATTACATTCGGTAGAGTTAAGCTGGCAATGTCCTAGAGATAATCAAATTAGACTTAATTGGATTACATTGCTTTGAATGCTGTTTTTAGTTGGCATTAGAACTACCCCAAGATTGAATTGAATTCACCAGACACTGGATGCAAATAAAAGGCGTTAGTCACATAATATCTAATGAGTAAATAGAAAAGAATAATGAGAATATTATTTCCCCACAATAGATACATAACATAATATGAGATATCAACATATAGATTTTAGCTGTAACCAATCCGGATGTTTAACCTTTGCATCGTTTAAACCATAATCTTCTATTTCAATCGATTTCATCAGCAGATTCATGTATAAGACAAAAAAAAGTACCTTTGTTATAGTATGTAAGATATAAACTTCAGTTTCATATAATAGAGGTAGATATTTTCACTTTGAAGACTATAGCCTATCTATATAAAATATAATACAGAAGTAAAAGAATGGGGTTATTTTTTATTAATCAAAAGCGAGAGAAAGAAGATTTGCTTTATGGTATTCGGTCGGCAGAATTTTGGGAATTTTTTTCCTGGAATTTGTTGCATATATATATATGCGTGTGTGTGAATTTGTGATAAAAACAGACTTTCTAAGAAATTTAATTATTAATATACTAAACAGAGAAACGAAATTGACAAATGCAAACAGTCAAGAATTTTTCTTATGATTTTAAACGAGAAAAATTTTTGATATGGAATTTGTATATTTTTACATTGAGGTTTCAGAAAGTTTTATATAATCAGCCATAAATAGACACCAATTTTTGCTTTTATTTGTTCAAATACTTATTTTAAATCTAAATTTAAACAATAGAAACATTTACTAAATCCGTTATTAACTTAAACAAGCGTTCAGCTAGTTGGTAATTAAAAATTTATTTTGAAGAATAATTAAGCTTATCATTAAAACAATTTCTGTTTTAAAATAGAAAACCAGAGCAAATTATGTTTCTGTTAAAATAATATAAAAAGACTGTAATCTAATTAAGATGAATACTTTTTAAAAAATATTTATATTTCTTTTTTTGGTGACTGACTTGCATATGACAAATCAATTTTTTAAACGATCTTATGTAATATTATAATCATTATCCATAGCTGAAGCATAAAGAATAACATTTAAAATAATACATAAAGTTCTTTATAATTGAAATTAGGAATTATTTGTGTATCACTAAAGGACACATAGGAAAGTTAACAAATTAAACAAGTACTCTAAGTAGTATTGGGAGGAAATAAATGTAAATTTCTGTTCTCTGAATAAAGACTTTAAGGAGAGAAGTTAAGCTTCCTTTTTGTGACATCAATGTGATAGTTTATACATGACTATTCTTAAAACAAGTAACGTTAATCACGAAGCATGACAGAAATTCTACATCGGTGGCAGAACTAATCAAGGACTGTCACAGGATGTTTGAACACCCCCATTAACATGGCGTCCCTTGACATCGAGTTATCTGTAGAATGTTCCGCTGTCGCGATCACAATATTTCGAATACGAATGTTAATGAGAGAACGGTTACTTGCATTTTACACTGACAAAATATTTCGTCATGGCATGTAGGCAGTCATTGAGTTATTGGAAAACATCTCAAATGAAATAAAGTGAACAGAAAATGTCACTTAAGTTCAATTAGAAATGCTAACATTTCTTTCTAAGCAGTTTATTAAGAATTAAAGTGCTACATGCCAAAATTTAAGAAGCCTGTCTTAAAATTATCCTTCCTTATTCATTCAATTAATAGGTGTTTAGTACTATTTTGTTTCAAAATAACGAATAATTGCCATAAAATTCCATTTAAAGTAAACACGAATGAATTATTACATTTAAAATAAGCCAGAATACTTATTAAATAATAAATGAGATATTGTTAAGAAGATACAGAAAAGTAGGTCTGGAGTTACTTAAAACATTTATATCTATCATTCAAAGTTTTCTTTAGTTACTGTTAAATAGGTAATTATTTATATTTCGTAAAATATATTAATAACAGGATGAATATGTCGGTTAATTTTAAGAGGTGGGGCTTTCTCTTATGCCCCAAATCTTAGAAATTTCTACAACATATATAATATAGATTATTAACAAAATTAATCGAGTATTAACAACTTAATGAAAGTAATTCTTTTGCTTTAAGTGATGTACACGTTTTCAAAATTAGGTAGTCTGACAAATTTGAAACTTGCATTAGTATATTCGTATTTGACAACAATAAAAGTGTAGCTAAGCAACGAAGGGAAAATTATGTCCTTTATCTTCTTAATAGGATATATTTAAATTTATAACTACTGGAATTTAAGCTTTATATTACTCATACTAAACCATTTGATTATTTATTATTTGAATTAAGTTTTAGCTAAAAAAGCGAGCAAGGCTGCATCCATAAATAAAATAACTATTATTTCTTTCACAAAAATGTAATCAAATTTGCTTTAATTTTCATTACATGTTAATGTATCTTGAATGCTAGTTCATTATTCAATTCAGAAGCTGATAAAATACAAAGTAACTAGATATGAGAAGCATATGTCTTAAATGCATATTAATGTATATCGAATATATGTTGTATGTTATCAAAGAAAGAAAATGAGAGACAAAGTACAAAATTATATCACACGAGACAAATAAATTGTCTCCTATTTTTATTGCAAATGTTTAGCTTTTCTAACATTTCACTTCATTTAAACAGACTTTGCTACAAATATTCAATAGAGTAGACAGTTTAATAGTTTTCTTATTACAATAGTATTTCAAGAGTCTCTTTGGCGCCATATAATAAAAGTTCATGTACATACAGCTTGAACAATAATGATGAAAAATTTCATAAATATTTTGCATACATTCAATTTGTAAGAATTGAAACGATTTTGTAAAGCTATACATCAGGCATTTTTCACAGAAAATGGGCATAATTTTATAATACATTTGAGAAAAAAAAATAAAAAAGGTTTCAAAATACTTTTTTAAAGAAAATATATAGGTTGGAATTGAAACCATATTATTAGTTGGAATTGTAACTAGCTAAAGAGGAAAGTCTATTTCTGATTAACATATTGAAATTTATTTTTAATCTAATTTTAGTTTAATTATTAATATAATTTTTTAAATAATTAAAAGGATCTAAACAGTAAACATTTTATAATAAGAGATCTTTCATCTCAATTTAAACACTTACTACTGAAAATTAATTATGAATAATTTAAAAACCTTTCTTACCAAACGACAATTATTGTAGATAAATTATATTCAGCTGTAGCTGATTTATATTATTTTGTGAATAATAAGCCACTTTAGAAACAAATTGTAAACTCATAAAGACGTGATCAACCAAAGTATTATTCGAATTAATTAATCTCCAAAGTATTCAAATGAGTCCCATATCTTGTAATAAATAACCGTTTTTATTGTGAAGATGGAAAAATACACAATAAGAGTTGTATATCACATCCAGCAAAATATTATTTTAACTAGAACTATTTTGAGTTACCTTTGTGTTTACTTTATCGATACAAATGAGTAGATTGCACCGAAAACTAATTAAGAATAATTTCCCGATCCACTGGCTTTTGTTTACTCGGAAAGATTACTGTATCTCTCGTGCAAACACTCGTATAAAATTATGATCTTCCGTGAATTTATTTTTAACGCTTAGTTTACATCATCAACGTAGAAATTAGTATATTAATTCTTGATGGGAGAATTTTAGCATGATTAATCAAAAATAACTTCAGCTAACTCTTGAAAGTCAATACTTTTTAAGATTTCTTTTGTAATTCATTAAAATTCCAATAATATTGAATTTTGATTACATTGCTTAACACATGATAATTATTTACATAAGATAATTTAGCTGGGTGGTTCAGGTATCTAAAGCTTGTATCATCAATTTCACTGCAGTGTGTATAGAATTTATGCCTACAAGTTCTAAAATTACCTTTTTAATAAATAAGATATTTTATTTTATAACCAACGCACAAACATGTTTACTAGTCCCTTTGCTACTCTTTTTGGAATTATTTTCTTGATCAAGGAGGTCAAAGTTTGAATAAAAACGAATTACGGAGAAGAACGGATTACAGTGTAGTAGTCAAAAAAAGTTTTTATCGAGATTTACGAATCCTCAAGCGTTATTCGCCTTTGAGGTATTATCTTGCTTAAATTTATAATTTATCATTCATACCCTTCGAAGCAGCTCTCATATCATGAGGTATTTGAAATATAGTGTAATATCCATGAAACTAAATCAATTATAATAATTTATTCAAAAGCAGCAACATCTTAGCTTAAAGTTTGTCCAAATTTAAATTTATAATTTTGTCCTGTTGCTTCAATAATATTAATTATTAGTATCTAAAATAACATTATAAACTTGTCTCTGAAGTCATACTTAAGAAAGAGAGCTTGTATATTCTCTTTTGTAGTTTTCATTAATATTTCTCATAGCTAGATATATACTTTTTCATAAAATTTATATTCATTTGATTATATAATAGACTTACTTGAATTAACAACTTGTTGTTTCAAGCATTAATCTATATTAAATAAGTATGTTTGAGAATTAACAATTAAAAATATTTTTACTGTTTAAGATTCGATTCGGGACATATACGTCCTGTCAGAAACACACAGCTCTCATTTGGGAATATGTTCGACTAATGTTCATTATTGACTCTTTTAAGAAGTGTCCATGTTATTAAAATAGATTGTTCAGATACAAAATTTGTCGGCATGACTTTTATATTTTTTTAAAAAAATTATGTCAAATTTCTTCCACATTTATTTTTATACATATATGAAATACAGAGAGCTTTCGTTTAAATTTTCTAAATATACTTCTTTGAAATCGTCGTGTTTCTATTGCTGAAGACATAGAATAAATGCTGCAAATAACTAGTATCTGAGTTTTAATCCCATCATTTTGATTCACTCATTTATGTTTTTCCAGTATAATGATAAATATGTTTACTTAACATTTACAACAAAGACATTTACATCAAAATCTTAGCTCTTCTACAACAACTATAGTTTTAAGTACATTCGCAAAAAGAAATGCAAAGTATTCATTTTTTTTTGTTTAATGCCTTTTCATACGCACCGCTCATTAACAAGTACAGTGAGACAATTTTTCTTTGTCAAAACTATTAACCAGTTTTTATTGTTCGGATTAAATGTTATTTTTTTTTTTTAAAAAAAAATTAAAAATTAAAATATTCAAAAGGGGAATTTATGACTATATCTCTGTTTCTCGAAAACGATTATGCATTTGGGTGGTTTTTGCCAGTTTTACTACTGGATGTATTGAAGCCAAAATAATACGAGTATACTGACTTTTGAAATTTTGTAAGTCACGACGTTGTGCTGCATCATAAATATCAGAGTGGGAATACATTATTATTTTTTTTTCACATTACCAAACTTTTGATCTGCTTTGTAATTACGATTACTGGTTCTCTCTTATATATTATACTAAACCAAATAACGTTTAAAATAGTAAAACTTAAGAGATGTAGATAAATATATCACTAAAAAATCTAGAACGAAAAGAAGATTACAGTTTGCGAATTACAGTGTTAGTAAAAAGAAGTGGTCAATTAAATAACCATGTAGCCTTACAATATTCCATTTTAGGAACAATTTGTATTGCTTAACTGGAAGAATATTTTAAGATGGGCCAAATGACGAAGAACTTTTAAATACTGAACATTTAAGTTATTCATTAAAAATTACCATACAAAAGCAGATTTACATTCCTTACTCATAAATCAAAAGAAGTAAATAACATTACCATACAAAAGCAGATTTACATTCCTTACTCATAAATCAAAAGAAGTAAATAACATTTGTACTATTATGCACATTTTATATGTTCTGTATTAAATTTAAAATATCTTGAATGGATAGTTAAATTTTAGTGCCTATAATATCTGAATCTCTTTTTCTAATACAAAAAAAAAATTCAAAATCCTTTAGTATTTCGTGTCTTCTTTTGTGCCAAAAAACAGAAAGTGATTGTACATAAGAATAAACATTACGAAGGTCACTCAATAAGTCCTTAGAAATTCCAAGGGATGATGCTCTCAGTATTGAAAATAGTTTGTTTTTCATAAGCATCATGACTCACTAGACAACTATCTAAGTCTTAGTGACTCTTATTCATGAACATGAAGCCTTTCTCACTTCTAAAATTCTTCTTCATAATCATCGTCTTTTTTTGGAACAGATTCACCTGAAGCAACCCAATGTTTTTATTTTTACTTGATTTTCGATGTATAGTGATGAATCCAGGTCTCATTAATTGAGTCAACTCGACGCGGCAGCAATCAAAATTTTTGATTCGGCAGCAAAGGACTACCAAATCAAAATTAACTTATGAACGAATGTTAGATTTGTTTTGGCTCCGTTTAACAGATGGTAGCACCCGAAGGTAACAACAATTTACCTTAATGATGCCATCTGTCTTCAAATATAAGTACTTTTTGAGCCATCCTTGTAACCTAAATTACCAAAATGGAAAGCATAAAATTTTATTAGAGTCGTAGTTACAAAGTCATCTTGAAAGTATTTTATGAATTAAGTAGAACATAATTATTATGTTCTGAATTATTATTATGTTAAATGTTAGATTACAGTAAAACAGTTAAGTATATTATAATTACTTTTATCGAATTGTAATATAAAATCTTTGCATATATTATTCTTTTGAATAATTGTAATATCTGTTTTGAACTATATATATTTTATAAACAGGTTTTAGAGATTATAGTAAGTTCTCAGTATTTTATAAGTTATTTTTAATTTTTGAAAACATAACTTGAAATAGTTTGTACTTGAATACAAAAGCACAAAAAAACCTTCTAATTAATGGGTTTTTCAATTCTAATATCAGTGATTTATTGCAATTATCCTTATTATTATTACTTTAAAAGAGAAGTATTGAGGGGTTAATGCATTGATTTTTTCAACATCATAAGGTTTCTTAGAACTGACAGGAGCTGGCTTCTCCCATCTTAATAAATACATCATATGAAACCTTGAACACTTCAAAATTAAAAAAAAAATCTTCTATTACCAAATTTCATGGAAATAGAATGTAATTAGATTTTTCCGCCGCTTTCTCTTTTTTTGCTTCTCACTGAAGTATATAATTTTAAGAACTCGTATTCTTATTCTGAGAAGGAGGAAAACATTTTTAAATATAATTCGATTAAAAGCACAGAACTTTACATTTATTCTGTCAATTCTTTTATGGAATAAATTTTGTTGAGCAGAAAAATAACATGCTTTGTACAATTTCAAAGCAAACGTTATATTTTTTCACTCCCCCCCCTAAAATTTAGCTGTTTTATAAAAGCTTCAATAAAGAAGGAAATAACATTATAAATTACACTTTAAAACTCAAAAAAGTTAATTTATAACAGAAAAGAGACCAGCTTTTTATTCTAAATAAATTAAAGTTCATCATTGATTAGTGAATTCTCAACTCGTCGTATTTAACTGTTCAGTGTACTGAATACTTTTCACTGTAAATGATAATTTAACTTTTATTCAGTATTAAGTCTTTAACTGGTCACATTTATAAAAGAAGTTATAATTAAGAATTTAATCTTGTGTAGTTTGCTAAAGTCATTACTATAAATAAATACTTTCGTAGATTCATAGAATTTTCTCTTCTAAATTGCTATTTATATTAATGAATAGCTTTAAGGTTTTAAATTGTTGGGCAGTTTTTCAATGATAGGCAAGAACTATCACGAGAAAGTTATTAAATTTTTTTTATTCTTCAAATAATTGTGACTTAACAAGGATGCCAAAAACGAGTAATTTTGAAATTTTGTATAAGATCTTTATAAATGGTTAAAAATAATAATTTAAAGGGTTTCACCTTCATAGTTAAGTTAATAAAATGGTTTAAATGTGTGAAACTAGTTTTTTTTTAATAAAATTGGATAACATTCTTCTGAAACTATTTCTGAGTTTCGGTTATTCTTAAAGATCGATAAATCTGCATTGTTCAACACTTGTTTCTTTCTTTCCTTTTTTTTTTTTTTTGAATTTATATACCTTTGTTCGGGTATTTTAAAGACACTTTAGATTATATATAAAAGTATTTGAAGACCCGATTCTTAAACAACTTTTATTATGTATACTTTTTATTATGGAGGCGCTTATCTCGTGTTACATTATTCTGAAAGTCCTTTCGGGAACATTTAAGAATACTTTTTTTTATCACATTCATGAGAGAAACTGTACTCGACAATTTTGTTGGACCTCAGAAAATGCGATAAGAAGAATTCAAAGAGAACAGATTTTATTTTTCTTTATTGAGTTAGGAGAAATTTTCTTTCAAAATTCATCCATGTGTGGTATAAAAATAACAAGAATAACTTCAAATTTTTAAAAGAGAGAAAATATTTCCTTTTCTATACGGAAAAATTTCAAACTAAGTCTTATTTTTAATTCTTAAATACGTAATTGTAATCCACTTTAACAACTGTTCTAAATTAAGCGATTTATTAAAGCGTTAATCAGTATTAATGTAATTCATAAGTATATAGAAGATCTCACAAAAACTCTAAAATTTAATTGTAATTCCTTACTTTAATTGAAAAATTGTTTTTATAGATAATATTGAAAGTAATACCTAAAAGCATTTTAAATTGTTTAAACGACATTTTTTTTCCGCCAAAAGTAAATTTTTTTTCATTAAATTTTTTTCATGAAAAGAAAATTTAAATTTCTTAAAAAAAGAAAATTCTTATTTTTAAATATAATTTTTGACAGTATTTTTGGACAAATGAGCTTTCTAAAATTTGTAACGAGCTAAAACCAATCAAACCTATTTAAGATATTTCCCCCTTTCTTTTAACCACTTGAGGGGCGCAATGCTATTAGAAAATATTTTTTAAAAAGATATACAGGCAAGGGAAGTATATTGATCAGGTAAATAAAAAAGAACAATTGAAAAAATTAGCAGTTCCAGGTTCTGAGAGGAGGGGGGGGGGGTTGCACAGTGCAAACATGAACAGACTCAGTTTAAACGCTTCAAACGCGGGAAAATGCTTTTGCATTACGCAAACGGTGCCCCTCAGAGGGTTAACTTGTGACATTGGACTATTCGCGGTTTCTCTTCACTAACCTTGGGGACTTATAATTAAGATTGATTGCTTTTGCTAAACAACCTTTTCCCAACCAAAAATGAAACGTGAATATGTAGATAGAAAGCAGGTAGAAATGAAGTGAAGCGGGAGAGTTAGGAAATATATAAACTCCGACTGAATGTCGCTATAGAGAGGTTGAAGGAGGAGTTGAAAAGAGAAGTTGAAATAGGCGATTGGATTAAAGGTGTAGAGATTTAGTATTCCAGATTGCTACATTTATTCCAGAGTCTGAGTAGCAGTCGAGGAAGGCTTAGTAGTAAGAGTCTGTTAGATTACTATTGGTGAGTTGAATTAGGTTAGTAGAATCCTTCCCCGGGAGAGTATAAATAATTGTTGTTATATTAATTAGAAGTTAATAAATTCCGTAAATATTGTTCTAGTGTCCCTTGATTGATTTATTGTGTCTTAGTGTTTAATCATTGAATCTAGCTATGGCACAAGAGGCAGCCCGGAACTGGCAGGCGTCACAAACTTGGAAAAAAAATATCGAATGCTTAATGAATTGTGTTAAAATGAATAAAAATATAAAATTTAATTGATTTTTGGAATGAAATAGTTAAATAGCTTGTGTTAAGAAAAGTAATATATTAATTAACGTATCTCTAGAGAGGTTCCCAACCTTTTCCTATAGCGACCCTTATCCTAATTTTTAAAAAAAACTTCTCGACTTCCCTCTCTCATCTGCCATGTCACTATGCACAAACTTATTTTTGTTTACTTATTTTTATTCTCTAATTTTTTAACTATGGAAAATATTGCAATCGAATGCTACAATTCAAACAAGAACAATTTTTCTTAAAAAATTTGGTTTAAATCGTTATTTTGGTATAGATATTGGTGAACATTATGATACGTTAGTATATTTACACAATACTTGGCTAATGAAAGGAAAAAGATAAAAAAAAATTAACACATTTTCTTCTTTTTTAAAAAAATTACCCTTAGTTCGAAAGATTTATAAATTTTACAATTATAGTTTGATTTATTTTTCACCACTGTTTAAAAAATAAGTAAGCAACATTATCAAGATGTAAAAAAGAAAGTGTGAAATAATAACGGTAATAATAATAAAAAGAGGTAGGTCTATAAAATGTCACCCCATTCTTAGAACTGGCTAATTTCGGCTAGTTTCACCAATAAAACAAAACAACAACAACAACAAAAAAACTAACTAAATAAAGCGTTTAATAAAATATATTTTAGGACTTAACAATGATATTTTTATTAATTATATATTATTAATGATTAATGTGATAATCGAGTTTGCCTCAGCTTAAGAAATGTTATAATTCTTGTTAGAATTTTTGTCAAGGATTATTTCATGTCATCTTAAACTTCCATCTCATTCTTAGCTTTTGTCTTGATTTACATAAGAGTCGAAATTCATTTTCACAGAAGTAGAAGCAAATGACACTGATATTCAAAAAAAAAAAAAAAATCATAGAAACTTAAGGATACTAATGATGCATAGCATACCAAAATTGAGGTAACGATTTTTCTTGAAACGAATCACGCTCTGAAGAGTCATTTCGCTGCTCCATTTTCGAAAACAAATATAGCAACGATTTTCGTTTATTAAAATTTAACTTAACGTTTTTATTTAGGGATACGGACCGTATTTTTTAAAGGGCATGTAATTTTTTGGAGTTTAAAAATTGTGTGCTCCTCTTTTTTTTTTTCTTCTAAAAACCTAAAATGTACTATTTTTCTTTTGACGATAGAAAAGTTTTGAAGACATTAGAATCTGTGAGATGAATATAAAAAAATAATTATATATCGACACTTGTCAATAAATTACCACATTAACAATACTTTTTAAAATTAGTCCAATCAACACCTGAGGTGATATAAAGATTTTTATTCCGATGATCATCTGAATATAAATGTGTGAATAGAGAGCACTGAAGCAAATTGAAATATATGTGTAAAAATGTGAACTTACCAAGTAATAAACATAAAAAAATTTCACATTATGCAACTAGTTTTTCATCTTTCTTTAAAACTGGTGTAGTATAATACTACAACAAGTAAGATAACACATATTTATATCTTTTCTAATTCTGTATAAGAAAATATGTATGTTTTTCGTAAGTTACACATATCTTTATCATTTTTCTTTCAATAAATTCTAGAATGAACTCTTATGAATAGATTTTAACAATACAATTATTAATAATTGACCAAATGAATCTTTTGTAACACCTTACGCTTCCAACTTTTGAACTGCAGTTACAATTTCCTCATATAACCTTCGTGAAGCTTTACGTTACTTGAACTCTTTGACAATTCTAGATTCAACAGTTTAATTTTTTGCGGTCACCTGAAAAAATTCTTAACGCAAAGTGAGGCCACCTGAATATTTTTTAACTTTAATGTCTCACAGAGGTGTGAGCACTTAAATATGTAACCTTGCTTTGCTCAGTATTTTGGATACGAGTTTCACCTCCTTCTGCTATTACTGTATTGATTCGCTTTACCACTGATAACATTTTCTTGATCATCTTATTATTGTAATTGCTTATTAACGTAACTCTTAGAAGCAACATGAGAGCTACTGGCAACGAACCTTGTAATTTTGAGTCTCGGCCAAGTGACGAGGAGTTCCCTGAGCTAGTACCTCTTTTTCCAAACTTCCACACCATCCCTTGGGGGAATACTTGGAACCTCGACAGATTTTACATGCATCAGCCCACTACACAATGGAAAATTATTGGCATCAGTATTCTAATCCTCGACTAGATGAAAACAACGCCTGACGAGAGTCTTCGATCATGTCCACTAGGCTGCTACAGCCACAATATTCTTCTAAAATAACTACATATGTTTTCTTACGACTCTACTTCAGTTAATGAATAAACAGTCTCGTTTGATTCTTTTAAACTACTTTTTTTTTTCTAATATTAATTCATGTAATTGGCATAACTCATCTTTGTCTTTCTTTACTAAATTTTCTTCAATCCTCTGTAATGGATTACATACTGTTGTTTTTAAAGCGGATCACTTCCATTTTCAACTATCTAATTGCTTAGACCTTCCGTCAATAGGAAAAGAATGCGCAATTATCAAATCAATGAAATCAAATACCTTTAAATTTATTATAAATAAGATATTTTCATGTTTTAATCTCAGTTTTCAGAGTATGGCCTGGACATCGCCTAAAAGGACTAGAGTTTAGTTACATAATTAAGAAGTTGATTGTATGAATTTTAAATAACTTTTATTAAAAACAAAAATATACGATTTAAACAACATTTAAGTAAAACTTGTCGTAGTAAAATATAATTATACAGATTTTCATTGTAAAAAGGAAATTCTTCCGTACACATAGGTGTTTGTTCGTAAAGGCCAGTCGAACGAGAATGTCCCCAAAAAAAGTTCGTCTGCCCCAATCGAGATTTCCTGTCGAGGGTGATACTCGTTAAGATTCTGCTCCAATGGGAGAGAAAGAGAGAGGGATTAGAAAAGAAAAAAAAGCACTTCCACTCGGTTATCTAAGAGGCCCCTCGCACTACTGCAAAAAGGGAGCGAAATCGCACAGCCAGTATAGGGGAACGTTTTAGCATAAACAGCATCTATTATTTCATCAAAAATTTCTGGCAGAGTGTACCGTGTCGAAATTGATGACACTTCTCATTAAAATATTCCCCATTTTAAATATAATAATATTTTTATGTCTACCCTTAAAATTTAAAATATAATTTTAGCTTTTAAAATTTAGAACCAGTGACCCCCTTCCCAAATAAAGTGAAAGCGATCCCTTTGTAGATAACGCCTTAACCGGTTGAGAATTGATGGTCTAACACACACACACACACATAGAGTACATTAATAGAAATCAAATCGAGCTTAATGTTTAAGAAAATCGGCTTAGCTATAAGATTTAAAAATCCATATTAGTCTATAAAGGATTTCTTTGTCTACCTGCCGGTGCATTCTGCCTTAAGATCTACATTTCTGAAGAACAAAAGAAACTTACAGTTTAGTAAAAAGCATTTTTTGTACGTTTTTCTATAATTTTATAAATGAAGTACATTTATAAAAAAATAATTATTGAACTGTTTATTAGAAAACTAAATTTTACTATTTTAAATATGACTTCATAAGAGATGTATACTGCATGTAAATCTGATCCCTTTCAGAAAGCTTATACACGATATAACGACAAAAATTAATAGAATTTGACTTCTGCAACACAAGGATAAGGAAAAGGCCAAATGACTTTTACAAATGTATTGTTGTTTTATTAATGGAAAAAGGATAGAATATAAATTTATTTCCATATCTCATACATGTTTCTTATTCATTTCACACGTTTGCAAGAAATATATAATGGTGTTTGAATATGATACAAGCAGTCTAGGAAAAGCTATTCTTCTTCACTAACTGCATATTTAATCTTTGACAAATTTTCTCCATCTGCATAGTAAAGAGTACGTTTTTCTTTCTTTATCCTAAAACATAATTTCATTGCTGAAATGTCCTTGAGAACTTATGTATGATGTTATATGATTCATGAGCGTTTTGCATGAATGTGTTACACGAATGCTTTACATTTATTAAAAATGGGCTGTATTTCGTGGTGGATCAATAACTGAATAGTGGAGAACTAGAGATTTAATCCCACTAAAATACCCATAGTGAAATAAAAAAGACTCACTTTAATTTCAACTGGACCTTAAATTCTTCAAGTATTGAGGTGTAAAAGTGCTTATATATATATAAAGTCACATTAATTAAATCTCAACAAATCTCACTTCTATGATATTGCAAACTTCATTTTACGAGCCACTTTCTTCCATTTCAATTCATAGTTGATATAAGTTACTAAACAGAATGGGATTATTCAGAATTTAATTTTACCTACTTTTTTATTTCTTTGTCTTAGCGTCGAAAATATTTATCAGAAATTCAATGTGATGTATTAAAATATACCCTGAAGTTTGTTCTGATATCTTACCGTCAAATTAAGTATGGTGTTATTTTGATATTACTCTGAAGGCTGAAATGTGTTGAGAAACGCTACATTATTTGTATCTTTCCAATTAGTCTTAAATTCTTGAAGACATTTTTTGTTTGATTTCTCGGTATATTCGTATATCTTATATGGAATAGTTTATATGTAAATGAATACAAAATGCATCTTTGATTTTATAGTACATATAATTTTGGTATGTTTTCAAATATAAAGAGAAAACTTTTTCACCAACATTAATTTAGTATAATTTATCTGAGAAATCATATTTATGGGGAAGATATAAAATATGTTTAAGATAAATAAGTCTTTCTTCTTACAAGCCGTATCTTCAACTAGTCATCTTAATATTCAGAACCTATTAAATAAAATCAATGTACTAGTAAATTTATTTGTATTTATTCAAATTTGACGGTCTTAAAACATTGAAGTTATTTTTTCTATGTAAAATAATGTCACAATAAAATATATGGCTTGCACTTTTGCACTTATCCCTCTTCGTTTTTAATACTTCATTATTCTACTATCTGTAATTTAATCATATTAAAAAAAATGTAGAAACTTTTCTAAAAAGTGGATGTACATTTAAAATAATTTTTTTTAAAAAAAATAAATTCCAATGTAAGAGCGCAATTCACTCGGTAATAAATTTTCACCAAAATTAAGCTCGTTTACAACTTTTAGAAAGCGAAAAATAATTTCTTGTTTTCTCACCTAAAGAGCTCAAATATTGTTATACCCTTAATAAGGTTTTCCGTTTTACCCGGGAGAGTACAAACGAAATGTATTCCACTAGAGAGTAATTTGTTACCTAAGAGATAGAGGGTGAGAACATTTTCGTTTCTTATCGATCGAAGACTTTTTACGAGTCGATGGGAACTCTTTACTAGAGGATTACTGTGTCTAAAGACACGAGACCCATTTTCATACTACAAAGAAAGGTGAGAAAGGAGCTAGCTATGTATGTGACCTAAAAAAAGAATTAATTGAAACCACCTTTCCAACTATTTGTATCCCTCGCAAGTCTCTCTTTAATTAAGGCATTCGTAGATTGCCCTTCTAGAATAGAAGTAGATATTTAATCTTGCTTTGTATGGGCTACTGATCCATAATAGAATTAATTTTTTAAATTTTGCTCTGTTTCTAGTCTTGTCCAGTCCTTTTAAATATTGTTCGCAAAACAATTAAATAAGAGAACATTTTATCAATGAGGTTTTGGTAAGGGCTGATATATTTATGGAAGTAAGAGATTAAAAAACATAATTTTACTTCCTTAAATTAAACTAATTTAATACACAAATAATATGGATAATAGGTATGTTTTCTCACTATGTTTTTTATCAATACTTTTAATTGCGTATATTTAAATTACTTTGACTTCTTAAAGCATTAAACTTCGCAACAAGCTATTTGTAACTGAATTGTTACAGGCACGAAATAATATATTTTTGTTTGTGTTTATATGTTAAAGATAGAATGTTTTAAATCAAATTAAATCAATTTAAAGACTCGACGTATCTTTAAAAATACCTGCAAAGTCATAAAACTTAACGAACAAAAATTAACTTAAATAAGTGCTGAAAAATCAATTGTTTAAAATATTTTCTCTTCTGAATAAACATTTTTGTTTTACTTAGTATTTAATCAGGAACAATTAGTATATCTAGAGATTTTAAAGAGGTATGTTTTCCAATTCGGACTAAATCAAAGTATCGATATGCATTTTTAAAAACAATGTGAGAATATTCATATAAGTTTAACTCATTAAACATTCGTCTCACTATTTGTCTAAAATTATAGTTTAGATTAGTCTAATAAGATATTTCTTGGTACTATTGAAGTAACTTAATAAAAAATGTTAAAATTAAATAATACTTAAATACACACACACACACACATATATATATAATACATATACAGGGTGCCCACTAAAGTCCCTTGCCACTCATAAATTCGGAACGGCTGCTGCTATATTCATAAAATTGGTGTCTAGATATAATAAAGTATCCATGTGCCACTGAATGAAACCACCTACGGTGCCACCTGATGGGACAGTGTGGAGTTAGCATTCCTATTGAAAAAACGAAACGAGATAGGAAAAAAAGTAGTTTATAAAGTTGTAGAGCATCATGAATTTAGTTCGAAAAGGTACCTTGTGGATATTAATGCGAATAATAGAAGGGTTAAAAAGCGTATTTGTTTTTTTGTGATTTCTATACTGTGGCCCATTGCGGTGTCATGTTTTGCCCGAAAGATAACCGTTTCTCCTTCCATTCAAGTTTTGTGTGTAGAAAATCACGAGAAAACAAATACGTGTTTTAACCGTTCTATTCTTTGCAATAACATTCACAAGGTGCATTTTCGTACTAAATCAACGATACTTAACAACTTTGTAAATCACTGTTTTTCCTTATCTCGCTCCATTTTCTTGAAAGGAATGCTAACTCCACATTTTCCCACCAGGTGGCAACGTAGGTGGTTTCATTCAGTAGTGCATGGCTACTTTATTATACAAAGACACCACTTTATGAATATAGCAGCAGTCATTCCGAAGTAAAGAGGGTGGCAGAGGACTTTAGTGGGCACCCTGTTTATATATATATACTAGCAAAAATACGTAAACACCTGAGAATAATCAGTTCGTTTTCGATTCAGTTTCTCGTAGTTATCATCTTGACTAGCGTTAGCTTTTATACTCGGCCAAACAAGGAAGTCCCGGATTTCTGCTGGACTTGCAAGTATATGAAGATTGTGATGTTAGTGTGAAACTCGCGACTTTACAAAGCGAAGATGATAGTTGTAGTTAAAAAGAGCATGAAAATTGGTTCGCAACTTTAGTTGGGTGTAAAAAGATTGAATGGTGTAAATGAAAAAATAAAGTTAAAAAGAAGAAAAGAAAGGGATTTCGTGGAATTATTTTCATCACACACACACTTATACATATAAGCTCAAATAGTTTTTTTGCTCTCGATGAAAACAGAAGCTTTATTACCATTTTATTATTATTTCAAAGAAGAGAGTGATTTGTTACGCACATTTTTTTCAAATATTTTTATTCATTTTGAAAAAATTATTTCACGAAGCTTACATTATAATGGATGAAGACACATGAATTGGCATGAAAGAATAAACATGTCATCCCCTTTTATTCTTAGTTAAAAGTTTCTACTATACAAAAACATCCTCTCCTCCACTTTCCTGCAGAAAATTCCATTAAGTAAGATATACAAAAAAGCGACAAGATATTATGAAAATGTTTATTCAAGGAAATTGACTTTTCTTCTCCATAATGTGTAAACAATAGTTACGCTTGCGCTGAGAAAGATTCATTGAATATTTATTATTATTTTTTTTGTATGCTTTTCACAAAAGAAAGACCACCAGTTTGCTTTTTGGAAATAAAAAAAGGGAAAGGGTTTCCTTTTTTGAAGCAGAATAAGGATTGCTCTCCGCTGTATTTTTCGATATTATTGACAACAGGTATTGGAAATGCTACGCAAGAATATGAAATAAAAATGCAGAATAAAAAATGAAAAAATTTGAATTATGAATCCCTTTTATAGCCCAAAATATGGAGACAGAAACTAATAGTTGGAAAGAAAAAACGATTTTTTTACTTTTTTGTAGCTTTAAATCATGAACACGAGAAACTGAATTCATGGTATATTCCTTAAGGATTTGCATGGATTTGCAAAATGCATTCTCTCTTTACACAAAGACTTGCTATAATGTTTGATGTATTGAATTTTAAATTAAATCAGATTTTTTTTTATTGATCCATGGAGGCTTGATAAAAAAATGAAAGGAAATTTAAGCCTATCGATTGGGCATGGAAAAGTTTTCTCAGAAATGCAGTGCTTCAAACAATAGAGGGAACTATATTTTCAATTTCATATAAGTCAATTTTTGAATATTTGTTTTCAGAATATTATTTAAATTTTCAATATTTTTGTCTCACACAAATTTTGAAATCCACTTGTTTAAGCGTTGAAGTTTTGAACAAACGAAAACTCTTAAAAATTCTTACTCTTAAAAATTTTAACAAGTTATTTGAAGCTTATCTACATGAATTTAGTTTTTCTTTTTAAAATATTTTAAATGGAAACACTATGATTGAATACTTTTAACTTGCTTTAAATATATTTATGCAGTATTAAATAAGAGTACAAAATATTTCCATTCGAAAAAATGTATATAAACAGTTTGCTTTTTGCACATTTAATACATAGTTAAATGCAAATAATGCTAAAAAATACTGGAGCTAATATTCTTTCTATGTTTTAACAAATAAAAAGCTGAATAGCTTAACTTTGTCAGTGATGTCCCCCATACAGAGATATTTCGCTTGTAAGGTTAAGTTATAGAATATTAATAACCATCTTAAAGTTATGACGTTGCAAAAAGTTTCAACTACGCAGTTCAAAAAATTTCTGATTTTTTTTTAATTATCTTTCGCTTCAAAAATAATTTTTAAAAAATTACTTTTTTTCATAAAAATAGTAATTTTTAATTTTTGGAGTTTTTAAATTTTATTTTTGTGTATATTTTTAGTAAAGGTTTGTAAAATATTTTCTTTCAATTTATATTATCAGACAAACTGATAATATAAACTGATTATTTGTGAAGGAGTTTAGGAAAACATTGTTCTGAGGAACAAATATGTGCTCCAAAAATTAATTCATGTAACAACTCTCTTCCTTATCGAAAATAAACCAATAATACAAATAAAAAATTAAGAGGTTCAAGGAATGTTAAAAAGATGAGAACCCCCTATTTTTCTTAAAATTAAAATATTGAATTAAAGTTAATTTCAAATTTATTCAGTACTTAAAAATATTTCCCGACTTCGATTAAAATGCCTAATATAGAATATGTTCAGCTTTTCCGCAGATTTTATGTCATGCTAAGCTTCATAGAAAATGAGAGGAATTATAAAGAAATACAAAATAACAAGAATTAATTGCAATTTCAAAATCATTTTACCTCTGAAACTTGTCAATAAGAAATGGTCTGAAGCATAGAGTGAATGGCTTCCAGACATGAATAGCTAACCTCAAAAATGCTGAATAATATATCCTTATTTTCATTCTTTTTGTCTGATTGTGAATTCCGTGCATTCTGATTATGAATAAAATTAATTAAGTTAATATATCAATATATAGGCGAAAATAAATTTAATTTTATGTGAGCATTATTTTAATCCTATTTAGAGACTTTAAAAAAATAATTTTTTGTAATAATAATATATTTTGTGGAAACCTGAGTTCGTTAATAGTGAAATCAGCCATGAAATGATTACACAAACAAATAAATACAAATTTTCTATTTTATGTATTAGATATCCCTGATATCACTTAGTCATTCGTACTCAGTTTTATTATGTAGATCCTCATTTATCTCTAGAGGGAATTTAATTCACACCTACCTTATTATGTATGTTCGGTTGTCACTTCTTTACAGCTACACCAGATAACGCCCTTTAATTTAGCATTTAATAATTACATCATATTACAAATTTCATTTAATAATTACATCATATTACAAATTACATTTAATAATTACATCACATTACAAATTACATTTAATAATTACATCAAATTGCAATTTACATTTAACAATTATATTAAATTACAAAAATTACATTTAATTATTACCCATCATCAAATTACAAACTACTTTTAATAATTACCTCTTTATACATTTAATATCTCCTGACTTGGATGAAACAGCCTATCTAAGAATATGTTTTTTGAAAGGTAACAAACAATATCTTTTTCCCGATTTTTTCTAACTATCATTTGGCAATTTAATTATATATTTTTCATGAAATTGCTCTTATTTAATTTTTTAGGAGAAAGTCGTTGGTTACAACAACTTCTACAACTGTGTTTTGTAGAATATTCAGATTGAGAATGTACGAGTTAACCAGTTATATTTCTATTAAAATCAATATTTGTTTCAGAGCCGTGCTTGAACTTATTTCTATTTTTGCGGTACAGAAACTTTTGTTGTACAATATAATTATATTAATTTCACTTTTTAAATATCAATTAAATTTAAAGATTAAAATAAAAAGAGTGAGACATTAAGTAGATAAAAAAAACTACCAATTTACATAATTTATCCAGACTTTCGAGTTACATCTCGACAATACTTTCTATATTTAAATTCCATTATCAATGTTTAAAAAGTTTTTGAAATATGAATCTCCTTTCACTTTCAGATTTGAGTCTCACTATTTATTTTGCTTAGATATGTTCAGAATATTAATTAAAACTGAAACTCTCTCTTTATACGTATATTACAAATGAATTGATTTTATGTTCTGTTGAACTCGAATTAAGAAATTCAAATAAGCTATATTGTTTGATTTAATTCAGAGAATTTTATCATTATTTACCTTATTCGATGGTGTCAGGAACAATTGAAATTAACAAATTTCTATACTGTAATTAATTATTTATTTCTTAAAACGGATGAAATGTTAGAAAGATGCAGATACCAAAATGACGCTTTCATTTTCCCTATTTTTAATTCCTAACATTCGAAACATTCCCTTTTAATTGAAAATAACGAATGATTCTTATAAGTTGTGTTTGCATTTGCTTTCAACAATAAACTTAAAAAGGCGCTCTTTAGATAATTGCAAACACACACAATATATATATATATATATATATAGTAAGCGCTCAAATGGGCCTCCACCAACATCGATACTGGTATAGCAGCGTCTATCGTATGATTTGTGTACTCTTTTGAAGATAAAAAATGTTTCATAAACAGTTGTAGTAGCGCCTGAAAGTTTCGAAATATAAAGCCTCAACAAAAGAGATTAGTGTTTTGTAGATGAGTGTTTTAAAGGTGTCCCCATACCAAAAATTCGATATTGGATAAATCAGGTAAACGGGTTGACCAAGCTTCTGATCCACCTCGTCCAATCCAACGAGGGCCAAACGTGACATTGAGGTAATTATACATATTAATGTAGAAATGGTTTGAAGGCTTGTCGTGTTGAAACCATATAGCGTTTCGACTGTCAACAGGAACATTATCAAGTAATTCTGGCAATACCTCTTATAGAAAGATACGATACATCATGCCATTGATTCGATATGGTAGCAAGTAAGGACCATTAAGGAAATCATTAACAATACTCGCTACACATTAACTGAGAACCATTCAAGGAAAGTATGTGGACGTGTAACATGTGTGTTAGAAGTGACCCCACTTACGGAAATTCGATCATGGGAATTCCTTCAAATCATTCTTATCAAACATTTCACACTAATATAGATGAAAAGTTTTTTTCTATATTTCCTCAGCATTTCTTGTTTTCATTCCAACAATTTTCATTTTAGACCCCACACTACTATACAGTTCTTCAATTTGGTTCTTATTCTATGCAATCCTACAGTTTTGTAATATATTTCTTCGGACTTGAACCTTGAATTCAGGGACATCCAGTATATTTTTTAACCTTTAAGGACTAAACCTTAATGTCATTCCCAGCAAACAGTTGATAACTATTTCTATTTTTGAAATACTTGTGAAAGTAATTCATACTTAAATTTGATATAAATTTTATTATACTAATAAGTATAAATGAAATATTTTTTTTTACAAATAATAGCAAACTTTTAGATGAAACAAACTGATGGTATTCGAATGAGTTTGATGATTTTTCCCAAAATCTTTGAGCTTTCTTTAGTTCTTAAAGCAAATAGAACCAAAACATAAATTAAATTACTTCCTCGAAATGTATTTAAAAAAATTCAAGTTAATTTCAATAGAAAAATTTTTTATGAAAATAATTGATGAGCTGTATTTTTAAATCATTCAAATAAATAATTTAGGATAATCGAATCCGTTTCTGAGGTATCAGTTTCGAGTCATTTAAATTTCATTGAATTCACTAAATAATTTATACTGATTATTTGTTCTACTTAGTCAAATGTTTATGTAATTTCCCTACGGTAATGAAATTCGTATAAAGCAACTTTCTGCTGGTATCACTTTTGTTACAAATTTGCGTATGATGTATATGTATATATATGTGTGTGTGTGTAATTATTTCACATAGTGCAATAATCTTGTGATAATTTTCATTTATTTTGGTCTTAAGTCATCTCGGTGCTTGTATTAGCGTGTATTATTATTTAATATCAGAGGGTCTAATAGATGTATCGCTTATAATGGTAATCTCCACATGACGTAGCATCACTCCAAAAATACGAAAAATTCTTTAAGGAAAAATTGTCCGAATATTAGTATTAGGGGTTTATGTAGATACAATACACATCAATCCCTATTTATCCAATCGATGTTTTAAAATTTAAATATACTTAACAAACACGCAAGCTTTATATATATATATATATATATATATATATATATATCCAATTTTTGCCCAATAAGATGCCCTGGGGGTGGGTTGATACCATAGAACAAGTTCAACCCCACAATTCAGTCCTCAGTCTGAATGTGCATGTTTAGTTTTGTTGGATATTCAAATTATTTATTTAGTTTCAAATTTGATTCAATTTTTATTCATTTATTTTACATATTTCTATAAATGTTTCCTTTTGTTGATTTTTGATTTTAATTGTTCTCTTATTTTTATGTGTTTTTAATAATAAATTTTTTGCTTTATCTTATACACACACTCGCGCTCGCACGCACGCACACACGCACGCACACACACACACACACACACACGCACACACAGATATATATATATATCCATTTGGCAGTAAACATTTGGAGTCAAAACAATGACAAACTTACTTAATTTTAAAAGGGTAGTATATTAAAATATACTGTTTTCTACATGTAAGTAAAGTCAGAATATTATATAAATATCATAGAGTGTTTAAATCATGATATTTTCTGTCCGAGAAAAATGTTTTGATATCGATTTTACTGTTACGTATTAAATCATAATAAACTTGAATTCTATTTTCTGCTAAAAGTCTTGAAAGAATCTGCACGTGTCATCTCATAACATAACTCCAAGCTTAAAAGAAAAAATCTGGATCATCGCTAATACAGTACGACTATAAACTTATTGTGTTATCGCAAACAAAGATTGGAGGAGAGGATTAAACGTTGAAACATTGATGAAAATGGCCACAACTACTTTCATTTTCATTTTTTCTCGTCTATTTTTTGTCATGTGTGAAACAGATGACAGTTTTGATTAGGAATTTTAAAAAATTCTTTTGAAGATGGGTATTGTAATATTATACTAGCATTTAATCCAATTTTAAATTTTTGTAAATGTATTTAACAAATACTTTTCTTTTAAAAAATATTTAATTGGATAGGACTTTTGTTAAGATGATGTAAGAAATCAGTGTGTACAGAGAAAATAAAATTCAAATTAATGATTTTTGCGGATCTCAAAAATAATATTTGAATGGTATGAATTTTATGCAAGCTTAAATATATGCATGCAGTCATTTATTGGTAATTTAACTTTCAAGAGCTTTTCTGGAAATTATTGTTTTAGTAATTCTAGCATATTATATATTATCAGACACTGAATGAGGCTTGCTATTTTAATTAAAATGTTTTTCTTTTTATTTTATTGTCAAGCGTATAAATTAACGTATCACGTTTTCAATTTTAGAAGTTTACAAAACATATCAATTTCATATAATTTTGTGCATTTCAAAAGTTTTCATACGGGGCTCTGTGAAAATGTAATTGCGACAGCTATAATTATCCCCTTTGCTTGCTTCAAATTAAGATCCTATTTAATCCGCTTAAAATGCGAGGCAATATCAAGCGCAATTAGTGAATAATTTTTCGAAAATTAATGACGTTTCTTGATTTGATGAAATATATTAAATAGTAAGGGGAAATGAGATATGTTTAATGAGGTGCTATTCAATCATGTGAATAAACACACACACAAAAAAAAAAAAGAAAAAAAAAAACGGTTCACGAAAAGGAACAAATAATTGGTAACATCATAATGAAGCAACGAATACACTTAAACTGCTAGAGGAAAAAGTATTCAGATTAGTAGAAGATATTATTTGGTGCCTTTTGTTTTTCCTTTGGTGTTTCTAAAGAAAAGAGCTGCTTTAAATCTTCTGCAAAAGTCAAACGTAAAAAAATAAAAACAAAAAATAAAACCTTTTTTCACGGTATATTTATCTAATTGCAGCAAGGCTCATTAAAAGGCTTTTGCAAAAAAAAAACTAGTGGTGAAACTGAAATCAAGATAATTGGGAGCTTTGTCATCAAATTCACCTTATCTTTGATCATTAGAAGACTGATTCCTAAAACAGAAAGTGAACAAAGTTTGTAACATCACACCTTCAACAAAAGACGAGAGTTTCCCTGAAGCAAAAAAAATATGAAACTTTTACAAAATTAAAACGTTAAAAATATTTCTATTACACGACTACACAATTTTAATTTACATATTATCTTTAATAGAAAAATAAGCATGAAATGTTTCAATAATTTTTAATTATTATTATATAAATCTTACGATATATTAACAAAACAAATAAATATTTGTAGTTTTATTTTCTAAAGGAAATTCAAATAAGTTTTAATTTTTACTATAGATCAAAGCACTAAGTTTTAAAATAAATGTATGCAGTATTCAGAAATATTCTGAAGACTAAAAAAATTCGCATAGAGAGAGAATTAAAGTCTAAAATTGCTTAAACTTAACAACACAGAACTATAAGTCAACTTTAATAGAAATACAATTTATTGATATTTTAGTTCGTAGTTTATATAACATGTCATGACAAAAAAATTTTTAAAAAATAAAGTATTTAGAATAATATTAAACGTTGAAAATGTTTATTGGCAACATTTCTATAAACTATAATTGATAAATAATATATCACATGAATTAAATAATCCAAAAATAGTTAGAACGAAGACGAATACATAACAAAAATGCAAATTTAACATTTATCGTGCGAGTTAGATTTTTGTAATAAACCAATCACTTCTAATGTACATTAAATAGATTGCTTCTTATTAGAAAGGAATGGGTACTGTAATCTAGTGGTTGGAATCCTAATTACTCCACTATTATTTGAC
This sequence comes from Nephila pilipes, assembly GCA_019974015.1. Lineage (NCBI taxonomy): Eukaryota > Metazoa > Arthropoda > Arachnida > Araneae > Nephilidae > Nephila > Nephila pilipes. The sequence goes on from BMAW01026059.1 coordinate 829,969, forward strand.
AGGGATTCAAAGTTACATGGACTATCGTCAATGGCTCTCACGTAGATTCTAGTGTAACGTTAATTTTGAAAAATTCATCCAACCTAGTTTCCTCTTAAAACCATTGTGTAAAATAATGAGGAATTCTTAAAACCAAATGGAAATCAGCTGCAAATTTTTCACATGCCGTGGTGTGAAAGTTAGAATATTAAGGTTTCAAGCTAAGATATAATCCTCATCACTTGACAGTGATTTAGAATTACCTGGCTCATTATCAGATATCCTCAAATAGCTTCTAATGTGACGTTTCTTCCAACCAAAACAAAAATTTATATTGAGGTTACAATAGCTAAGTTTCAATTTATACAGCCGGAGAGTTAAATGTAATAGATCTCAGTCCCTCTCAGACCTTTATGATGACGTTAAATCTAACAAAGTCCCTATGTCCTTATAAAGCGCAATGTCATGATTACTAATTATTAAAAGAATTAGAAATACTGTATTCTATATTATAACAAAAAAGGACAAATGTATGTGTAACTTGACTGCGTAAAATGAACTATACATTTCATTAAAATAACGGTAATTTATTTACTTGTATCATCTAATCAATAGCATTATAAGTTCAAGAAGATCTCTAAGACATTTTTATGGTAGTTATATTTGCCTTATAGTATCTTTAAATAACATATTTGTAACTGAATCAGTAAAATTTTCTTACATATCTTCAAATACTAATACATAAAATAAATTTTATTGTGAAAAGGATATCTTCTAATATCTGGTTTCTTATATTTCTTCTATAGATTTCTTGCAACTAATATCAAATTAACAAAACGCATTCAGATTATATTACCTGAAATAGCTTAAAACGTAAACGAGTATTATGACAATTCTTTTAAAAATAAAGTAAATTGTTTAAATTTTTTCTTGCCGAGAGCAGTAATAAATTTAAAAGTAACACAGTCTTTAAGCAAATGAGCCATTTTTACGACCCCTTTTCAAAAGTTATGACTTTTCATAAAATTAATTACCTTTGAACAAAAAAAAAAATTGATAAAGCTACGTATTAGTTGCAGAAAATGATTACAGCGAATTAAAAGGAAAAAAAAAAGCATTTTTGTAAAAAATGTAAAATGTTATAATAATTAAATTTTTATCTGATTCTATGAGTAATCTGCGTTTGATTCGTTTCCTTTTCCCTCAATTAGTCCTGTTCCGAAACATTTCGTTCCACTTCTGAAAAATACTACAATCAAAGCTTTTCACAGATCGATACAAATTATATTACAACCAAAGTTTTCTTTGTATTACAACTTTCACTCTAATGGATTCGGGGATAACGAAGCACTGTAATGTGTTTTTCTTTTTCTAACTTGATGAATTGGTGAAAATCGATACTACCATTTTCTATAGTTTAACGTTAATTATCTTTTTTAGTATTTTGGAATCCGGAAATTTAATCGCAATATCTAGAGGGAAACTATTTTTCATAAAATTTCATGTTTCAGTTTTATAATGTGTGTCTGAAATGCGATAATTAATTTCCAGCCTGAAAAGCTAACAATGAGAAAATGTGGAAAAAAAAAGATTATAAATAAATATATTCTATTATTATACACTTAGTATTTAAAATTTCTCTAAGTATGAGGTTTTTATTTAAGTTTATGTATTTTTGGAATTGTTATTTTTTAACTTTTAATATTTGAAAATAAAAATATGTTAAAAAAAAACATTGATAATATTTAGCTCTAAAATTATGAATATTTATTTAAAAAATATCAGTTTTCATGCTAATTTAATTAAATTAATCTTAAAGTCTTTCACTTTATTTAAAACCCTTTTTTAAGTAGCATGAAAGTAGATTTCTTACCTATCGATTTAATATATTTATTTCTCACTGTAACGGGCTCTAGCAAAATTATGGGTTGAACACACGCTAAAAATTATTGATCCGTACACAGCTTAAGAAATTACCTTATTAAGTTCCTTAATATATATATATATATATATAGTATTCAACTGTCAAGTATTTATTTTTCTGATCTTTGAGGAAACATCGCTACGATGAATTATCAAATGAGGACAAATTTTACGTATAAAGAGAAATATGAGGAATCTAGGGCTTTAAATTTCTTCTAAATGTTCTTTTTTACATCAAATCACCAACGCTAATAATGTTCTCTCTCTCTCTCTCTCTCTCTCTCTCTCTCTCTTTCTCTTCGAATAATGCTTCAATAAATACAGACTATTACAATCTTTTATCTTGTTTTAATTCAGCAAGAAATATGCAGGATTCATCGTTAACTGATTTTAGAAACACATTTTTAGGAAAGTCTTTCGAAAATCTCTAACAATTTACTCTTTGAAATAGAAATAATTTACTTTTGTCAGTAACATTTGTGTGTTACTAAATTATCAATTAGTTTATCGTGCTGTTGTCAAAAGAGTTTATGTATTGGGTTTCCATATCTTACCCAAACAGGCTTCATGATAAGAAAAAAAAAATATAATTGAAAATCTTCTACAATAAATGAGATGATTAAATAAAAAGGAAATAGAAGATATGTCTTTGAATCTTTCCTTAATCCGAGTGATCATTTGTAATATTTGTTTACTTTAAAAATTAAGTGCATGTTAGAAACTTAAATTACAATTAACTTTACACATAAATTTTTAAGTTTAGAATTGAGCTCTGCTAATAAATGTAAACTACAGAAATAGCAGAAGGTAATATTAAAAATAATCAAGGATAATATAGAAATAATTAATATTCTAATCACACAAAACTAAAAAAAAAATTATGATATTAAGCAATTTAAACACATTTTTTTTTAAAGTGGAATAATTTTTAGTTCATAATATTTAAGATTTTAATGTATATTAAGTTACTCATACATTAAAATAAAATGTTTTTATCCATAAAATAAAACTTTCTCAGATTTTACTAATTTCATTATAAGCAGAGATTAATTCTGTAAAAGTAACTCAGATTTTTTTGTTGATAGCTTAATTGATAAGATGATGTTGAAGTGTTGCTGTTGTATCCAGGAACCTCATTCATTTACAATGTTTTACACCAGAGCTTGAAGTTTGAAAGTATTATTAAAGTAAAATAAATTTAAAAAAAAATACACCTTAAGTGATGTTAAAATAGTGTTTCAGTGAAAGAAATATAATTAAAAATTAAAAATGAAACTTCTTTAAACGTATATAAGTTTAAGATAATTTGGTTAATTATATTACTAATTAATATTAGTAGAACTTTAAAAAATAGAATAATAAAAACCTCTAATAGATACTAATTAATGAAAAATAAGCAAAACTGTTAAGCCTGATACTATTTCTTTCAGTGAAGTCAAAACAGTGCTTAAGTGAAGGAAAATACAATTAAAAACTAAGCATGCGTGCTGCATTTTTATTCAAAATGTATATGAGTCTTAAATAATCTTTTTTATCTACATAAAATAAACTTTAAGAAACAGAATAATATAAAAACATAGAATAGATATTAAATGAACGTAAAATCCATATTAAAAATAAACTTTTCCTTATATTTATATAAAAAAAACTTTTGAAAGTTAAAACTATACACCCGACATGCTTGTAATGCGTTTTATTGATATGTGCATCGAACAAATATCCGTTTCTCATTGAAACCTCTCCTATCTTTTTATCTTATTTGTAGTCGCCATTGTCTCTCCTTTTCTCCCTTTTCACCAAGTCATTTTCTCCATAATCAATTGTGATGGATGATCGTAAGTGACGAGAAATTTCCATGACTCCTAGGAGATTCAACTGCTATTCGCTGTAACTGGAGATAACTGTGTTAGTATCTCAGGAGAGTCATCGAGATTAATGTGAATATGTTACAATGATATCACTCCGCAAGACTGCGAGTGATGCGAAGCAAAGAACAAAAATTTCCATTCTCTTTTCGAATTTCCTTTTGTACTTTTCAAGTGCCAATTACATCTTTAACGATAAAAAGCAGTTCTCTCTCTTTGCTTTTGATAGCTCGCGGGGAGAGTTTGATGATCAGAGATTATAGAGCAAAGAATACTATAGAAAATTTGTTAAAGTGCAGAGCAAAACTAGAACTAAATTTGAGATATTGATTACGAACATATTAAGGCAAAAAAGAAAGCTAACACAGAATAAAAATATACAGTGTATTTTGAATTGTAAATTTATCTATTGTATCTAGGGATCATTTGATATTTTTATTAATTTTTTTATTTTGATAAGTCTTATTTTTTATTTCTCTTACTACAAATATATTTTTAAGTAAAATATCTCACCTTAACAGAAGAATTGGTGTTTTAAATGGATAGCTTTTATCGGAAATCGATTTCATAGATCGAGTTTCATTTTCTTTTACAATGAGAAATAATCTGTATAAACATAATCATAAATATGACTGATTTAAAAAAACGAAATTCAATTTATCATAATTTGTTCTGCATAATTTAAAGTTTCTGTTTTATTCGTTTTTATAATCAAACGCTTTGGTGATTCAAATATAGGAAATGTCAATCATAATTTAGTGCCATCAAAGAAAATGATATAACTTTAGAAAAATCACGTTAAAAAGTTCAGTGATTCATACAGAGAGAAAAGTATTCAAATTTTTGAATTGAACGTTACCAAAGCATTTATATTTTTCTGTACTTTTAAGAAAATGAAAATCTGTACTTTATATTTTTATGCAAATGTTTGAAAACTAATACTCCTTCTTTAATATATTTCTTGCATTTTTTTCCAAAAATTAATACCTAGACATTTTAATTCTCATATATATTTTTTTAAAAACTGATACGTATTTAAGTTGAAAACTTAAATATGTATACTACGTAAAACTGTACGTTAAATACGTAAAATTATAGGTATTTAAGTTATATATATATATATATATATATATAAGAAATAGAATACTTAAGCCATTAATCATTCTCATATTTGTTTTGAAAACTTATGGTTATTTGTATTCTTCACACAATGTTTCTAAAAATTTAATACATAGGCAATTTTACATCACTTTTAATAGTTTTGAAAAGTATTACTGTGTAATACTTAGATACATATCTTATATATTTATATATTTGAGAGTATATTGAGCTTTCTATTACAAAAATGAATCTTTTTAAATTATAGTTTAAGGGAGTATTTAATTCATTCAACCTTTTTGCATTGGTTTAAAAGATTAAAAAGTTTTTGTATGTATGTATAAGGAAAACATTTAATTTACAGTTTTCAAAAAATAATCTGAGAAATGTTGTGCAAATTATATATATAAAAATAAAATTAAATTTACAAAATATAATTCATTAAAATTACAAGAATACCTACATACATTTTTTTATATAATGTAAGAATAATGAATATACATTTAAAAAAAAAAAAAATATAGAGAAACAAGAAGTTACATTACGAAAATAATAATAAAGAGGATTGGATTGAATGAAAACAAGAAAGAATCAGGTAAATCGCAAAGTATGAAAATGTAAGTAACTAGGCATGAAAAAAAATTTCTGCAAATAAATGGGGGAAATAAAAAAAAAAGAAAAGAAAAAAGAAAATGAAATATAACATTTATAAGTTCAGAATCTGGCTTATGACAATTTGCTAGTTTAGACTCATTTTGCAGGCCCAATATTCACCTACAGAAAGTATGGAATCAGGATAAATATTTGAAAAACCAAATAAAAAAAACCAATATATATATGTACAGTAACACAAAACAAAAAATAAATTATAATCCATACTTAAGACAATCATATTAAAAAAGATTCAAAACTTACAAAGACATTTAACACATATAAATATTTTAATACTACATAACCTACAAATATTTTACCACCATTAAGACCAAATAAAGATTAGCCATCTTTCAGAGAAAAATTACACTACTGCAGAAATTTAAATTTTACACACACAAGGATTAGAACTCTCAACAAAGAAACAAATTGAATCTAAATAAAAAGAAGAGACAAATTTAAAAATAAAAACATATATCTATATAAAATAGAAACTTATTTTTAACTAACTAAAAAACTAATATTTATAAATATTGTATTTTAAAATTCTTCTTAATAAAATCGATAACAAAATTAGCATCAAAACATATCTCTTAAACTGTTCCATATTATAGTAAATTTCCTGTATTCTGAAACCATTATAATATTCCTTAAAATTTGGCTACAGATAAAATTTCTGAATATTTTAATATTTAAAGAACTCTTAAATAAAGGAGTTTTAAGTATCCTGAATGAGAAGTCACTTTTATAATACATATTCATCAAAATTTTATTTTTTCTAATTTTAAATAAATATCAAGATGTTCCACTTCATTTACATTCAGATTAGTTTGCAATAAATTTAAATATTTATGATAAAATGATAAAAAAAGGTCATTATAATGTTACATTTTTATTATTATTAATTTGAAAGGAAATAATATCTCGAAATATCTAAACCATCTAAATCAAAACTACCTAAATTCTAAAAAAAATCAAAATAAGAAAATATCTACATTATTATCACTTTAAAATTAACTTCATAAAAATGTAGATAAATATTGGTTAAACAATTGTTTTTATGACCACCTTGTGATATACCTTTTGTCAGTTTTTCATATATTATTATTAAAATCTGTGTAATTTATTAACACTGCAATTAACTAAGTAATCAAAAAATGTATCATATAAAATAAAATTATTTATATTAAATCTCTTTTAAATCTCTTATAAAACTAAAATAAGAATATATATATATATATCAATGGAATTCAAAAAAATTCAAAATCTTAAGTATAAATAGCATAAATTTGTTTATTATTAATAAATTTGACTCTATATCAGAAGCAGATTTAATAATATTTGTACTCTCCAATTTATCTATACTATTTAGTAAATGTTTCCTAATTTTTTTCCAGCAATTGTAACGTAAAAGTTCCCACTGTTAACTACATTTCTAAATTTTATAGGAAATTAATTTTTTTCATATAGACACCTATTTTCTTATAAATTCTATTAGAAGTGTCTTTCTGACGGTTAATCATAACACGAAAAAATTATTATTCTCAAGATGTTTAGTATATAACTATATATAAACACAAATAGTGCATCTAAAGCAAAACAATTAAGAGAAAAAAAAATATTTAAGGAAATAATTAATAATCAAAGTAATCTTTATGCAAATCAGTGAAAACTTACTTCGTGAAACAATCGAAAATTTTTGGAAACCCTAAAATGAAACAAAAACTATCAAAGAACTATATATATATATATATATATATATATATATATATATATATATATATATATATATATATATTTAAATAAATTAAATCTAATAAATTATTAAAAAACAACATAATAGGTAAGAAAAAGTAAAATCCAAAAAGAAAACAAGAGAAGAAAACATTTATGGAAATGAGTAAAATAATTGAATAAAAATTGAAACAAATTGAATAAATTGAGAACCCAACGGAACGAAACATACACATTCAGAATAGGTACTGAATTGAGGGGTTGAACATGTTCTGTGGTACCGCAGTGAATCTTTGTGGGCGAAAAATGGATCACTCCAAAAAGCAAATTGTGATAAATTAAGCAAAAGAAACAAGAAAAGAAGAGACAAGATACCCCATTTTCAAAAATTTAAATTAAAATTTTTCAAATAAAGTTTTTAGGAATATATTTAAAAATTTGAAACAAAAACATACCTAAATCCTAGCAAGTAAAAAGAATGAAGTCGATTCAATACAGATATAAAAACCAGTTCATAAGATCATATTATATATATGTGTGTGTGATTAATGTTTACAGTGCAAAAGGTTTAAGAAACCTTTTAAATAAAGATCTCTGAGAAAAAATTTTGTGCCCAAGTATGATGTAAATTCTAATAATTATCAATTAAGTAGTGTAAGAAAAAGTTTCAAAATTGAAAATATATAATATACATCTCAAAATCAAAACAATCAATCAGAGATAAAACAGAATCAGGAGAACACAAAACTGGATTTTAGATGTTAATAATTTCTTGAGTACCGTGAATCAAATATGTGTCTGTAAGTGTAAGCTTGGTAAAAATTCAGGAAGTCTTCACAGCTGGACCCCTAACTAGCTGCTTTTGTAATCCAATGATTGTGTAGTGTATTTGTTTTTAAATTAAAAGACCTTTAAAATTCCATGAAAGTTCTGAAAGTTAATAGTATGTTTAAGGCTTGAATTTTCAAAATCTCTCAAATTCAAAAGACCACAGAAGAAACTCTCACTTTTCAAGATGTGAAAGTTAAAAAACATTTAAATCAATTTATAAAATAAATAAAGATCTTAGTAAGAAAATCGTCAAAATATTAAAAAAAAAGTTTTAGATGTCAAATTTAAATTCCATAAATCACATTTCAATATCCTCAAGAGTATTTTAAATACTCTTTATCAAAAGTATTAAATACATATCAATATGGACCATCATACAAATTACTAGAAATATATTTTTATGAAAAAATCATTTGGATAATCACACTCCATACAATCTCCAACTAATTTCTTAATATTTTTGAATCTGTCGTTAACTTGAGTAGTCAGAGATTTATTACGTTGCATGTAGTTTAATATAATGTTCCTATATATGGATATATGAATATTGCTAATTCAGTAAGACATTTGGGTTACTTTAAATTTAAATGTATCTTTTTTTATCATAAAAATTACTACGAACGGTGTGATTTATTATCTTTAACTCCATATCTAGATATTCAGCCATGCAAGTATCTGAAATTGTCTGTAATAAAACCAAATAGTTTAGGTCAATGTTCAGCTTGTAATCTCAAAATTTATAAAGATTATTAGGTCATCTATATATCTGCACAAAACGTGACGTAGTTTGAATAAAAAAAATGCAAGTATACATTAGCCAGAATATTGCCAACTGGTCCTCCTTGAGGACAGCTCCTTATTTGTTCGTACATATTTTTTACTGAAAATAATATAATTTTTTTGCAGCACTAGTTGTATAAGGTTCCTAAATTTGTTCTGTTTTATCAAATTGTCTAAGTTATATTTATCATAAAGAATCAAAAGAAATCTAACCATATCCTCTATATCAATTGATTTAAAATGATCCTGAAAATCATAACTATAAATTAACCGGAGTTTTGTATTGTCTATGGAATTACTGACTTCTTTTTTAATTTTAATACAAACTATTTTCTCAAGTTTTCCCAAAATGTTTCTCAAAATATCCTGCAAAGTTTTACCAGATTTAGTTATGTACGTATTATAATCATTTGTTATGGTTCTGAATTTAATAAAGTCCTTATAGAATTTTGGAGTCAAAAACACTTGGAAGTTTATTATTATTAAGCTGTATTCCAATTATTTTTATGAAAGGCGGCTAACCTATCAGGAATTTCTTTATTTTCATATTTTGAAATTATATATATATATATATATATATATATATATATTTGTTTATAGTTTTTCTATTGAAGGTCTACTAACTTTAAATTTTATTTCATAATCAGATATAAAATCAATATTTATTAATTCATTAACTACTCTCTACCTAAATTTCATAAAGGCTTCTTAGTGCATACTATATTTGACGGCTATGTTCATTATAAATTATCCAAATCCTTACGTCACCCTTCTACGTCAAAAAAAGTATCGAAAAAAAATCGGTAATCAGGTTGGATCTGTACTCGTAAGATTGCTCAGGTTGTAGGAATTGACAAAAATTCCATACGACAAATTTTTCCACCAAGATAATGCGCCGACTGATTCCACATTGTCTGTAAAGAGGATTCTGGCCAGGTACAGCATCCCAGTGTTTGACCATCCTATTTATTCGCAAGATCTTGCGCCATGCGACTTCTAACGGTTTCCTAAGATGAAATCATTATTAAAAGGGAACAAGATTTGAGTCAGTTGAAGCTGGAAAGAGAAAGTGGAAAGAGTCCTGAGGGAGTTGATAGAAGACTTCCAGCACTGTTTCGAACAATGGAAGATTCACATGGAGTGTTTTAGGGATAGAGGAGGGGGGTGTATTGAAGGTGATGATAAGTAAATATGTATGAGATCAAAATAAAATGTTTTACAGCATCAGTCTTGTTATTTACTAGCCACATCTTGTTTTCTCCAAAATGTATATTTCCTTGAATAAAATTTGTTAAAATTTTGTTTCCAACACTTTGTAATCCTCAGAACAGCTCAAAAATAGTGTTCTTATGACGAAAACGAAAAAAGACGTTTCCAGACTATTTGCAAGCGTGAAGGAATTCTATTGAGCACCATGAAGTCCAATTATCTAAAAATGCATCTCTTTTAGTAATTTTGCGATAATTTATCCTCCACTGAGCTCGTAATGGGTAAATTAAATATAAGATGTGGAAATTATAAAGTGAATTGAAGAATTCAGGAATCTACAAAACATAGTGCATCTTTAGAAGAATAATAAAATCAGAAATAGACATTTTTTATCTTTTAATTTTAAGAAATTTAAAGTAAAAAGCAATTTAATCAAAGGAACACTAAAAAAATGAAAAGCATCCTTTTAACTTTGTTAATTATGACCGAAAGAATGGAAATAAAAAGCTGATGAGAAATCTTAACAAAACAAATAAAAAGTTTTGCAATTCTGTTTTATTAAACTTAATTTATTAGTAGAATACGTGCAATAATTCTTGTTTGCATATGAGTGGAGAAACTGTTTGAAGGAGAATTAGCTTAAAGTAAATATGAATAGAGCATTATATTTAAAAATAATTATTCCATGAAATGAGTCTTCAAATGTCATTCCTTTTTATTTTTGGAATTGATTATAGGTAGAGAAATTTTTCATACTCATAAATTTTAAACATAAAGAATATTTGTTTGAGAATTAAACAATTCAAGAAGCTCCACTGACTCACAGTTTATATACGTATTTTTATAGTCTGCAGCGTAGAAATTCATGTAGCACAGTTAATTAAATAAGATAGGCGTGAAAAATCTTTTTCCTCGGAAAAATAAATTAAATCAATGGAGCGCATTTCAATAGGATAAAAGGAATGCAAATAAATATCTTCAAGTGTATTAAACAGTTTTTATTATTAGGTGCTTATTCTAAAGCATTTTATCAAATGTGAAGCATATATTAAGCTTTTTTTTTGTGAAACACCTGGTGTAGAAATAAATTCAATTAATTTCTAGAAGAGATTACAAAAAACTGTGTTTATTACATTTTAAGTCTTTAAAACAGAAACCCATTTTTAAATATGAGTATTATTATTATTTGGACATCTTTGCATTATTATGAAGGAATTTTTAAAGAAAAGAAATTTAATACAATATTTTTTAGGAGAGAAAAAGTAGTCGAACTGCCAGTTCAAAAGAGCAAACCATTATGGAGGGTATTACATGAAATTTTAAAGAAAGATACTTTTAAAAAACAGAACTGGATCAAATGACAGTAAAAGATAATAAGAAACTATTTTGGGGGATTAATTTTTCTAGTTTACTTGGGATTTAGTTCATTAAAACACATCGATTTTTCAAGTTGTGCTTATGCAGCCTTCATTTAACCTAAGAGAATGAAGTTAATGCATTATTATGAGTTTAATACAGAATCAAATTTTCTTAAAAATCAAAATAAAAAGAAATTACTTTAGAGAAATCGTTACTAAAATGCATTCAGTAATTTTTATGAGGGATATAAAAAGTATTACATCAAAAAAATATTCATTTATTCCATTTTCGATGATTTATTTTATTTAGGCTTATATTATCACACATTGAGCTAAATAAAAGCTGAGTTTTATTTCAAGTACAATTTTTGTCATTTTGATTGCCCTTAAAGTAATTAAATATTGTTTCATAATAGTGCGACTTTTATGAAATAAGTGAATAGTGTATAACATGTTATATTATGAAACATATGAATAATTCTAATATTATAAAACATGAAATGAATGTAATGTATAAGAGGAAAAATTAGTAATTTTAGCGTTTCGGAGGAAATATTTCTCACTTCAAGAAAAATATGCTTATAAATAAATTCATCCTTTATGAGGAAATGTAGTTTTATGGTTTCTTATTTTAGTTAAAATGTATATATATATATATATATATATATATATATATATATATATATATATGTGTGTGTGTGTGTGTGTGTACGTGTATTGTTAAATCTTCCGAAAGTTGAATATACCTTAAAAATGGAACAAATTAAACGTTTCTTGGCTTTTAATGAGTTGAAAAAATAAACTGTATTGTAATATCTAAATATATTTATTTCTTATTAGTATCCCTCGAAACTCCCAGAAAAATGTAGCAAGTTTTACAAATATCACTATGACATGAATTTCTTCTCTAAAGCAAAAAAATGAGCTACTTAAAGGCATAGTTCTTTTGTCTTCAAAATACTGTATTAAAAAATCAAGACTTATTTAGCATTGCTTGATAAGACTTGTTATAATTTGCTTATTTATCTATAGAGATGAGATTGAAAGCTTTAAACAATAAAACTGCTTCTCTTTGTCTCTACGGTTTCTATTTGTCTTTCTTTGTAGTTTTTCTCAAGTACGCTGCATTTTTTAGAGAATGAGCTGAAAATGGGTTTTGAATAATTTATACATGGCGTAACGGAGCTTTGCTCAAAGAAACACATTAGAAAACAAAAACAACATACAAAATTAGTTTCTCCGAGAAGGCTTCAACAATTTCTTTTCGTTGAAATATTGGTTGAGAAATATTTTTTATTGTTAAGTAGGAATTTCTAAGCTCCTTACATTGTACTGGTACTTTAGGAATCTTACTGTGAATACTAACATATGAAACTGTGGGATAAAACTAAATGCGAGGAGTTTGGCAATGCATAACATCTATACTTTGTGATAATATATATTTTTGTAGGATACTTGTTAAAATTACACTCATAATACCTTAAATAATGAATTACTAGTATATCAACCAAATTTGTATAAATATCCACTTTTTAAGAACGTGTTAAAATCTTCCTCTTTCATAAAAGGAAAAGACCATGCATTTTTAGATAGAAAGAAGTTAGTTCTCATACGCATTATTTAAATATGAATTTATAATATTTTCATATCTGATCCGTAAGTGCAATGATATCAAAAGAAACACTGCATATATTATTATTTCTTCATCTTGATTTAATATATATTGTAATATATTATGGAGCCTAAAATTCCTTTTATGTTCAAAAATAATTTTTTCTACAATTCTTACGATAATAAAATATTAAGAAATCACAGAACTTCAATAAAGCATTTATTATCTTTATCTTTTCTTCATATATTGTTTTCGTGAGATTATTGATACTTGATATTGAAAGGCGCTAGTGTAAAAATTAGCATAATAGCAATATAAAACTATTATAAGGGAAAGCATATTTATAATTTTATATAAGATTCAATCAAAATTTTCTGTTACAATTTTTAAGATAACCCACATAAAAATTGTTATTTTCATATGTCTCTGGATTCAAACTGAAAATCTTAATACCATAGTTAGAAGTATTGTTGAACTAATGGACACTTTTTGTCATTTTTTTTCTTATTCGTTGAAAAGTGTTCTTAACTTTAAGGAAATGCCGTTTAAAATTTTTTAAGTTTACCCATTCTTCGCTTTTTACTGTAGTATATACGGTAGTATTATACATTTAGTAATTAACTAGGAACACAGCTTAAGGAACGTTATGAATAAATACATTGCGTACATTTCTTACTTTTTTCATTAATTTTCAAGGGAAAATATCTCATCAGGAAGCCTGTGACCTATGTGATAAAAATATTATTTAATTCTACTGAACTTAATTCCGCAGAATATTTATTTATGACATTACCTCTTTCCCCTATCAGATAGTATTTTTATTAATAATTATATATATATACAATCAAAGGTTTTGTTTAAAACTTTTTTGTTCAAGCAAGCAGAGAGCAGGAATGTGCGTCTTTATAATTATATCACCATACTCTGTTTCTTAATTACAATACAAAGCATTCCATTGATGAATTAGCAATAAATATTCAATGTACATTCACTCTATGATACCCAAAATCAGGAAATGATGAAATAAATTAACAAACTTATAATGCTTATTATGAAACTGATGCTACCCGATTTGAATTCAAATAATATATTGAGGGAAAAATTTAAGATTTAAGATTAGAATAGTAAATCAGTGTAAAAAGTAATATAAATTAAAAATGAAATCTATTATATATCATACATTTATTTTCAAAATTCAATAATTGTCTTTTTTGTGAGTTCAAAATACAAATAACTTCTATATTTCTTTTATCCATGACTAAAAAATTATATTTTTTTAAACATTAGTATACATATTTGAGGTATTTTAACCAAAGAAAGATACAACAATTTTTCGGTAAAGAACTAGAATTCTAGTCGTTTATAATTGCATTGAAATGTCCTTTGATGCCTGAAAATTACTTTAGAATTATATAAACTATTAATGTATTACTGTTTACCTTTCTAGGTTGCTTAAAATTTAATATTTCACATAATTCCATAATTATTCAAAGCTAGCCGCATTAATTACTAGAAGGACAGAGATAGCCCTTAATTAAATTCAGTTATGTATTTACTTTAACACCAGTGAGGTTAACTTCCTAAATCGATTGGGAAATAGATTTCTATTACTCTCAAAATCATTTCCTTATCTTATTGAATACGAATTAATGGAATTTAAATTTGAGGTTACGAAGCTGGGCATAATGTAGTAAACAGTTATTTTGAAATAAACACTTTAATATTACATATAATATAGAAAAGTTAAGAAGCATAAATATGAATTAAGCAATATTATATTAACCTTTACTGTTCAATTATTCAAAACGCTTGCAATAAGAGTGTGTCCCTAAATGATTCACATAACTTTTGTGTAGAAAAAAATTATCTATTTGAATAACTTACTGAAACATATCTACCAGGAACATTTTTCATAATCGTTGTGTAAGTAGACATAAATGTAACAAATGACTGAGATCGTATAACAAATATTGTTACACATCAATTAATCATAAAGTAATATCATCATTCATATAATATTCTTCTCTCTCCATTACTGAGATTTTTTTTTATCTCTCCAAGATTTTACACGAGAAAAACCTATGTCGTAAAGACCCATATCAATTGAGCAAGACCGTTGGGAGATAATGTGAAGCATGATCTTAGATCTAGTCTTCCCCTCTAGGGACCATTCTTCGTAAGAGAACAGACAGTAATAGCAGAATGCTAGTGTGAGATAATGCGGAATAACCATCATACTCCGATTCTTCAAAGACTAAGTTCCCAGCTCTTATTTTATCTGACTCGAAAATAACTTGCACTCCAATGTACTTACGAAGCCGAGTAATTACAAAATGATTAATGTTAGGAAGAAAGCTGCTATAAAACACAGCTTTGTGGTACTCTGTAATGAAAATGCGTTTTAGTCTGCAGCGGTTTTAATTTGGTACAAGAATTATGTCAGGAATTAGTGTATATAATCCGACTGAAATCTGAATGTCTTTGAAATAATATGAAATTATTTTTCTAAAAATCGTACAGACTCCGGTAAAAATTTATAAAGAGTCATAATCTAAGCACTCGTAATACTTAATGTGTTCAAATCAATGAAAAATTACTTGAATTGCATTTGAAACCCATTTTTATTTGTTGTGATAAAAATTAACTATTTATATTTAATAAAACCAAAATAACTTCATGAGCTTCTACAATGTATATTCATAGTATTTCAAGATATTTGAATCTATGGAATTTGTCAACAGTTTTTTTTTCTCCAGCTGAAGAGGCAAATTAGATTTACATGGTAAAATGAAGGCCTTATTTTTAATATAAGCTGATTATTCGGATGAAAAAAAAAACAATTTCGGATTGAAATTTAATTTTCTATCATGTAATTTTTTAAACCTTTAAATAGTAATGCTTATCTTTCAAACAAATATATTTTTAATTATCAATAAATATAGTCAGCCAGATATACATGTTTAAAGAAATCTTAACCTTTTTTTAACTGAAAAATAAATTTTGTACAGTTTTTAAATTTTTATAAAGTGTTAAAATACTTTTTGCAATAAACTTCACAGACGAATATTATGATAATGATTTGAAAATTAGTATTATTTTTTGAAGATTCAGACTGAATGATTAATAAAAGCAAGTATTTAAATAATAATAATGAATTGTAAAAATCTTAATAAATTCTTTGAAATCCTCATCGGATTTATATAACAGATTGAATAATGACAGATAATCATCTTAAAATCAGCAAATGCATACTATTAAAATTATGTTTATATGTAATGACTTTTAGATTTTACAGTTTTCAGTAGTCTTACAATTTACAATAACTTTATAATTTTAGTTTTACAATTACATTGAAGATCATAATTCTTTAAATTTGCATTCGCATAAAATGGTGTATACACAGTATTAAGCATTTAAATCCTGTAATAATGCATTTTAATGTCTCTCATCTACCATAGGTAATAATTTTAGCAAGTTTAAACATATTTTTATTAAAATTATAGATGTCTTCATTTTTTCAGATCTATTACGGAATGTACGTGTTCATTTGCAGACTTCAATTTTATTCTTTTTTACAAAATAATTGTCATGCATATATTTGAAAATACTTTTTTTTTATGAAAAAAATCTGTCAATTTCTCCCCATTAGTTCCTTTTCGTGATTATAATGATGTTGAGTATACTTTTATTAATATTTCTCCTGAAATAACCCGAATAAAGTCGATAAATTTGAAGATGTTTTCCTCCTTCTTGAAATTTTAGTAATGGTAAATTGAAGGAAACTGCACGCGTGCTATTCACTTATCAAACTAATTAAAGTCCAAGTATCCCAAAAGTTACTTTAATTGCTTGATACTGTCACAGAATCGTCTGTGATTAAACGCGTTACTTAACAAACATTTCTACCTTCAACTTTATATCAAACTTGACATTTATCGTTGAAAAATTGCTGTATAAAAATTGCGTTTGCAGTATATCAATATTCCGGAACGTGTTTAAATAAAAGTTTCTTGATTGACTAATGCAAAATATGGGTTTCATGCTTTGAAACAGAATGCGATACTATTAATTTTAATATGATTAAGGTATTAAATATGATTATCCTGGGCATAATTTAAGTACAGGAGGTTCTCATCAATACTGCACGCTAGGGATCACTGCTGTTCTGGCTAAGCTATTTTACTGGATTATCGAGCATCAATATAATTTTAGTGTGGATACCATAGATAAATCATTCTAAATACAAATTTAAATGATTAAAATATATATTTTATGTATTTAAGAAAATTTTCAACCTGTGAGGATGGTGTAAATATCCGATAAAGTATTTCATCTTTCTAGCGAAAACAAAATTAAATTCAAACTTTGAACATTAATTGAATTGAATATTCATGTAATGACAAAACACACGAAAGAAAAGCCAATGCAGTACAATGATAGTTAAAACAAGTTGAGGCAAGCTACTCTATGGCAAGAAAATATACAAATGAGTGCTACTGTTTAAAAAAGCATCTGATATTACTTTGGTTACATATTCGGATTTCTTCTTGAGAAACCCGTTACGAATTATGCACAAATTTATGAGTTCTAAAGAATTGTATTTTTTGTTAAATAGACAAATTTTGAAAATGTATTTAATGCATCATAAACCTGTTCCCACGAGACTTTATTTCAATCTCTCACAGCTTCTTATTAGTCGTGAGCTTACTGGTTTTATAAGCATTTGAAGAACACCTGCTAGGTTTCAAGAACATTTTACTGTACAATACACTATATGTATACAGTTGTAATATTTTGGAAACATGTTATGTTAACTACTAAAAACAAGAAACACTGTACTGAAATGAAAACTGACGATTAGGGTAAACACTGGGTGAAAATGCGGGCAGCGCTGTGTCATTACCTGACGATCCAGGTCAACAAACGCCCAAATCGTCACAAAAAAAATTCCAAAGCGAATGACTCTTTCGGTGCCAGATTATGAAAAGGGCCAAACTATCGAATGCAGGATTAAAGAACGTTTCTGTACAAGTTATGATCGTTATCTGATATAAAAGTTAATGTTGTTTTGGGTCTAGCAATTTTCCTCTTGAAAAGTCATTTGGATATACAAGATATATTATTTAAGAATTAGTTTCAGTATTTCATAAAATTAAATGAAATAAAAGATCATATTCTTGGAAAAGTTCTGAAAATTTTTTGCTTTTTATTTTATTTTTTGATCTTTTACTTTTGAGTCGTAACAGATTCGTAATATGTAACTTCCGTAGAAAGCTTATCAAACACCCCAGAATATACATATTCATTTAAATGAATAGTGACCGATGTGATTTAATGGAAATTTACATTCGAACTGAATCTTCAAAATTTATATTTTCCCCCTCTAACATTATTCCCGAATAGATTGCGAAAAAAGACATCCCCTAATAAAATTTTTACTTACACAGAATATCCATATTTAAAAATGGAATTCATTTTTTTTTCAATAAATTTGTCTGAATTAAGACTAAATGATTAATAAATATTTAACAGCACAAAATTGGTTGTTATAACATATACTGACATTTTCTATTAAACTTTATTGAGTTTGATATCTGAAAATTATTGGGTGTATAAATATGATTCCGCCCCTTTTTTAATTAAGAAATACGCTTTTTATTATGAAAATTTAAGGTAGATTTGTTCAAAATAATTCCCTTCAGAAATATTACAACATTTGGCAATCTTTCGGTCAATAAAAGAATTCCACGGGGGAAAAAAAGAATGGTGGTTTAGATGCAAAATCCAGTTATCAAACCATTTGATATCTGCGTGGGAATTGAATCTCTCCCCCAGAATAGCACTCTACATGGGGCGAAACAAATTTTAGTTTGAAAGAGCATCATCTTGTTAATACGGCGGGTAGGGAAACGCGTTCCAGCAAGATGATTTTAAAGCTATTGATGGTTTTCTAATAATTAAAGGTTTCCAATGATGATCCATTGATGGTTATCATTCACCATTGATGACCTAATTTCCTTGCTTCTGAATCATACCAATTACAAGTAGTCGCTACGAATTGTTTTTTTTTTTTTTTTTTTTTTTTTTTGTAATGTTTAACGCAACAGCCAATTCCGATTATGTTTTTAATGCTTCCAAATCTGCATAATGGACTATTTTGGTGGTTTCTCAGGCTCCTCGCCATGTATATTAAAATCATAACTTTTAAATTGCTAAAAGTGCTCTTTTCAAGTTATGTTCGATGTGGAATGTTCACCATAAATATCCTACAGCAACAGATGATTTTAAGAGTTGTTGTCAAACCTTTCAAATACAATTTTGTGGATTTATTTGTAGGCAAGTAGTTCTACTAATGCCAGCTATTAAAAATGGGTGGATTCATATTTATACACCAAATATTTAAAATATAGTGTTTTAAAATTATTTAAAATAACATATAATACACAAAATTATGAAGAGAATTTAAAAATTCTTCTCTTAAGTAGTTAATGAGAATACTTTCCTACAGTCGCATTTAACGGCGTTAGAATTTAGTTAATGAATGGAAATTAAAGTCGCTTATCGCCAGAAACGCTTAGTTAGATACTACTTAATATTCTTTGCCGTGTTGTTTAAGTATTTAAAGGGTCAATTTTATTCAGATATAAGATAATGAACATCAGTTAATACCAAGAGACTATTCAAAGTAAACATCTTTTAAGTTCAATTATATGCTGTGAAATGTTTCATTCTTCCTTTCTAAAGGAATTTGAAATTAAGATCTATAAGTTTTCCGTTTTATTAAAATTTTTTGATTGATATATTTATATTTTTTTGCATTTTCTAATGTTCCAGAATTGTTGCTTAATTCTTGTAAAATATGAATTGCAATTTTAAATGGCCAAAGTTAATTGTCATATGATAATCTTAAAATATATTTAATGGCAAAATCTTTATCCTTTAGGAAAGGCTAGATTCTCACCAGAAATATATTTATAAACAATATTAAAAAAAATCGAAAACCTGAAAGAGTGAAAGAAATTTTAGTACAATATACTTTAAATGTAATGCGTCAAATAAAGATCAAATTAATGTAATATAAAACATTTTACAGCAGAATATTCATAAATAGCACTTGTATTTAAATTAAGGGAGATTTTATGTTCTTAGGAGTAAATAGAGTATATAAATTACCAATTTTGAATTTCTATTTGAGTAAAACTCAACTAGAAATATATATATATATATATATCAATAAACAGCAGAAAATAAATATATTATTCCGGTCTGTTCAC
>BMAW01026059.1:855282-873334 GCA_019974015.1 Nephila pilipes
CCTGAGTATGCCTCCACGACGGAAGAATAAGAAATTCAAGCAACTTACGGAGTTTGAACGAGGGAGGATAATCGGCCTTCGAGAAGGAGGATTTTCCTATCGCGCAATAGCAGCACGTATGCAGCGGAACAGTTCCACAGTGATGCGAGTTTGGAAGCAGTGGACCGACGAGCACCGAACAACTCGAAAAACAGGCACTGGACGACAGAAGGTGACGTCAGAGCGCGATGATCGACACCTGCTCCGCATGGCGGTGAATGATCGCACAGCTTCCTCCAGGCAGCTGGCAGCACGTTGGTCTACTGCTACAGGTGTACAATTGTCGGCTTCGTCAATTCGTCGTCGTCTGCTGCGCCGTGGATTGCGTGCAAGGGTGCCTTTATACAGGATTCCCCTCACGGCGAATCATCGACGGCTGCGTCGGCAGTGGGCTCTTGAGCACAGAGACAGGCGAGCTGATTGGCACCAAGTTGTCTTTTCAGATGAATCACGCTTCAATTTGTGGACCCATGATGGCCGTGTTCGTGTTAGACGTTATGCCGGTCAACGCTGCCTTCCTGAGTGTATTATTGAACGACATAGTGGTCGAACACCCGGAGTTATGGTCTGGGGTGCGATTTCGT
This sequence comes from Nephila pilipes, assembly GCA_019974015.1. NCBI lineage: Eukaryota > Metazoa > Arthropoda > Arachnida > Araneae > Nephilidae > Nephila > Nephila pilipes. The sequence goes on from BMAW01026059.1 coordinate 855,906, forward strand.
ATCATGGACGATCCAATTTGATACGAATTGAGGGTAATCTCAATAGCAACAGGTACGTCCGTGAAGTGCTACAGCCCGAAGTCGTTCCTTTCCTTCAAGGCATCCCTGGAGCTATCTTTCAGCAGGATAATGCACGCCCACATGTTGCGCGGACTGTTCGAGACTTCTGTTCAGCACAACGCATGCAACTTCTTCCTTGGCCTGCTTATTCACCGGATATGTCGCCTATTGAGCACGTGTGGGATATGGTTGGTCGGCGTCTCGCTCGTGATCCGCGTCCTGCAGTTTCCAAAGACGAACTTTGGTTGCGCATACAAGCGATATGGAATTCTCTTCCTCAAGCAGATATTCAACATCTGTTTGACTCCATGCCACGTCGTATAGCAGCACTTATTGCAGCGCATGGTGGCTGCACCAAATACTGATTTCGGACGCTTAATTTGTTTCTTTTGTTTTGAAAATTTCATCATTTATTTGTATCAGTACAAGTCGTTTCTGCATTAAATTTCATTTGATTCTGATGATTCTTTCATGGTGTTGCATTTTCTACAAACAGCAGTATATATATATATATAACACATCGATCAATAACTCCCGAGACTAACCCAGAGATGGCGCTCGTAGTAAACCAGTAACCAGGTCTTTCTAGAGTACTAACCTTTGCTTGAAACGTGTCAAAATTTTAAGTCGATCGGACCAGGAAAAAGGTTTTTTGAAGTGAAGTGAAAAAGGTTTTTTCCAAGTGGGTGCCGCGATTGCTTTCGATGGAACAAAAACAGCAACGAGTCGATGATTCAGAAAGCTGTTTATCGCTATTTACTCGCAACAAAAAAGATTTCTTGTGGGGGGGGAAATTGGGGGGGTGGGGGGGAAAAAAGATTTGGAAAAGCATTGGAACGATTGTATCACCCTAAAAGGTGATTAACAAAAGGTGTTATGTTGATGAATAAAAAAAAATTTTGTTTTCAATTTTAGACTCGGGAGTTATTGATCGATGTGTTATATATATATATAAGCCTGTGTAATGATTCCTGAGCTGTTATATAATTAATAAAATAAAATTACGAACTGGTTATAATTCACAGAATTTCAGACATTTTTTTATTTCTTAAACTTTATTGGCAAAAAGTAATTGCATGATTATTAAATGTATGATCTCTATTTATAAACATAAAACGTCTGCTTTATTGACATTTTTGTTTTTATATTTCTATTAATATGATTAAGAACTGTAATAATTGTCGTAAATTATTGTTTTATGCATATTTCATAATTTTAATAAAGAACTTCAATATAGTTATAATTCAGTGTACAATTCTGTACAATATACAGAATTGTACACTGAATTATACATTGTATACTTTGTTCATATTATACTGTATAATTATGATCAAAGCATTTCAATTTCGGAATATTCTTATAAAATACACCGCAGTAAATTTTTAGATATTATTAGAATTAGAATGCAGAGAAATAACACTTTAAAGCATTGAAATCCGCAGGAAATTTTCCTAATGGCCAAGTCATTTATAATAATTTCATTAAAATAAAGTTGTCTCTCGCATCTTCTGGAAATTCTTATGTACTGCATTATAGCTTAGAGATAAATTACATTTTTCCGCGACTGTCTTATTTTCATAAAGAATGTTTATAAGTACAATTCTCGATTGCTTCGGTTCCGTGAATCAAAACACGTATTTAGAACATTATATTGCGTTTCTTTTCTCGAAAGGCTTTAGAGAGAGAGAGGAACTAGTTTCTCAATAAATATTAGTTTTTTAAAAATATTCTTCGAATCTTTATATTCTAAAATTTTGTTGTTTAATTTATTTTTACGTTTCTGTTTAATGAGTATTGCTTAAAAGTATTATCACTATTCAGAATCATTTATATTTTCTATAAAAAGGAATATAAATTTTCTCGAAACATGAATACCTAAGATATTGTGTGAGATAATAATAACAATAATATGTATGTTTTCTCAGACATTATATCATATAATTAAATTAAATAACATTTATATTTATATATATATATATATATATATATATATGTTCTTCTTCAAAATATAAATTTATATTTTTAATAAATTCATAAATTTATATTTTCTCAGGATATAAAGAAGGAAAGATGAAATAGTTTTATACCTTATACATTTATACAAAACAGCATTCTTTACACATTTTTAAGCATATATATTACATGTTAATTACACATTTATATAACGAAGATAAGTATACAAAAGATGTAAAGTCCATACACTTAGATATACAGGGTTATTCAAAATGATTCCTCCGATTTCAAAATGCTATATTTACCTACGACACAGAATGATAAGTAATATGTGATTGCAAAGAGAAAATATTGAAGTTTTCTCTTATATGTGTTCGATTGAACTTTCTTTAGTTACACGTATAATGTCAATTCGATAAGTAAATTCCTGACAAACACTTTGTAAAGTGACAGTTGCAATTGATTGTACAACAGCAAAGAAATCCATTAAGTTCAAATAAATTTGTAGATAATGGTAGCTCATACAATTTATCTTTTATAAGCCCCCAAAGGAAGAAATCATATGGGGCCATATCAGGAGACTTAGGTGATCAACTGTGTAACATCAAGTAATCTGGTACACTCCGACCGATCCAACTGCAAGGCATCTCCGAGAAAACTGCTAAAAGAGTTTTCATGAAACAGCTTCACGAAGAACACAAGAGGTCCATCTGCTGATCACGATATAAAACTTTCAGTTCCTTATTATTCTGTGACATTAATTTTTGAAAATGTGGGTGGGTTTAGATATCGGTTGAATCGTTTTGAATTACCCAGTAATGTATTCATACGAAAATTTATTAAGTACATATGAGTGCACTATATACAACCAAGATCTCTCTCTCTTTTCTCTCTCTCTCTCTCTAGAGATAGAAATTATATTATTGTGTATTATTTATATTAATATAGATTTGATAGAACACTGAAACTAGTAAAGTATATTAAATATACTTACTGTGAACTTTTAAAATAGGTCAATCAGTTTCAATACAAATATTTTGTTAATATGTTAGCGTATAATTATGTTAGCTTTTATTAGCACATATCTTTATGAAACATAACCTAATATATCACAAAGATATGTGCAATAAGCACTGAAATATTTAGAATTTATGCAAATAAGATACTTGAAACTTGAAAGGTTTAATCAGTCTTTCAGTATGACAAGAAATAATGGAAGGGGTAGAGCTATATATTAAACCTTATAATTTACAGATCTGCATAAACACCCTGTATATCCTCATGGGCAAAAATTTGAAGGTTGATAGAAAACATCTAAACAAGCAATTTTTACCGTACAATGCATAGTCAAAGGGCAAGCAGTGAGCCGATATACGGCGCTGTAGTGGAAAGCGTAGAGCGCGAGTTTTCTTATATGTCATCATTTCTACCGTGGATTTCAGGAGGTATGGCAACATATAATAATCAGGAAAAGGTCTAAAATCCACAGCAGAAATGACGATTAGTGAGAAAATTCGTGCTTTATGCTTTCCACTATAGCGCCATCGATTGGATCACCGCTAGCTCTCCACGTATGCATTGTATGGTGAAAATTTTTTTTGTATAGATGTTTCCTATTACTCCTTAAATTTTTGCCCATAAGTTTCGAAACATTCTGAAAACTCCCCCTATATAATATCAGAAACATGAAGCCTTTTAAATAAAATAGAAATAAAAATTAATTCTTTTCCGTATTATAATGCCTTCTCTAATATTCTTAAAATATTTAGTATGGAGCTACAGAGAGTTATTCGAAAAAATAGCTTTTACATTTAAATCTAACGTACTATTTTTGGAAACTATGGAGACATGAGAGTCATATTTTATTAATCTCTTCTAATATCGCACAACAACTTTTACCGTATATTTTGTTATGGATTTTCTTTCAGTAAAGAATTTTAAGAAAATAATAGGCTTATTGGTAATTATATATATATATATATATATATATATATATATATATATATATATGTGTGTGTGTGTGTGTGTGTGTGTGTGACATTGGGCTATTCGCTATTTTCCTTTCATCAAACTCGGGGGCATTTTGGTAATTTAAATTGAGTAAAACTATAACTTTTTGCGAACCCAAATGAAACGTGATTAGGAAAATTAAATGAATATAAGAATTGTAATGAATTAAGTTAGAGATAGTGATATATAAGCAAAGCAGAGCTGAAAAGAAAGAGAACGGAGATAACGACTAGCTGATAGATATTTGTAGATTGGAGTAAATCATCATAATTAATCATTTATATTGATAAGTAAATTAAAGTGACAACTGATTATAATTAAAGGAGTCAAATCTGATAGAATCGGGAAGTGTTTGAATGGGAATGCGTGATTTGGTAAATTAAAACTTTACTATTATATATTAAACTAAGGTTAATTGAGGTTAAGGGAATCGAGAGAAAGAGATCTTGTATATTCTTTGATACGAGAGGTAATAAACGTTGTTGTTTTTTCCTTACGAATTTTATATTGAAGTTTTGACTATTTAATTAGACTTTAAGATGGCTGTGAGTTAAATAATTAAGACAGGCCATCACATACTCCCTTTTTAAAATCGACTTATCAGTTTAAATTTATTACTGTATCTTCAGGTATGTTTGATGTATTGTCTAACAGATATAAAGATATTTCATTTCTTTCGTTAGTCTCTTAAAATATGAAAAAGTTTGAACTGGTTAATAGTTTAAAGTATAAAGTCAATCTTTTACTCTTAATACGATAAGAATGTAGTTTGATGATGAGGTGTGTAAACTAAAAAAAATATACATTATATTAAATGTTTAAAAATATTAAAATGTTAAATGCAAAAAAATATACAATTTTTGTCTTCTTCAAAATATTTTTCATACAAAAATATTTTGTTAACTAATGTGTGTATTTTAAAATACATAATTCAATTATAAAATAACTAACTCAATAAAAATGAAAAATAAAGAAATAAAAGTTGATTAAATACCATCACTGAGATATCTCAGTATAATTGATAAGGTTAATACCATAACCCTAGTTATTGATTGTTTGATTGAGTATTAACGTCACAATTAGAAGCAATACGAGAGCTGTTAGCAATGAAACTCTTAATTTTGGGCCTCCGTTAAGAAATGTGGAGGACATCTAAGTTGGCATTTCACTTTCCAAACTTCCCTACCAAGCCAATAACTTTAGTTAAGTTCAACAAAATGATTTTTACTTTTTTGTTTTATGTTGTAAATGTTAACATAACAGCTGTTTTTTAAACTGATTTTTATTCTAATTTTCCCTCTAAATATATGGTTCGAAATATTTCATTAACTTATGGATTTAATTTATATATGCTCTTTAAGATGAACTTTATTTGATTTAAAATTTTCTTATACTGGCTATTTCTAAATGCAAATATTATAGTATATTTCATCAAAAATGCATATAATTACTGTAATAAGTTAGGGATTTTAAAAATAATAGTGGTTTTAAAAGGCAAAGTAAAAAAAAAAATGCTTTCTCGCTTTTGTGACATTTCATTTAAAATTATTATTCTCAAGTCGAATTCAGTTCCGACTTACGTTTGAAAACGTCAGATCGGTATTGCAATGCAGGAAGTTTTTTGTTTAAATATCAAATATTACAATAAAAAATATTATTGAAAAGAAGTTGGATATTTGAAATAACTTTCGTAATCGTAACACCGTGATCTATAAATTTTATTACAGTTTATCAAATAAAACAAGCTTAAGATATAGAATTATGAAAAAGAATTTGAACTATGTATTTGATATCTAAACCAAAATAGACAAAAATATATTTTTATGCTTTTAACACTAACTTTATTACTAAAGTTAATATAAAATCTAAATTAACAGCTACAAAAAATAATAATCAGCAGCAGCAGCAAGACAGCTTTTCATGAAAAGCATTTAAATAAAATTTTTAGTTTAAAAATTATTACCAAATTTCTCATCCTGCATGTTTTTAAAGAATTCATTACAAAATAATTTAGAATATTCAGTAGTTTTAATTAATTCAACTGCTGTGTTATTGCAATGAAGTCAACAAGATTCAAATGGACCACTTGACCAAATATCTTTTTTAAAGTTTAATGACGTCTCTGTGTGATTTTTCAAACATTTTACCATGTATGAAACTTAAGTATTAAAACTTTAACTATCTCTGAAAACTTAATGATTCACATCTTCATTGAAACTTAATAATACTGATTCTTATTAAGTTTTTGGTACGATCGGAAGAGGGGGGAAAGAGAGAGGAGTAATAAATTTCAAGCCCAAATAGAGAATCGAGTATTTTCTAGAACAAAGAAAACACTTCCGTATAAGAGAATAGAGAAAAAGAATGCTCCACAGCTGAACCCGAAACAGATAGGAAATGTATGAAAGAGCTTTATAAAAGAACAGAAACAGATAGCCTAAAAACAAATGAAAGAAAAAAAAATGAGAGAAATTTATGTGAAAATGTAACACCGAACAATCCTTTTGGGATACATTTTCAGTACGTAAAAAAATAAAAGTAAAATAGCATTCCAGTTGTCAGCAGTTGGAAACAAATCGGAAAATGTAACATAGTCCAGTTTTTACAAACTATTGGAATTTTTATGTTAAAACGTAAGTTCTTAAGCTTTTAATTGTTCTTTTCTATTTCATTCCCAAAGGATAACAAAGAGACTTCAGCGACCTGATACTTATAGCGAAGATTGTAGGATAAAATAGCGAACTTGAAACGACTTGACTTTCTTTATAGTCTTGAAAACTATAAAGAAATAATAAAATCTTCGGATAGCATGACATGAAAGCTTAGATATGAAAAATACCCAGTGAAATATCACTGATAGAAATAACTCTACATAAACACGTACAGTAACTCCCGAGAGTCCTTGATAATTTCATTATTTTGTTGTAACAAAAACCATTCATAGAATATATATTAAAAAAGTTAGACTAATAAATAATAAAAGACATTACATTAAATTAATTAAATACTTAAATAAAGAATTATCGAGAATATGACTATCAGGATATTTACCGTGTGTACTCAGTATCTATCAAAATCAAACGCATTTCTCGTTACCATTTTCAAAGAATTTCAGTCCTTATGTACTCTAATAGTATTACTTCTTGTGCCAAGTAAGATCACATAGAATTGCCTTGATGACCCCAGACGGACGAGGTTGACGAAAAATAAATAACAACAATGTCTATTGTCAGCAAACTGTGGTTCAAAATGATGAAATTCATTCTTTATATCCTTTTGTATAGCTCTAATGTGACATTATCCAAAGACATCAACCAATCTCGTATCGATGGTTCACGCTTTGTTCTAGAAACCATCGTCTCCAAATAAGATTCATAAATTACGAAATAAATTATAATTAATGAGTAAACTTCTTGATTTTAATCAAGCAACTTTGAAATTTTTTATCAAAATCAAAATATAGTATGAAAAATGATAAAATAATATAAAAAAGTAAAACCAATGTTCATTAAAAATTAAACAAAAAGGGAATTTAAATAATTTGAGCTACTTGTATAAAAAAATTACTTTAAATGCGAAAAAAAATATGTAGACAAATGAAAAAAAGTGTGTGGGATTGATAGATATTAATGTAAAATGCAGCTTAAAGCAATCCTCTAGAGATAATGTTGAATGGGAGCTATTTATGAAGATAATCTATCAAATTTCGTTTACTTTAAAAGTTTACGCAGCAGACACTTAATTAGATATGTTTGCTCCGAGTCATAAGGGGAAAAGAAAAATGTCGATCTTATTGATTGAGCGAAGGGAAAAAATGATAGCATCGAGGAAACCTTCAGGCCTATTTGTCTTTTGCAAATTTAATGGTAAATACATCTAAAATGAGTTGAAAATAAAATGAGATTGTGATACTTTATTTTTAAAAAAAAAGAACAGTTAAAGGGAGGAGAAGACGACGTGACTTTTTATACCAATAGATACTTTATCAAATATTTCATAAATAAATACTTTATTAAATAAATAGAAGCACTAAGAAAAGTTTCTGTTAAGCATGTTTTATTTATCAAAATAAAGATTTAATGAAAAGAAACTTTAATAACATTTCTTAAAGTAATGATGAAGTACATAAGTTTTTATAACACCAATATAATGTAAGTTGCGACGTTAATGGAATATTGTGAAGAATTAAACTGTATATTAAAATACTATTATAGCTGTCTAAAGCATATTTTTAAGATAGTCAATAGATTTTCTTTGAGAGAAAAAAAAATTGTAAAGATTTATAGTTCTACAATAACATAGCCATTAATTTTCCAAACGAAAAATATTAGAAATCAGCTATTAATCAATAAGTATTATTCTATTTTTCTCAATATTTTAAAATTAAGTTAAAATACTGAAATTAAAGAAGAATCCTCCAAAAGAAATTCAGATCTTTGTATCTAAAACTGATACTAATGGGATACATTTATCTTTAGATGTAAGAACAAAAAAAAAAAGATGCAGGGATATTTTTTTTTAGCACAAGCAACAATTTCTTCTTTATTATGTTGACAAGTTGAAAAGGTTCCAATAAAAATCAGTGAACAGTAATAAAATAGTGAAGGTTAGTTTTGCAAAAAGAAAGGGAAAAACTCTTTCAAACTAATTCAATTTGAGGAAAGGAGAGAGATTGAATTCACTTTATACTTCTCATTCACAGGAATGACTTTCAAACTAACTAGAGAAATAAAAATTACAATAAAAATAACAGATGATTTATTGAATAAACTGGCGCATATCCAGTGCTTAAAAGAGAAAATAACTAAGATTTTAAACAGACAATAGCACAAAAATGAGTAACTAAGAAAGAAATTCCTAAGCGAAATTATAAAGAAATATTGAAATGACGTATTGTCTACACACACAAGTACTAGAATAATGGCAAAATGCAGTAAAATAAAAATAGGAGACTAAAACCTTGTAAATGACTGCTGCTTATAACTACTAGATGTTTCAGAATTTGTGTAAACAACCGCAATGCAGATCTTGGCTAGAAACCTAATGGTCGACATCTCAAGAAAAAGCAATGTTTTTATCCATAACTAAAATAATAATGATAAATGTAAAGAAAAATGTGCAGAATATATAAGAAGATATAAAAACGAGACATTTTATAACATATAAGCATAAATTTAAGTTATGTGGAAAGTACGAATGTAGATAAACTATACGAAATATATAAAGCAAAGATACGCGTTGGAGATATTACAGATATTATGTTCATTTTTATTTTTAAACATCAGAATATAAATTTTTTATAAATTTATCAGAAAAGAAATTAAAATAAGATATATGTTTTGAGATATTTTTAAAAAGTAATTTTGTGTATCAAATATAATATTAATAATTTAAATTTACGGATAGTTAGAAGACATAAGCATTTATTACTCATTATATTTTTGACAACAATATAAAAATAGAAATCTTGTGACAAAGTTTCTGAGAAAATAAATTTTTTTTTTTTTTTTTTTTTTTGGTAGAAGTAATGCAAAACATTACCAAATTAATGTCTTTGAAGAAACAGAAATGCACAAATAAGTTGATAACCTGACATAAAAAAGACAGAAAAGGAATATATATGGCTTATACTTAAATTACCCGCTGAGTGTTGTCAAGAACTGGATAAAATAAAAATATGTGGGGATTTAAGCAAAGAGAAGAAAAAATGTAATGGCCTAAAGAAAGCGATATACGAGTATACATGAATTATTCTTCGAAAATAAAGAGAAAAGGATCTTTACAAATCTGAAAGTAAATCAAGTACCAATATAGAAATTGCTCTTCATATTTTATGAGCATCTCCACATAAAGAGTTGTTCTTCTTGAGGAGAATTAGTCAAGATTTATTGCATTAAATGTGTGACTTTAATATCAGGAACTACAGTAAAAAAGGGAATACAGATTATTTAATAAGAATATAATAATTTTTTAACATAGCAATAAATGACTTTAATCGGTTGAATAAACGGATATTACAGAAGGATAATTTTACAGGGTCACACAATGACGACGGTTTGGAATATAAATTTCTCAATGAAAACCAAAGGATATTTATTGTTTTAAGATCATCATACATGTGCTAATTAAAACTTCAGATTCATCCAAAGCAATTTCCAAGTATGGTTTAAATATTACAAAAACTACTTTGCTTTCAAAATACTTATATCTAGATATAGTAAGAATTCGGGACTAGCTTAAAAGTTAGACACTTAGAAACAAGGTTCTTCAGACTTATATATAGCTTCTAAATTAAAGTAACATATATTTAAAAACTAAAAAAAATGTCAAATTATTATATGTGACTAATTTTAAATTAAAATTAGACTTACAGAACTTTTTAAAAATTTTTTGTTAATTATACTAAATTTTAATTTATTTTAACCATACTCTTTTTTTTTTTGTGAGTTGAAAAGAGAAATATCGAGAACCTATCACTATCTGTCAACATTATTCTTAAGTAAAATACAGTAAGCTCTCTTTAATCGGGCACCGATTGAGCTATTCACCTTTGGATTTTTTTTTTCTTGAGAATTCGGAAGTTTCTGACCTTGACCACCAGGTTGTGACGTAGTAGTGATGCAGTTAGGAATAGACAAGAGGAGGGAGACATGGAAAAAAATCGCGAATAGCCCAAAGTCACAACATTAATAACATTTTCATTTTAATCTGTACCAATGCATTACTGTCCTGGAAAAAATAATTTGATACGTAGGATTTGAAATTTTTTTTAAAATAAAATATTTTAAGAATCCTCTTTATTAGAAGATAAATGACAGAATAATTTTAATTAAAAATTCGTGAAAAAAATTATTTTAAAAGCAGTGTTGTTTGATTCCTCCTTGAACATATGCATTACTTTAGGGATTATTTTGAAAAACTGTATTGCGATTTATTAATTTTAATCTTCAACAAATGCATACAATTTAATTAGTACTTTTTATAAAATATCATACATACATTTCATTTCTAAGAAACATTCTTCAATATACATTTGCAATAACAAATAAATGATTTAAAATGCGCATTTGTACAATTATTTTTCGGTATTTGTTGCAAACAGTGGGTATTTAAAATATGTGTTTTTCTGGTAAATAACTAATTTCAAAATTAACTCTAACAAAATAAAAAAATAATAATTAGCCTATTAATTACCAGTATTAAATACTTTGGAATATGTCAAAAATATGTCTTCCTTAAATAATATTTCAGTAAGTATGATCTTTTTTTTTTTTATTTTAACTAAAACCTGAAAGAACACATTTAAATCAATATTTTTTTGTCTTGAAAAAGGGACAGAGAAAAGAATTGCAAGTTTTAGTGACAGCTTCCACTAAATGAAAGTTAGCGTATCGTAAAAAAATTCCATTAGGCATTTTAAAAACATCTGAAATTTGAAATACATACTTGGAATCAAAATACCCGAAAAAAAACTCCATTACTTCCATCATCAAGAACACATTAAATATGATATTTTATTCCTTACGGTTTTAAATTTCACAAACCGTACTTACAAAATTTCTTGAGCGTGTTTATTTAAGTTACTCTGTTTCATTTCAACGAATCCACCTGTTTCGGAAGCTAGTTTCTCTGAACAAATCGACCCCCATTACGTCTTTTATTTGTTCACTTTTTTCTCTACCCTCCCCCTTCTTACACAACAAATACTCATTCTTTATTCGCTGTTATTCTCGAGTTGTCCTTTATCTGCCTCCACTGAAAAGCAACGGGCCATGAAAAACTCTGTCTAATGAATCATTCCTGTCATTTTTCAGGCATGTACCAGACACTGGTAGCAGCAGGCTATTTCATAAGCCCACTGTTTCAGCAACGGATCTTCACAGCTAAGCATAGCAGATAAGTAGCCGGTAGGAATGATTGGCAGTACATAACATCTTTTCTCCTAGGAAGGGAAACGAGAATTCCTGGTAACCAAGGCAACTGCTTCGCACCTGGATTCGAGATTAATGAGAGTAAACCGTAGCAAAGCATGGTCTTTCCCGAGATGGATGAGTGTACCCCCTCCAATGAATTCCTCCACAACCGCTCTGAAGGAGAAATCATGTCAGGGTAAATTAAAGGTGGATTCCGTTTCCCGATTACTTCTATTCATATATTTCGATCAGTGTTTAGTTGTCTAATGAACCCCTGCTTGCTTAATAAAGTCCTCTTTCCAAAATGATGGATACGGATGAGTGGAATAGATAATGATGAGGGAAAAATTTATTCGAGAAAAGACGGTTCATTGTTTGGAATACGATCCGCTGAAACTCTCCGGGAAAAAGTAATGAGTAAAAAGTTAAAATGTATTATTTGAGAAGTCTGTTTATTGTTATTTGAAAAGAATACTACGTTTTCGTTTGGAATTGACGTTTATTTTCGAAGAATTAATTTACTCGGTTCTCCATTCTTGTGCTGTTGGAATAGAAAAGTGTTCTTTGTAAAAATTCGTTTTTTCTCGTTCCCAAGACTTCAATTTCCATTGAAATTTTATCCTACTATTTTATTTTGTAATTCTCTTATTTATATTGATACTCATTTGTAATTCTTCTCAAGTTATAAATATATCTGGAGTAGTTGGCCTTTTTAAGGTTACGATCAATTAATATATTTGGGGGATAATACTGAAAATAAAACTTTGCATATTTCTTCAGTAAACTTCACCTGCTTTCATAACCAGCATTTGTATTTTAGTTCTTTTTATATTTATTGTTTCTAGTTTCGTTAATTATATTCTGGGTCTTCTGTTAATTTTATCTTTAAAATCGCAATATAATTTATCTCCTAATTACATCCAAGTTCTTAAATCAACCAGCTTAGAACAATCTTTTATTCTTAGTATAAATTCTTATTGTTTTAACATAAAATTAACTGATATTTGTACCTATTAATAAAAAAATACGTATATGTAACTAATAATTTTCAAACAACCGGTTAGAGTGAGTGTGCGTGATTGTGAGTTAATGGTGCGTGAGCCAGATATGGTTATGCTGCTCCAAACAAGGTGTAACTGAGATCTAGGAGTTTGAAAAAATGGAAGAAAAAGATAAAAATTGGTTGACAAAAAGGAAGGTTCGAAAATAAAGAAGCATCGCTCAGGTGTCCCGGGGGCGCGTCACCTGCATTTACAAAAACAGTAAGTCCTATAGGAAAGAAAAGCATCAGTAGAGGGGAACTCGGGTTTTCAACACTTACTAAAAGAAGGCAAGCCCCTGAGGGTACAACCTATTGAAAGAAATCTTAGTAAAATCTAAAAACAAGATTCAATTTCTTGACTAATCCCTGCAACCCAAAATATAAAATCCTTGCGCATTAGAAAGATATTTTCGAGTTTGTGAATTCGTTTCCACCGATGACAGTCAATGGTTTGTGTGCAGAAGATTACGCCAAACCTATACAGAACACCTAAAGTGACTTTACAAACTTCACGATAATATGATGAAAAATTTCCTCATTGTGGCAACAAGAAAAGTGTATTCCTCATGATCTGAATGAGATTTAAAACTGTAAATTCTCAACCAAAACAATTCTAAATTTCGACATCAGATCTTATTTCAATATTTCAGCAGAAATCTATAAGATATACTGGAACGTTTGTCAGTTTCATAAATGAAAGAAAATAATAAATTTTCATACATTTAATAATATTTCTTGTACAATAAAATTTCCATCATAACTTATGATCTCTTGCCGGCGTGATGGTAATTTGTAAATACCATATTTTCAAAAATGCCTTTTCTCTGGAGTCGAAGAGCTCATGTAATATTAAGTTGACGTATGCTTCTGTTCAAAATTATTTTTTTAGATTCAAGAATATTTAGGGAAATAAACAGTAGAAAATAAGATGGAACTAGGTGTGAGTAGCATATGGTGTATGCGACAGAATTTCCCATCTTAACTCGGCATTTTTCTGACGAGTCACTAAAATAGCATGGGTCGGGAATTATAATGATGCAATTTGATTGGCCCGTCGAACATCTCCGGCCTCTTTGAATGGTTTGTTTAAATCCTCAACTTGCAAACAGTATCTCTCCTAGTCGAGCGTTTCGTAAGGTTTCAAACCCTCGTAATGGATTGGTCTTAAGTGTCACCGTATACACATCATTCTTTTTTCAGTCTCAATCGCGGCTTAGAGGAAAGGGCAGGTTGTTCGGGCTTCCAGTATGTTCTTTTCCTTACTTTGTTTTCGTAGATAATTTACTTTTCATCACCATTTATTATTCGGTCCAAAAAAGTTTCGTTTCTGTTACGAGCAAACAGAGGTGTGCATATGACAACTCGATTAAGTAAACATTCCTTTCTTAACTCATGAGGACACATCTGGAATATTTAAAGACCCACCCTAGTAACGACGTAAATTATGTTGTACAATAAATATTATTAAATGAATGAAAAATGTATTATTTTCTTTCATTTCACAAATGGATATAACTTTTCGATAGATCTAATAACTATGAGAAGTACAGATGCTTTTTATAAAGATGCGTTGTAAAATAAGAAATAGAAACTATACTAATTCGCATTTTGAGACGCATATCTTTTTTATTCTTGAAAAGCGAATGCTTCTAAGTTTACTGCATTAAATTATCTTATCAGCTGAAAGCTGCATAACATTTTTAAACTTCTTCCATATAATTGTTTTTGCTAAATGAAAAAAAAAAATCCACTTTAAGTTATTGAACATAAAGATTCTGTACTTCTATCTTAATCACATTTATGACGAACTTTTGAAGCATATATATAAAGAAATAATATTTAGATAAATCAAACATAGTTATAAATACAGAAATTACTATAAAAGACAAATGTTATTACATCAGATTAAATTTATTACTGCCTTTTCTATGACATATAAATATTATAATCTCAGCAAATATCTCGAAACTTCAAGTGAAATTTTATTCATAAAAGTTTGATATTAATTGAGAAAATTAAAGCTTATTATACCGGATAAATATGCTAGTATTATGAAAATTCTTACTCAGGAGAAATAAACACAACATCCAAAGTAAATATTTATAATGATATCCAATTATTAACGAAAGAAAGTGCCAGGGGCTTTGTTAAAAACCTGATAAGCCTTTTCATTAACTGAAGAGGAGAACGGTATTATGGAATTAATTCCGGATAATATTTACGTTCAAGTTAATTCAAAAATCACAAGTTATTTATACTTTTCGGAAATCCATTCATTTTCTTTTTTTAATTATTAAAAGAAATAGAGATTAAATTCCAAAAATCATTCTTTTAATGTGTCATATTTCATTGCAAAAAAAAAAAAAACTGTGTAAATATTAACGTCTTGCTTAATGAACCTAATTTGTTTCAAGATCTTGGTATTCGTTAAAGTAGGATAAATTTTTATAACATATTAGCTAAAAAAAATTAAGTTCGTTACGTATAATTATGCTTGAACAAGAATGGGAATTTTATGGATTGTTTTATTTGATTACGTAGATATAAGAGTAAATAAAATAAGGAATCCAGAATAATTTCTTCTAAGAAAAAGCTCAAATTAACGAAGATATTGGTTGTGCTAATTAAGGACTGTATATCTGAAACGGAATGACAAATAAATGATAATCAAATTATCCAACGTAATATTGAATGTCATTCCTTACAAGTAGATATGATGAAAAAAGTTTGAGTAGCTTATAACGCATCAGATCATTTCCTTCATTTAATTTTTCCACCATTATTCCATAATTAAATAGTATTTAATTAGCACAATCAAACAAATAATGAACTCATATTCTATTTATTGAATCTTAGAATAATCACTACATCAAATTCTTATTATCACATCTGTGGATGTCTCTACTCACGCCCGAATCTAAAGATTGATATCACAAAATACACTTAACAGTCATTGACTAACAGGGTCTGAGTTGTAGTAGAACTTGTAAGCGGATTCTACTCACTGTCCGCATGTAGATGCTCACTTTTTTCTAACATCTAATCTTTTATCTCTTTACTATTTTCATCATAGGTACACAAATCTAACCTTTTCGTTATAAATTTCCCTATCACACTTTCTACCATTAACTAGCAATATTAAGCTGACCACCGTATATAAAAGCATACAATCAATCCTATATTCACCCCACCTCAACATTTCTGTTTAATTTACATAAGTCGCTGTTCATTTACTAGAAGAGGTTCCGGATACAATTAACTTCATATGAAAATTGCCAAGTGTTAGTGGAAGAAAAATATGCGAGAGAAACCGTTGTAATCTTGTTTTATTCTACATTTATTGATTGATTATTTTATTAACATCGTACTGAGGAACTACACAAGAGCTATAGGCATCTGGCCTCGTAATTTTGAACATCTGTCAAGTAACGAAGATATAACTAAACTGACACCCTTTCTACAAACTTCCACATCATGCACACGAGAGAACTTGGAACTGGACGGATTTACCGTACATCAACCCCGCTTCACAATATTTCTTTAGTGGTTACAGGACTCGAAACCTCAATTCGACTAAAACACCATCGGCCGTGAGCCGTGGCTACTCGGCTATTGCTGCCTAAATAACAGTGTTAATTGTCAACTTAACGATCCAAATGTCAACGATTTTAAATAAGATGTTGTTTTTTAAAGTCTTTCCTTTAAGATAATAGAAATGAAAGATTATAATCCGGATAATCAAGAATAATTATTTTAGTACTAGTACAAAGTATCTTAAACTCTAGTATAATTATAGTTATATAACTATAATTATACTAGAGTATATACTAGTTATATAACACATCGATCAATAACTCCCGAGACTAACCCAGAGATGGCGCTCGTAGTAAACCAGTAACCAGGTCTTTCTAGAGTACTAACCTTTGCTTGAAACGTGTCAAAATTTTAAGTCGATCGGACCAGGAAAAAGGTTTTTTGAAGTGAAGTGAAAAAGGTTTTTTGCAAGTGGGTGCCGCGATTGCTTTCGATGGAACAAAAACAGCAACGAGTCGATGATTCAGAAAGCTGTTTATCGCTATTTACTCGCAACAAAAAAGATTTCTTGCGAAAAAAAAAAAAAAAGATTTGGAAAAGCGTTGGAACGATTGTATCACCCTAAAAGGTGATTAACAAAAGGTGTTATGTTGATGAATAAAAAAAAATTTTGCAAAAAAAATGTTGTTTTGAATGTTAGACTCGGGAGTTATTGATCGATGTGTTAACTATAATCATACTATACAGTCTATATATAATAACAATCATTTTCCGAAAATGCATAAGCTACGTTTAAAAGAATTAGAGAACGTATAAGAGTCGATATTTTATAGTTAAATATTATGAAATATATATCTGTTATATAAAAGTATATTCGAATTATGAAGAAACTACAAAGATAAACATTGAGGTATAAC
>BMAW01026059.1:890422-953358 GCA_019974015.1 Nephila pilipes
ATTTGGAAAAGCGTTGGAACAATTGTATCACCCTAAAAGATGATTAACAAAAGGTGTTATGTTGATGAATAAAAAAAAAATTGGCAAAAAAAATGTTGTTTTCAATTTTAGACTCGGGAGTTATTGATCGATGTGTTATATATATATATATATATACATACATATCTTTTTCGTCATGGGTGTGCATTAAAGTTTGCACAAGCAAACGTATCATATAATACAAAACAATGCTTGCTGCATATAATATGTCGTGTTTAAAAAGTGTAAAGAATCTATTTAAGTTAATAAGGTAAGTTACCATGCATTTCTTGTCCAAGGCCTTTAAGGCTGACCGTTCCGCTCCTGAACGATATTTCATAAATATGCAAACTATTCTGCGCAATTGAAGTTTAAATTAAAAAAAATCACTTAAATAAAGTTCTTAATTTCACTTAATCCATCAATTTTTATGATACGTTTTAATGAACCTTATTCAAAGTTTTTTAAGTACAGAAAAACTGAAAAAGAATAGCAAACTTCAAAACATTCAATAAATACCAAAGCTTAAGATATTGACTATAAAATTGAGGTATATATAAATAGAATATTTTTACCTATTATCCTTTTGTATAGGTACATAAAAAAATGTTCATAGACTGCTTAATAATTTTAAAGTACCAAATTCTGTTCATAAATGCAGATATTGCGAAACTGCAACGAAAGAATTCTTTAACTCTTATCTTATTATTTTTAGGTATTATAACTTAGGTATTAGATATAATAACTTAATTTATTAAGAAATGCTAATATTTAGGGACTGGAAGATCTAAAGTATGTTTTCGGGAGTTATAATTTATTGTGTTTGAAGTATTATTACTCAAGGAGAAATTGTATAAATCATATTAACTAACATACAAGAAGTAAATTTAAATCACATCTCTTTTTAAGAATTCGCTAACACAAAACATAATACTGGAGTATATTACCTAAAGTTAAGCACTCCCAGAAAGAATATAAGTTATATCTGATTGACTACTTCAAATACTTCCTACCTTCATAAATCTTATTTTTCTCAATTCCAATTTTGGTTGAAACATTTTGTTTACTCATGCCGTTGTCACTGTGTTTTAACAAGATGTATGGGGTGAGATATATTAAAAAATAAGAGAAAAGAGTTAAGCTAGGGTTAAACGACGAAAAGAAAAATCAAAAATACTTGAGTGAATTCAAAGGTTTAGCTTGTGAACTAAACTGATAAGCTGATAATAATGGAATGTGGGAATCATTACTTAAATTCTGAATTTTCAACAATGCATATTTCATCTATGCTAAAATAAGCTCATATTATTTTCAATCTGTCTCTAATAAGTCAAATATCACTTTCCACCTAAGGATTAAAAAGTATTATTCCTCTCAAACATTTTTCTAATTTATTAATAAATATTTAATGTATAAGAATTTGTTTGGAGCTACCAATGTATACTTGTGGAAGGGAATGAGTTTTATTATCAAGCAAGTAACATCGAATGCTAAAGTAGAAAAGTATGTAACTTTAATTATTATTAAGAAAATAAGTAACCATGAAGTATTTACTAAAAATATTTGTTGCACTTGAGTTAAAAGGCCATTTTTCATAAGGCTTTATTTAACATTTACATGCGATTCTTGTTTTAGCTGTTAATAATATATTGCTTTAAGAATTTAAAAAATATATTTTCTCCTTTAAAATAATTTAGTTTGAACTCAGAATATAATACAAGCATTTATTGCAGAGTTTCTTTTATAAAAATATTAACTATTTTTATTCAAGATGTGCAATAAACTCAGTCCTTTTTTTTCCTTGAAAAGTTGAAATGTTAAGCAGTTTATACATGATACAGTTGAAAATAAAATTAATACATATTTAAAAATTAAGCATTAAATGTGAGAATTACAGTCCATAGAATATACTAGGTATACTTTTCAATATGAGAATAGGCTTCATTCTCTAATTTTAAAAGATATAAAACACACAAAAAAATTGCCAGGTATTCCTTTTGTCACCGAAAAAAACCCTGTATACTAAAGAATTATGTAGGGTGTAGAAAAAAAAGACGTCATGCATATCCAGTTTAATCCCACAAAAGTAATGCATCGTTCAGAAGCAACAAATAAATGCTCTCATCCTATTGAAATAAACAATGATTTATAAGCCTGAAGTTCAAAAAAAAATTATATGCATATTGGTATCCATGACAGAGTTGTCATCCTCTGCTCAAGCTTGTCGAAAGTTTTCGATTATACTTTAAACTTGCATATCACTTGTCAACGTTGTTTGTGATATGCATTTACACATAGGTGCACGATATACTATACATATTCTAACCAGTAACTTGTTTCTTGTGAGTGATAGATGTTACAAACTTACTTATACAGAAGAAAAAAGACTACCAGTCTTTTAACGAGCTTCTGAAAATTAGAAAAAATGTACAAAGAGCAAAAATAATTTTGCTTAAAAATTCTGTAGTAAAATTTCTCATAAAAATTTTGCCTACGGATATTTCTTGAGTTTTTTTCTGATAAATTATGCCTGAATGTAAAAGGATTGGAAACAAATTTTATGTTTATTTTCTTGAATATTTACCGTACTATTTTTTTTATATAAAAACACTTATATCACGTGTAAGTTCTGGATAAAGCCATTAATTTAAAGGATCTTTATTTACACTTTAAAAATACGAAAAATTTAATTTTTTCTCATATTTTTTTCTACCAAAAATATTTGCTTTGAAAATATGTTTCCAAGAATTTATAGTTAATGTTAAAAACTTAGATATAAATGAAATTACAATTTAGATATCCCATGTTTAAACTATTTGCATGTATTTATCGCAAACGTAAATAAACTGAGTCATAGTGATGTTGAAATCTGATATCATGTGGCCCTGCAAAGTAAACGAGCATACTTTGTTGACAATCAGAATCTAATTTAAATCATTTTCTAACCAATAAACTTAATCGTTAGGAATTCAACTAATTATTAAAATGACTATAATAAAATATCAGATATTGTATTGGTGAATTATAGAGACACTGTTTGAATAATTTAAAACAATGTTCACAACGTTAGACTTAAAATGGGAATTCATGGCAAGCATTGTGGTGGCAGTGTGACTTCTGAACTATACTTTAATAATATTGAGCATTTCTTTAATCAAAAACTTCTTTACTGGCGTTAGAATAAATGTAAAAAATAAATGTAAATATTTTAGCGTTGAATAAAGTTAAAATAAGCCATCGTTCGAATAGCTCTGTGATATTGAATTTAATAATTAAATGCCGACAAATAATTTTCGATATATTGAAAATAAGAAAAATTTATTCTTATTTTATCCAAATTCAGTAGAGCACAGACATTTATTAAATGTTATAAGATTGCATCCAGGTCTGAAATAAATGTTAATATATATGATAAACAGTTTTTGAGAGGTAGCTTTTGTTAAATATTTAAAAATCTTAAGCTAGATTAAAATATCGCCGTATTTTTATGACACTAGAAGTTTGTGTTTAAATTTAATTTTGAGAAGAAAATGAAATAAAATTAAAAGATGTTGACTTATAACAGCCAAGAGAAAAGTGACTTCGAGAGAAGGGATAAAATAGCCTAATCTACTAAAAACTGATTTTTAATAACCCCTGAAATATGCTTTTAAGATGCTTTATGTATTCTAATCGACATTTTTAAGACTTGAAACCTTTTTTTTTTGTAAAAATTCTCATGAAAATAAGATTTAATGATTTTTATGTAATCATTTTCTAGAAAAATAAGTTTTATTTTACAAAGAGCTAGGATTTAAATCATTATATTCTTATTAAATTTTAAAAAGCTTTGTAAATGGAAATAAATTTATATGAAAATATTTAAGGTATCCGCCTACCTTTAAAACACGATTTTTGATTAATAAGTCGTTTTTTTTTTATTTACGGTCTGTTATTAAAGCCGAATTTCTTAGCTTTCTAGAACACTTTCAATTTTGTTTCTGTCTTACATAGAACTTGAGTTAAAGCATTTTAATAATAGTCTGTGTAAAATTTTAGAACTGGAAGTAGCATTCTGCTTCCGGAAATGGAACTTTAATGTTTTTTTTTTCATTGATATTTTACATAATATTGCCATCAAAATATCTTCCAACATGCAAGATGAATTTCTTAAGACCCAAAATGCAAATGAATCTTTTAATGGTGTAATATGATAAAGAGTACCAAAGGAAGTTTTTGTTTGTTTGAAAACTGGGAAATTGGGTGCATATGATGCAATTATACAATTTAATTAAAAACATCAAGGATGCTTAAAAGTTTTAAATAAGCTGAACATTGAAAATCCGGACTACTTCACTGTAAAGGTATACAAAAAGTTGGATTACAATCGAATCAGGGAATTGAAGCGTTATACAACACCTGTTACATGTAACGTAGGAAAGTCTTAAAGGCCGTCAGGAAGAAAAAGATAATTTATTTCAGTAATACAGATTATGAACTTTACAAATAAGAGACCTTTTAATGTTAAATGTTTAGTTAATTAGGTAAGTTTCTGGGTTGAAATGTATTTTCAGCTTTTTCTCAAAATCAAGATTTTCATGTTTTGCTTCAGCGCAAAACATCGTATTGAAAAAAGTTATGTATATAATGCTATGAAACTTTCATGGAATACTCTATGAAAGTGATTTCATGACTTGAACCTCTCATATTGTTATAATACGATTACGTTGAATTTAGTGATGATAAAAATCATAACTTGTCACAAATTTGTACTGTTTTTCTGTATGTTAAAGTACGACTACCTATAAATATTTAGTTTTCAGGGTAATAATTGTGAGAGAGGCACAGATAACAAATTAGATTCAATTCATCATAATAAAATGTACAGAATTGAAATATCTCTATTTAAATTTCAGTTCTGGTGTTTTGCACAAGTGCCATTTTACTGCTATTTTTATGTATTTTTTGAGCTGAAATATTAAAACAATTATTAATTTATGCAAATTTTACATTATATTTTAGATTCTTAGCCATATCATATAGTATAATGCATATAAAAAGTTATTTTTTTTGATTATTTAAAAAATCCTCTTCGAAGGTAGGCGGAAACCTTAAGAGATAAACATGTAGCACTGTCAGTTGTGGGCGTTAAACTTCTTGTCAGTTTTTAGTGCGTAGCTCTTAAAAATAAATAACTTTTTATGATTTAAATTTTTAATTTCACGATTAGATATTATTAAAGTAAATTCATTATTTTTAATATTATACTACTTAATTTAAAGAAAATGGAATGTATTCCTCCTTGTAATTCTAATTTTTTTTACTTGATCTTAACTTGTAAATTCTTGAATGTTTAAAATTCCTCGGGAAGTACAGATAAAATATTCAGTTTCACATTATTATTTCAAAACTGGAAATCAAACCCCTGAAGAGTTGAAAATGTTTATGTTAAATTCTCCATATGTGGGTGAGTCGTTATTGTGCGGTAACATTTTCATGAATGCAATTATTTTTAAAAAAATGAATTATAATGAAAACATTGTTTATATTATACGGTTTCTCTATTTAAAACTAGAATTATTTGAGGAACGAAATAAATCACACAAAATTATAAAATACGAGAATGAAATATCCTTATTCAGTGCACCAATAAATATGGTGAAATTTTACTTAAATATAATTACGCTTTAAACGAGATTAAGTCTTAAATTTAGAAATTTTTTGAGCATTTGTTAATTAGTTATCAATAATAACAAAATGGGAAAAGATTATATCAGGGACAATAACTTCAATAATCGTATCAGAAAAACCTTAAGCGATAATTTAAAAAACGTAGATCAAGAACTAATTTCAATTCCTTTTTATTTGTCATTTCTTATCGCTCAAGTTTTTTAGATTTTCGATTTACTCAATATCCGATTTGTAAGTAATGTTAAACTGCTACATCCCTGAATCTAATTGATATCATGATTAAGTATTGTAAAAATTTATGTCCGAAATTATTTCGAATGTAAAATAATAGTTTAATTAAATTAGTGCTGTAACGAGTTCTCATGTGTATTCCCCTTCAAATGATCTTATTGACATTTCTATGACGTTGTTTGATTCGAGCCATAGACTTGTGAATTATGTAAATCAGGTTCGCTACATATTAAGTGAAATGTAGGGAATAGGAAATAGGAGAACATTATAGGAGCTTGGAGGAATCAGCAGTAGACAGGGAGAGGGAGAGAGATTGGAAGATTTGAATAAAATGGGATTAGAAGTGTTCTTACACTGGGAAGAAAGAGATAATTTCCGACTTTTGATGTGCAGTGATCATCTTAGTACTTATATATAATCAGATCCATTTGACAAGTTTTAGTACTGACTCGGATACAGATTGTCATTTGCAAGATAAGTAAAATTTTATTCAATCAAACCTTTTTTAATGTACTCCTGATTCAAGCATTTTGTGTATGTTCGCGATCTTTCTTGTGCGGTACATAAAAAAAGTCCACCAAATAAAAAGTAATAAAAAAGGAATTTAGAAAGCAACAGATGGTCCACCAAATGTTACATCATCACATCACAAAAAATATCTTCACATTGCATCACCAATTTTATTACAATGCAGATAGGCCTCCATCATGTTTTTTTTTTCCTTCAACTAATATTTAGGGAGCTTCAAATGAATTTTCGTGCAATTAATACCAATTTTTAAAGAACTTTAAATTTTTAAGATGAACTTCGATCTTGTATGTCTGGTTACCTTAACACTTAAAAGTGGATAACCAAACAGCCGTTCTCGCAAAAATTGATCTCGATTACACTGTACACTGTATCAAACTGTCAACTCTGAGTGAGGTAGCATCTTCAAGAGACGAAAGTAATTTTGAAACAGTTGTCCAGAAGAAAATCTGCATTCTTGACAGTGAAGAATACATCTTATATGTACATTTTGAAATTTTCGTGTATGTAATATTTAATACATAAGCAATAAAACATTTAAAAATGCTGTCGTGTGTAAATTAATTTTTGTCTTGTTAAGAAAACCATTTCCTAGCTACATCGGGATATTTTGAATTATATTATCTACTTTTTTCATTTTATGTTGTTCCTATTTGTCAAATAAATTTTTTAAAAAAATATGTTGTGAATAATGTATTTCATAGCTACATATGAAGTTTCAGAATAAATTTTATACATTATCTTTTATGCACTCCATATCCCCCTCACAAAAACTGGTTTGATTGTGTGACGACCTTCTTTTATTATTCTTTTATTTAACCCTAAAGCCATCCTAAAACCTAATTAAATAATCAAAAAGTTCAAAACTCCAATTGAAGATAAGTAAAAGAAAGGAAACTCACTTTATTATCAATCAAAGAACATGCAATATGGCTCTCCTCGAATGCCTCTTAACTCACTTAATCCTTGCTTATGTTCAAATAATGAATTATTGGCTTACCAAATCACTAATTCTGATTAAAGCACTTCTTGATCATAGGAGATTCCCTCCCTGTTATTCTGATCATGAGTCACTTCCATTATAAGCGATTAATTTCGATGATTCTCTCCAATCTACATAATCTATAAGCTTGAAGTTATCATCCATATCCCTTCTCTTTCCTTTCAATTCTATTTCAATTATATATCATTACCTCTAAATCAATTCACTACACTTCTTATCTTCCTATAATTCACCTAATCACGTTTCATTTTATTGGCAGGAAATTGTAATTGTATGTAATTCAAATTATTAAAAAGTCCCGAAGTTAGTGAAGAGAAAATTGTGAATTGTCCAACATCACAAGTGTATTAATATTTTAATGTCGACGCATGAAGGTTTTTCATCACATTTTTAATATTTATATTGAGTTCTGGATCATTTTAAACATTTAATAAATACACAAGTTTGATTTTCTGTGCTGTCTTCTTCCTGTATGAACTTAAGTGAGTTGCGATGGTTGAAATACGTGATAATAGCGAAGCCGAGGCGTCACAAGGTGACTAGAGAATATTGGTTAGTTCAGAAGGCTGATTAAAAGTAAGTAAGCAAATATTTTAGTTTTCAATTTACTAAGCTTTAACTTAATTTTTTCTATTATCATTGTGATCAATTTGAACTCGCGTAAAAGGTTTTATATAAAGATATCCTCAAAAATAATTCGAGTGTTTCAAAATATTGAGTATGGTTTTCGAAAAATGACAAAAAAATGTTTTTAAGTATGAAAAAGAGAGCTAATTATTACCTAAGACTTAATATTGATGTTTGTGCATATCTACCAATTTTTAAATTTGAATGGTTTAGATATACCCATTCTTTGATTTACATTCCGTTGTTTTAGTTTAATAAATCCGGTTTGTGTTTATTGAAATATTAGCGGTCAAATCAGTTATATTAAAATTACTTTAACTAAAATTTAAGTAGTAAGAAGTTAAAATAATTTAGTAACTCAGAAATATTTAAGATATTAGTTTAATACATAAAAAACGTATGCTCACACATGCTTGAAAATGGATACAAATATAAAAAAATGCCCTACTATTGTATGATAATGGATATGGAATAGAATGTTAATTCTTAACTATTATCATTGTTCTAACATGACTTTGTTTAATAAAATTAAATAATCTGGTAGTTGTTCTCAGTATAAATTTCCCAGCTTGGTCCTTTGTTATTTACAAATGCTGGATGCTAGAATAGCAGAAACCTTTAAGCCAATTTCAATTATCAATAAAGAAAAGAAAAATGTTTTTTTACTAAAAAAACAAAATTCGATTTAAAACCCCTCAATACAATAGAAACTAATCTGATTTCGTCTCTTGTCTGACCACCGTTCTTTGAACCAAGAAATTGGAACTAATGATAGTTGAACCTTTGAAAAGGAAACCCTTAAGTGTTCCTTCGAGATCTGCCACATCCACTAATGGAACGAAAAAGGAAAAAAGAATTCTTGTTGATCGGTTCTTTTCTAAAAAGTAAATAAAGAGAGTGGAAGTCACGTTTTCCGTCACCAAATCAGAATTCTTTTTTTTTTGTCCCCCTTCCAAATAGACTTGGCCAGTGAGAGCTCACTTTGAATCGTCCCGTAGTCGATTACTCGAGCTGTCTTCGCATTGAACGATTTGGCATCAGCAGGCTAGTCGCTTCTTCGAGGTAATTGGTTCCTTTCATAAGAGTGAGACGTTAAGGAATAAATGCCAGAATCCTTATTCGGGACGAAATTAAAGGATGACGAATTCGGTATGACAAGCCTGTGTTTGATTTGGACATGTTGTACAACTTCTGGTTTTTTTCCCCAGACCATTTGTACGGAAAAGACTATAATAATAAAAAAAATTATATGTAAACACTAGTTAGAATATTATTTGACTAAAAAAATGTTTTACTAAAATATTTTTTTCTGTTGTAAGATAACCTATTAAGATATTTATTAGACAGTTGATATACTGTCAATTAAATATACAATATTTACCATGGATCTTTCTTAGATTCATTCAACGTTTTATGAGCAAATCCTTTAATCTAATTGAATTTAAATGCTGGAATCTTCTTTAATTTTATTGTTAAAATTCGTGAATATTATGTAAAAGATATTTATTATATTATCTGAAAATAATTTCTAACAGAAAATTAATTCCTCTCACCCTAAAACAACACTTAGTCGTTTGGACAGGTAAAGTGTTTTTTTAAACTGTTACATTTGTTCTCCTTTTATGAAGCTAACTGCAACAATTTATATGTTTATTTAAAAAGATCTAAATGAAGCCACTTCAATTTTATTTTGTGTGTGTCCAGTATTAATCACTCATACTATGCAAATTTTTGCTTTGTTTGTATGCATCGATTTACTTTTTACATAACCGTGTTTAAAGACTTAATAGAACCACCTAAATTATCTTTATTTATAGATTTGATTTATTTTATTATTCAACATAATTTTTACTTTTACTACTCGTTTATGATATTTCGTAATCAACAGAAACTACGAACCGTGATACATTAACTATTGTCCTAAATGTTTTGAAGTAAGCAAAAATTTTGACTAAGACCTTTCATCTTAATATAAAGTCTATCTTAATAAATTACGGAACAGAAAAAACTATTTATTTTTATAAATGAATGCCTATAACAAATAATTTAATTTAAAATGTAAATATGAAATTCTTTACCTTCTTTCTAAGATTTTGTATCCTTCTTATTCAGTTACTGTTAAATATTTATACGATATAAAATTTAAAAAAAAAGCTACGATCAAAATAATGTACCTTATTCAAGTTCATTTATCTCGAAAAAAATAATATTTTTATTTGCTGTTTAGATATTCGAAGGCCATTTGGGGAATTTCATTTAGGATTTACTCCTTATAATAAATGCTTTGTATTCATTTAATTATTCCTCCTTTTTTTAAGATATCTTTTGCTGCTTTCCTTCATTTATATTTTATGAATTAATATATTCCTCTTCAATAATTTCTTAGTGAAACATTTTTGTTCAATACAATTGGCTAAAATGTTTAAGGTTTTGTTGCATAATATATTTAGTTTTTCTGTTTTTTCTTCTCCGTCCTCATCTTATTTTATAAATTTTATGTATACGCGGATTTACTTTCGTGATTGCAGCAAATTAAATTGAAAATATCTTAAGAATAACTTTTTTACTATTTTTTAAAATCTTAAATGTTGAAGTAATGAAAGCATCTGATGAAGACTTGTTTCGTTTTAGATATTTTATTAATGTAATTTAGACTCTTTGAATATAATAAATAAAAATATTAATATTTCTTGCATTTGATTTCTGAAATGAATTCTAAAAGGAAAAGGGGAGGGAATAAGCCATATGAGTTCAGTAATAAATAAAATTATAGTATTTATAGGATTTAATTCAATTTATTTAAATAAATTTATTCTGCGAACAATTTATTATTGGTTTTATATAGAAATTCGCAAATGTTGCAACATTTTTTATTTCTGGCTTCTAAAAAGGAAATATTCTTATTCATTTCTAAAATTTACTGATCAATTTCTCGAATAAAAAGAAGATATAATTCCCATGTTGTATATGTATAACATATTTTATTTGTTCTATGCTTTATTATGTCTGATATGTATTTATGTTTATTGCGTATGTATATTGTGGTTTATTATACATTTAAACTATTTTATTTCAGAGAGTTATTTGTACTTCGTATAAACTTAATGAAATTGAAATGTGTGACTTAAAAGTTGATTCTGATCAATAATTTAATTTTTACGCTCCATACACATAAACGAAAAGTTCGCATTTTTATTGAAGCTTAATTAAAGCGAAATAAAAAAGAAATCAACTTTTTATATGCGAGTATTTTGTCTTTAACCAATCATAATTCTCCTTTAAATAACTAATTTGTGAACATTGTCTAACTTCTTTAAAGTCCATATATAAATAGACATATATTAATAATTGCATTTATTATTTTATAAGAAAAAAAAATCTAATGACTCTTTTTAAGATATTAGAAATTAACTTATTGTTTTTTTATATTCTTACGAATACAAGTGAACAATTGCTTCTTGCTTCCTAAGTCTATAAGCAAATAAACCCATAATTTTATATCCCCCTTTTGTTTAATAAAATCCCTGCTTGACATTCTAGCATTATTGTCAAGAGGAACAAAGGCACATTACTTTTTGTGACATTATTTATCTAACTGAAGTTATAATTTAAAAACATAATAAAACTATTAATAATAATTTAAAATATCCGTATTACGTCAAGTATATTTAATAATGATTAAAAAAAAGATAGCATTTCGTTGTGATAAATGAAAAAGTCTTGTCTCTAGCACAAAATATTTTGAATTGAATCGAAATATAAAAATAAAGCACAGTACAATTGATCCAACTTAGCATAAGGCAATACATTCAAATGTAATGAAAATTTTTCATATAGTTGTGTACATACCAGAACTAAAAATAGTCAAAAGAAAATCATAAACAATATAAATTTAAAGAAAATGTTCTTTGTCTAATATTACTATTACTGTTTTATATTTATACTTCTTATGATTGCATATATAATTATTTTATTCATTTCAGTCTGTTGTTTGAAGAAAATTAATTATTATTATTAATATTAGAAAAAATAAGTGATCTCAAATAAAAGGAGAATTTTACCCACAATGTTTTTAATGTCTTATTTTAATTAAATAGATGACATAAAACTTTTGAATGAATTATTAAAAGTTCTCATATTTATTTCTTTGGTAAAAATTGCATGTATAATTAGATTTATATCATATAAAATATGGCTGCAAAAGTTGTTCATTATCTTTTACTTTTGCTGATGATAGCATAATTTTTCAGGACTAATTTCTTATTCTACACTAATTAAATTTTAATTTGATGTAAAAGCTATGAAACTCTAATGCATTGGATAAAGTTCAAACTTAATGCTCTTCATTAATTAATTAATTTTTCTAATTAGCTTCTCTCTCTGTATCAAAGATTGTGCTATTTGTTGTTGCGCATCTTGAATAAATTAATTAATTACATACTATTACAACGTTTACTTTTGTTTTAAAATCTTTAAATATAAAATGTGCTATTATTTCTATTTTGATTTTCATCGTATATTTTTATTTTATTTTTAAAATTTTGCTGTTTCTTTTTCCTTAAGTCAATGAAGAATTTTTCATTTATATTTTTCTTAATTAAGGAGCAATATCGTTTAAATCGAGAGAATTCTGATACAAAAAAAAACTATCTCACTTGATGCAGTCCAGTAGGAATTAGCTCCTATAAAGTTAATATAACAAGTCTAAGCTCAAAATATTTTTGAAAATATTTAATTTATACTCCATTAATTTTCTTTCTTTTCCAAATTTTGCATTGAATGATAGTTTCTTGTATAATTTTTTCAAGATGCTTAATGCTGATATTTGCATGAAAATGCAAAAATAAAAAACTGCACCATTTTATTTAAATTGTTCAAATTAAAATAAATACCTAATGTATTAGGTGTTTTTTTAATTTGAGCTGTATCATAATTACAGGAATTTTAAGCCGAAAGAAAAACCGGTCAATATTTTCACGAGAAATAGTTTTATAGAAGAAGAAATTACAACTATTTTTAATTTCAATGATATTAAAGTGACATCAGTTTAATAACGTATTTTAATATTTTATTCACAGTATCATTGATATAAATCAAAGATATTACATTTTTGTCTAAAATTTAAGACAGAGACATCTGAATAACAAATAATATTCCTTGATTTGTTGATACTAATGCAATACTTTTCATTAAATTACTTCAACACAGGTCATATATTGCAATTAAGAAAATTTATGACAGTAAAAAAGTGAAAAATGCAACAGTAAAAAAATCTGCGTTTGCATTTAGATAAAAACCTTTAGTGTAGCACATACTTACAATATATGTTAGTTCTCTTTAATTTTTTTAGTTTATTTGTAAATTAACTTAAGTAGTGGTAATATGAACATTATGTAATAATCAAAATCAATTAGTTGAAATCACGAAAAAAATTAATAGTTTTAATTTATGGAGAAAATTATTAGTTATTATTTTTTTAATAAATGAAAGTTGATGAGGTGAGAATAAATTACAACGTTGAAGTATTCAAGATTTCTCACTAACGGGACATTCACATATCGTGAATAATAAAATGTGGATTGGTTTATAATTAAAAGGAATTTTTATGCCTTTCTATAACAGAAATGTAGAAGTCAATTTTTAAAGTGAGGCCACATTTTTCAGAATTATACTTAAAAACAACACATACACATTAAAATATAAACGAATAAAAAATATTTTTCAAAAATATATATCCCAGTTGGATCTCAAAATTATTAAATGAGATTAAATTCTGTTACATAATAAATGAATTATATAATTCATAACAATTAAAGAATTATATAAATTTGCATTATGACTTATAATTATTCTAAAGACTAATCTGAAATTGATAAGCATGTGTCTATAGAAATTATGAATAAACTTTAATCAAGAAAATTATATGTATTGAGAGGGATTTATTTGAATGTTTAGAATTTAGCATCCTCAAATATTTTTATAGAATATCACTTATTGTGGGGAAATAATCTACGTTTGCTAGATAAATTTTACTTCAGTTTTAAAATATACTACACAGATGTTATATGTTTGATTGTACGTCCATAAATGCTTAAAGGAAGTGGGAATATGATATATAAAATCCTTAGGGCAACTGTCTAACGTACACTGTCCTCCGAAATTAATTTTCCAACCAGTGTCTTAACGTTCAGCATTAAATAATGAAAATTAAGGTAAAAAAATATAGTTTATAAATATGATCATAAAGAATTTCGAGATAACCTTATGAAAAAATCATTCTTGCCACGTTTTTGTTTAAAGAACTGGAGATATATAACAGTCGAAGAAAACTATGAATGCCGCACTTTTGTAATTTTTGTGTAACTTTTTATGTTCATTAATCTGTAATTCTGTTTGTATTCAGATGTTGTTGATCATGTCTGGGAGATATCATTTACCCCTTTTCATTAAGTTGGTGGAACATCAAATAGATGGAAATGGAGTAAACAAGCTGATGCTACTAGATATCTTAATGTGTCTTGAGATGTTGTCTAAAGTCCCTGATATTAATTTGAATCTTTAATTTCATTATCAAGATGACATGTTCCAGACCGTTTATGGGTTCTAATCCCTGCTCAAGATCGCTTTCTAGCACTTTCGGCTCGAAGGAAAAGAAGGAACACTAATGTACCTCTGTTCATCTTGGATCATCGTGGTGCAAAAGGAATAATAATATCGACTACCACGGAGCTCTGACTTCTTCATATTCAAGGACTTTATTCAAGAAGATTTATTGTATGGGTTTATCTTAATCAACTATACAAAAGAACCTGCTTTCGTTGGGCAAGAGAGCAAGTTACTTTGAATATATTATAATGGAGTTTTATATTATTCACAGAAGGGTCCAGAGTTACGTCAGAGAGTGATTCAGGTCTGTGCTGTTCTAGAGAAAACCAGACACCAGATGCTTCCAATATAACAGTGTTGAAAGACGCAGTAACAGAGGAAGTGGAATCATATTGGGCTTCTATATTCTGATTCTATTTGTGATGAATTCATCCTAATGGATGATAATACCTACCTTCATCAAGTTACTCTTGTTATTTAATATCGTAAGAATCAAGGTTTGGAGAAAAATGGAACGACCATCTCTATCTTCGGACCTTAATCCGATAGAACCTCTTTGGGACTGCCTCGATAGAGAAATATGACTGTCTTAAATTCTACTCCAAATTCCTTAAACTATCTAGAACAAGGGTTGCAACATGTATGTATATTGCTTTCAATTGCAATGTCTTTCCAACTTTATCGAATGTATAGGAAGTAGATGATACCACCATGAATTACAAGTAGCGGAAGACACTTTCATTATTAAGACTTCTTTTTGAAATTTTCTTTCACAAAAGTAAAGGACTTATTTTTTTCATCAATGGACTCTTGCAAAAAGCCTTAATTATTTATTTGTAAGACATATTTAATATTAAAATTATGTATATTTCTATAAATTACTGTTTGAAACACAATTCTTTCGAATTTCATGTTTCCTTGTTCATTTGCTTTCAAATAATACTTTACAAACTGATTGTACCTTAACTTTTAGATTCCAGTGTATTTTAAGAGCAATGTCTTAAATCCTTAAGCATTTTCAGGTCAAAGGAAGATTAACATGCATATATATAAACATATATGGAAATCACCTAACTAACTCCATATTATTGAATGATTAATTTATGTGGGATGTAGAGCTAAATTCCAGTTAACTCAGAAGATTTACATGATCATTTGCCAGTTGCCTCGACAACAGCAACGATATTGACAAAAAAAAAATTTATTAACAAAGGACGAACTGAACAGCTAAAAGAAAATGAGAACTATTTCCTCAGCGTTTCTTCTGATCTCTAGTTCTTTTACAGCTGCAGACCTTCAAATCATTCAGCTCGTTTGCTTCTTCACAACTGTCGGTTCATCCCCCGGTGATAAGCGTAAGCCGTAAGACGCCACACATATATATCTCAAAAGATGCGCTTTTAGTTGATTAAAAACATTAAAAATGTATCAAACACATTACATAAATTTTCATTGTAATTGGTTGATATTTTAAATAAAAAACAAAGAATTATATTTCTGACAATTAGAATGCATCTTCACAGGTCTAAGACATGTAAGATATCAAAATATTATCTACATTGAAGAAATCTTTACAACGTTGGGATCATTTTGGTTTCTTTGTATAATTCTTGATACATTTTCTTATTTCTTTAATTTGCATCTTTTTAACAAGCTAAGTGTACCTACATTTAAAAACTAATACTTAAATGATTAAGTGTTTTGTGTAAATACATATTTTTTCAAAATATTTGGAATAAAAGTGTTTGTTGACCTTTTATAATTGAATTTTGATTTTTTTTTTATATTTATATGTTTCTTTTTTGGAACTATTAGACAATAAATTTATTTGCTAAGATATTTTATACATTGCATACATATCACTACATTGTAGAAGTAAAAAGTTTTAAATTTCTTAACGAAAATTTGATCTGCATCAAATAATTATAAAAATAATTCCTTTCCTTCATTAGAAAAAACAAAATTACTTACACAATTCGAATTTAAACGAAGAAAAATTATATCGTGCCCGAAAAGTACTGATTAACTTTACAAAAAAATAGTAAACGGAAATCAGTTTTTAAAGGTTCTGCTTTATTTTCCTCAAGTGATACAAAACAGATTAAAACTACGTAACTGAGAAGTACAAGTAATTGATTTGATTTGCTGCTCATTTTTATTTTATCTTCCCGTAATTATTTGAGGCGAAAGCTCTACTGAGAATTAATCATTCTGCTTTATTTTTTATTTTTATAGACTTTTACTTTTGTATTACCCTATTTATGTAATTGAAATAAACTGAATTCATTTTTCCTCTTAGTAAAGTTTCATATAATTGATAAATAACAGACTTAAAAATGTTAAATTAAATTTTAAAACATTCTCGTGATTATGCATTTTTAAAAAGATTTATTAATCTCGCATTCTTTTAGAACAGTATCAATCAAATTTTAAATGGGAATCTCAATTTTCTTTGAGTCTTAATAACAGTTTAATGATGTTTTTAAAAACCAAATCAAATTGTTTCAGAATGTAATACTATAATTTAAGCGATTAATTCAAATTACAGTGCTAAAACAAATATAATTTTTAAACAGCGAGAAATATTACGTGCTGAAAGTTTTTTATTATACTTTAGTACATTTTAAACACACACACACACTTTTATATATATATATATATATATATATATATATATATATATATATATATATTTCTCTTCTCTCTCAATAAATATAAAAATAATATTTTTATTCGAATAATAAAGTAGCAAAAATCTGATTATTGTATTTTAGAATTAACTAATTTGTTTCATAATTTATCTGTGGAAAATATTTTACCTTGAATGTATTTACAAGGTCTCACAAATTATCGTATTTATCAGCAGAAATAATTAAAAGTAAGAAATCATTGCTCAGTAATCACATAATAATTTAAAACAATATGTAAAGAACAAAACAATGTAAAAATAATACTGTCATTAACTTGACATAATACTTATTTTTAAAAGTTGTGAAGTATGTAAGGATGATTTCATTAAGAAAATTAATCTTATTAAATTTTGAAGAAAAATTCATTGTAAATTTATGATGTACATAATAAATACTTATTGACATTAGTTTTCCTTTTTTTTCCCTTACAAATTCTTCCTTTTTTATTTCTAATAATTACTATATTCATTATTACCAGATTAAATATTATGTCAAATATATTTAAGTGTTTTGCTTGAATGATTGCTTATTAACTTCGTAATTGGAAGCATCTAGACGGTTATTGGGGAGGCATCTAGTAGCTTAGAAATATTTAAGTGTTATAGTACTGAAAAGTAAAAGATTTTTCACTAGACTGATGTATGCATTGTATTGTGTAAAATGGTTGTATATTTTTTTTCCGAGTTTTGTTCCACAGAATTGATGTGAAAAGTGTATTTCTTAAAAAACGTGGCTAAGATATTTATTTTTATTGTTATGCATCATATATATATATATATATATATATATATATATATATATATATATATAGCAGTTTTAGTTGGCAGAGATGAGAAAACTTTTTATACAAGAGAAATTTAAGACTACAATAAGACAACTGGCTTAAGGCGGAGATTACAATGAGTCACAAATGAAGCTTTAATTATCTAAGCGAGAGCTGTAATATGGTTAATTCGAAAACAGTTGACTGGAAAAATCAACAAATAAAGTGATTATACAAGCATCAAGAGTCCTAATATAACTTTGAGTCCATTTTAATTTAATCTCGCGTCTATGCTTCAAAATATGCTACAAATTTAGATTAAATATATTTTAATGCATACTTTAAAGAAATGTATAAAACGGAGTTCTTTTTTCATCTTAAAATAATGCGCGAAATATATAATAAAATGATACTTTGCTATTAGTTTTTAATTAATATATTAAAAATAGCGACTATGTAATACACAATTTATTGTTTCATTATCAGCTTCTCAGTTAATTAAGCTTACGTATATATAATATATGAAGGATCTTCAATCCTGATAAGGATTTAAGGTCACATTTATAGAATGTGAATTATCTCATGCGTTGCAGTGTGCCATTGTCTTTAGCTCAAGATTGTGAGTAGGTTTTACTGCCCACCCAACTGACGTACAAGATATTTAACCATAAGATTACACAATCCCATACTAAGTATAATATTGAGTAACGAAATTAATATTTTACAAAAACATCAAAATGTTACGATATGGTGAAAGCGTAGAAGTTACGATGTCCTTAAGATTCCTTATCAAAACTATTTTAATTAAAAATAAACATGCGAAAACGAAACGAAAATGAAAGTATAGTATTACACACATATACATACATACTTATATATATATATATATATATATATATATATATCCTGATACAATTCCATTTAATCTCTTAATTTATTCGAACATGCGATTTCTAAATCCACATAAGTTGGCAGTTTCCCTCTTTTCTAACCAATCGAGATAATCCTTCCAGATATTCGGTTTCCATATAAATTACCTAAGGATCCATATATCTATGACCATGTGATCTGAATAATCCTTTCATTAATTCCCTAAATAAGGAAACTTTTCAAACCCTACTTTCTAAACTGCTTGTCTTGGTGGACGTACGTCCCCAGATATTCCGATGTATCTCCCTCTCTATCTAGTGTAATATTAATAAATTCATAATATCAATTATTAAAGTTTCTTTATTGTACCACTACTGAAGAGTGAAACCTATTTTAAATTTCAATATTTAAAGAAGAACCATTTAATAGTATATATATATATATATATATATATATATATATATATATATATATATATACATATTATGTTTTCACATAAATTCAATTAAATTTTCTTATTTTCCCTAATCTTTAACGCTTATAGATGAAGTTCATCTTATTTAACTGGGCCGCGGTAACCAAGAGGTCAAGGTAGCTGATTCGAGGCCGCCGGTTTTCGTTGAGTCGGAGGTTCGAGCCTCGATGACATTAAAGACACGCTGTGTAGCTGGGGCTGAAGCAATCTTGATCTGTTGGCGCTCAAAGTCCTCCTGTAGGGGTGGTGTGGAAGCTCAGAGAGTGAGGTGTTAACTCAGGTGCTGTCCTTGATACTTGACCATGGCTCAAAATTACAAGGTCCGTCGCCAGTAGTCTCGTTTTGCTTCTAGTGCGACTTTAATGAAACCAATAAATCAATCATCTTATTTTTTGATATAAGTCCTTTTTAGCTTCTAATTTATGTGAACATCCGCATAAGTCGGCAGTTTCCCTCTTTTCTAACCAATAGAGATAATTCCTTCCAGATAAATCTGCTTAGAATTTGTTTGTCCCCGTTTTATATTCATTCGAAGATTTCTCTGTAAAATTTAAGTATCCAGCTAAAATACCTAAGGATTCCTAAATCTAATACCACGTGATTTGAAGAAATCCTTGCATATAACCTTGAAGAGAAAATTTTGCTCTCTTCCGCTGTAACCACGATGTTGAAACGACTCATCTGGCGTTCTCCCTTTTTTCATGTAAATTGTACTGAGTCCACCACTATCCCGATATAATTGCCTCTCTCTCGTATTAAACTAATAAATGTATAATTTAAACTGTTTAACGTGCCACGCGACTGAATTACAAATTCATTAAAAAACCATTGGATCGTTAATTATTTGCACACACACATTTTTATATATATATATATATATATATATGAAATAAATCTCAAAAAATTAATAATTATATTGAAAAGAATAAGTCATTATTGCTCTATTGAGTAAAAATCATATACAAGCAATATAAACATTCAAATATGTATATCTATATATATATATGTGTGTGTGTGTGCTTGCGCGCGCGCGCGTGCGTGCATGCGTGCAATCAGAAGGCAGAAAAATAAAACAAAAGAAAATTCTAAGTTTAGGTATCAAGTGGTAACGGGAAATAAAAAGCTTTTAAAAAGACATAAAATATTTAGGAATTAGTGAGTAAAAAAAGCTTTTTAATTCACTCCCTAGTTGAGACTGTTATAAGTTGACTTCCTTGGAACTGCATTTTTCAAAGGGGAATGTGAAAGAGTTGATAGTCTACCCTTAATGGGGGATGTCGTTAAGGAGTGTAAGGGGCATGGGAGCTTATTCCTCTCAAGAGTAGGTGGGAAATATTAAAAACACTTTAAGATTGAATTTAATGAAAAATTTAAAATTTATTGGTATATTTACTCGTTACCATAAAATAAAACTACTATTATATTTTATAAGGAAACTATTATTGTTTAATAAAAACTATCTTTGTAGTTGTAGAAATACACAACTATTGTAGATCGAATTAAGTGAGTATGAAGTCAAATTAGGTTCAACGGGATTCAGGGAAA
The DNA here is from genome assembly GCA_019974015.1 of Nephila pilipes. Lineage (NCBI taxonomy): Eukaryota > Metazoa > Arthropoda > Arachnida > Araneae > Nephilidae > Nephila > Nephila pilipes. Next base: position 911,449 of record BMAW01026059.1, read on the forward strand.
AGTCATATCTTTTAACTCTTGGAAAGTTCTTAAGGGATTTGTCCAAAATTATTCTAAGAAATGTTCAAGAACTTAGCATGCGGGTGGGTCGTTTGCCGATAGATTTCTCAATAATAAATTGGAAATCTGAGGTAGTTTCAGAAGAAAAAATTAATATATTGCCTTTTCATGTATGCAAGGGTTGGTTCTATTTTAAGGTCTAAACCTCAAAGAAATTACTGAATGCTTTAAGATCCTAATAAATTATGTACAGTCTCTCCTCTCTCAGACGTTGCATAGCGACAGCACTCCTTACCCTACTTAGTGAGGCACTCATAATTGGTTTTAGAATGGAATATAAGAGCAGAATCTTTTGCCAGGACACTAACTTTTTCTCGTGAGAAAATAAGCTGTAGCGCAATCATAACAAACCACGGCCAGTGAACCAGATTCGGCCTTTGAGTCACTTTTACCCGGACAATAATGATTTGATAAACAGATAATTAGATTAATTAAATTTTATTTAGCATTGAATGAATTTTCAGCATTGAAAAAATTACTTCGCCTCAGTTTTTCATTTAGAATTTTGCGCACGATTGACTTTTCGCGTGTTATTCCTCTAAGACGTTATTAATCCTCCACATTTTGCAAACGTGTTACTTAAGATTTTGCGACCAGAGGAGGTGAGAAGATTGGTTTATTACTTAAATTTTTTGCCTGATATTCACATTCGGTATCTATATTTTATAATAATGTATATATTTCGTTATTTGTGACATTAATTTTTATTGATAGAATTAGGTCATGATTGAATCAATAAATAATGATAATCCTAAAAGAAAGAGATACTTTTTCCTTTCCAGAATCCTGAGAGTATCTATCCTTTCCAGAGTATCTGAGCAAAAACATATCCATAAAAAATAAGAAAAGGAAAGTGAATTAGAAAGACCCAACTCTAAGCGATTATTCAGCACGTAGTTATTTTTTCATTGAGCTTAACGTGAAATGTGTTTGCTTAACTTGTCAAGAAACTTTGTTGTAAAGTAGCTTTCAAACATTAAACAACCGTATGTTTCTCTTAATAATCAGTTCGATAGTTTCACAGGAAATATGCGAGAAAATGAAATTCAACTCCGGAGAAATAACTTTACAAAGCAGTCAAACTTTTCACTATACATATATATAAAAGTTAAGGATAGTAACTAAAACTTTCATGCAATTTAAGATGTGTCAAACTTAACTGCAGAGAGAAGAACTCTCTTGCTGTTAATGGAGAGCTCTTTAAAGAATTATTTTTGAAAGTGGCTTATGTTCCTCGCCCAGATAAAAATAGCAATTATTTTCTTCGTTCTGCTTATCAGCAAGAACAGTAACTTTGGAAAGTCGAAGAGGAAAGAGATTTTATTACATTGCTTCAAAAACAAGTCGGTATTCGTAAAAAATTTCTCAGGAGTCGTTGTATTATTCATCAAGAAGCATGCAAAGTCTCTGAATTTTAAGGAAATCATGGCAGTGATTATTTAAAGAATGAATTTCATACTGATAAGAGGACTAAAACACCGCACGTTCCAATAATTTGTAAAAAAAGTTTAAGCAAGGTATGACGATCTTACTTGTTTTTCAAATGCTCAATGACTTAGCCCCAGAAAAATTTTGGAAAGTATATATATATTGAGAGAAGATATTTCTATGTTTTTAAGGAACACACACACACACACAAAGATCTGGTCAAAATGTTGTACATTCGGTACATAATCAGGAAATTCCCGTTGGCTTGAAAAGATGAAGCGGACTATTTTGGATGTATTAACCTCATTTTTCCAATAAGCACCAGATGTCAAACTGAGATATACAATATAAGTTTTATATGACAAAAGAAATTTGTTGTCTAGTGTAAGCATTGCAGTGTCAACAGCATATATTTCTAACATCAATGTATCAATTTTGGGAATATGAATACTGCAGAAATAAAACAGAATTTGTCCTAGAATCAATTTTTAATGGACTCCTCTCTTGATTAGTCGAGATTACGATTTTAAGTTCCATACTCATACACTGAAGTTACGAGATGATAAGTACGAATAATTATTTTGATTGAAGGTTCCTAAAAACCAAATCACATGAGCTTAATTTTTAAACCTAGTATATACCAAGTGTTAAATTAAGCATCTTAATCTTCACGCAATTTGAACTAAATACAAAATACAATTATTAATATGTATACTGAGTACGCGAATTCTTAGAACAAAAGAGAATAGGGCATAGAAAAATTAACGGTATTTGCAAGAACAAGAGAATTTACGTCACAATCAACTTATACTGGTAGTAAAAGGAAACACGTTGATTTTTCATTTTAAAAAAAGATGAGATTGATATAATCAATGTATGGTATACTGTTATTTGTGGATTTGTACAAAAGATATATTTAAAGGAACTACGCAAATTAATGTGTTCTTGCTTGCAACCTCCTAATCTCTAGAAAAAATTCCCAACCGAAGCATAGCTATAACCTCTTATTTTGATGTGTACCTTGGCTAATGGAAATGACAGTTGATTAATTGAAAGAACTATTGGGCGGGTGGAGCTTTTGCATTGGGATAAGCTTGCAGTATCTCTCCAGTGTAAGGAGCGAAAAGTTGACTGGATCAATAACGATAGGGGTTAAATTGGATTGGATGTATATGGTAAGTGAAGTATAATAGCAAATAGAGTTATATAAAGTGTAGTTGGTTATATTAAAGTTGACGAGAATTTGTAGGGATAATTATGATTTTATATCTGCTTGTTCCTTATATAGCCCTCAGTGACGAAGGAAGGGTTTTCGCAACGCATGAAAATTTTGATAGTGATATTAATTTTTCCATCACAATGGAAATTCACACATTAAGATTTGCAACAATAAGATTTTTGTATTTTAACTATTTCGTAAATCTTTAGAAAAAGTCCTGTGAATTAAGCTCTTGGATGCTTGAAACATGTGTTCACCAAATTTATTTAAGTCTTGAAGATATGTAGTGTTTAAAATGTGTCATATAAAGGCTATGTCTCCAGAATGCTGTCAATTTCCTTCCGGAACTGAAGTTTTAAGCTCATTTTAAGAAGACGACTGCTTTGAATGTTTTGTCTAAGAAACTTTGAATGGATTGCGACACAAAGCTCTACAACAAATACTGTTCCTCTTGCTATACGCTACAACACCTCTATTTAAATGCAAGAGTTCGCTGACTCACTATTACTACTAATAGCTCAATGCAAGTGATAAGATGTTACACACAGTACACACAATATTTCCAATATGCACAAATAAAGGGAATAAAATATGCATCAGAGGTGAGAAAAGGCTGAGTTTTGTTATATTTCTGTCTAATAGCAAGAAAACATTAAAATAAATATTAAAAACAGAGATACATTACATACAATGCATCTTATTTAACGATTGTAAGCAAGTAGAGTTGAATAGATGATATTATTTATAAGAAGTTCTATTACAAAGGGAAGTACAGTGAAGAAACTTTAATTCTGTGATTGAATTGATTAAAATTAAGACATAAGAATCAGTTAAATTAGGCTCTATTGTAAAATGATTATTAATCAACCTAATTACTAAAATTAGATATACTTAAATTCTGTAATGTAAGAGAGTTCAACATGAGCGAAACTACTCTGGTTATAATAATTAATTTCAAAGCCACCTGTTTTGCAATAGAAAAATATCACAACGATTCATTTAATTTGCAGAAGTTGTTTAGACTTAATTTACAATCAAATCCTATTTTTATTTTAAAAAAAACAAATCTGTTTGATATACTTTGGTTTGTAAAGCATTTGTTCATACAGGTAACAAGATTACTCATTACATTTTAACCCTGTTTAATAGTATTTAACCCCTTGTAATATTGTTTAAATGAAGTCAGAAAGCCTTAAAATTTGGAAAAAAAGATCAGTCAAAGGAAATACAGATAATTATATGAATAAATAAGCACTAGAAACAGCACATTTTTACGAGATCATTGTAAACAGCTTATCAATAGAATTTCTTTTACTTTTTGTGAAATTCAATCACTCGATCTCTATTGATGTAGGTGAAATCACAAAGAATGTGTAAAAATATAAATAAAATACAAAATCCAATCGATTCTTTCCAGTGTATACCTACGATGCTGCATTCTCATGTAAAGTACCTAGCGTCTATCACAGAGAAGTTTTTCAATTTCTGAAGGAGGTTTTGAATAGCGGAGTGAAAAGAGCGTTTGATGGGACTTTGTAGCCGGAGGGCGTTGATCAAGAGAAATCTTGTTAAAGGGAAAGTGAGTGACGTCAGCTATACTTCTCTCCTCCTATCCTCTGACAACTGCTTTCATCTGCTTTCAGCATTCTCGTTTAGTCCGGCACGAGTTTTCAAAAGCAAACTGTTTGTAGCCTGAGGCTACACTCCGTTTTAAGAAAATATCACTGCCACGAACGTTTCTTACCACTCCACATAAGAGCTTGTATGATCTCTACATCGAGACTTGTAAGAGTTCCTTTTTTGAAAATTGAATCGATATGGCCTTTGTATCACCACATGCACTGGAAATTAAATCGAAAATGATAACAGACCAACTCGAAGTGGAATTTGTGTGCATCGAATTCTTCACAGCACCTTTAGTCGTTCTGCATTCCAAACAAATGAAGGAGAAAAAAAAAAGGAAACAATTTTTTTACATACAGAGAATAATACAAAATGTTTCAACTTATAACTCTCAGCGGAATTTAGATTGTTTTTGACAAATCTGTGAGGCTTTCAGCGAAAATCGTACAGGAATTTTTTTAATTTGATACTCCTATTACAAAACAATTCCTTTTATGATTTGAAGATATCACATAACGATTTTAAAGGCATTTTCTCACAAATCAAACGAGTATTCGGTATTGTCTTTTTGAAAGATAGCAAAAGTAAATATGATAGTGTTAAAACCATTTAAGAGATACATGTCACGTAGAATGTGCATATTGATTGTTACATTTTTTTTTAATTCTAATTATCCTTTATTATTTCGCTGGAGTGAAGTGTACTAAAATTATAGTAAAATTTTATTTACAACATCATAATTAAATTTATTAATTCATGCAATGTATAAGAAATTAAATTAAAATATTTAAATAAAATTTCAAGTGATGCTGAATTACTGCAGTTGTTCAGTAGCGATTACTAACAAGAATATAAAAATCAATTCATCTTAAAATATGAAAAAGAGTAGCAAAATATTTCTTGACAATGATTCCTGAATATCATTCAAAAATTGTTAATCTGGGTATCACAACAAAGACAAATATACAGCTATTCTAATGGGAAAGTTTTAAAAAAAACCTGAAAATAAATAGAGGACGAAGAGGGGGGAAACAATTCCGAAGTTAACCTTTTATATAAGCAGTGTCATTGATCATACCCGGAAGCTAAAGCTTTGTTTCCTCCCATAAGTCAATTTTTTTATAATTTTTCTCTCTCTTTCGCTTCGATATTATTACGCTCACTGATCGTAATCTAATTTGTCACGAACTTGATTCAAAATCATTCGTGCACTCAATGCTCATCTACAAATTCCTTATATATTCCCCTTCATGACCAGTGATACATAAAATATTTGCTGGATAAATTATGACTCGAATTAAATCAATTACAGCAACTTCTTATCTGGCTTGTTGAGTTAATCTAATTTATTACATCAAACATATACACACTCAAAACACAGTTTTAAATCTCAGGATTTTTCTCTTAAGAATGAAGCTTTTCATAATGATGGCTTCAGTCCATGCTTTCAGCCTCTCTTCTGCCCCTACAGTTACAATAAATTTGATAATCGTCTACACCCAAAATATTCTGGACATTAAAGTTATTGATTTAATGCCATGATACAAAACATTTACTACAGTTTAATGATAAAATCACTTATATTTTCAGCTAGTATGGTCTAGAATTTAACTCTGTTAAAATGAAACATACTTATTTAACAAAAGGAAATCCAGAGAAGTATAAAGAAAATGCAAATTACTTTCATAGACATACGCTTGGAAATTTTAACATAACACGTCTAATTTAAACACACCAGACGTTATTGATTAATTCAGCTACATGCTCTTCGTAAGATTCAAAATAATGAAGTAATTAATTTTATTATAATGATGATAATATAAATTTCGATACATTTGATGAATAAATTAAAATCCACATACATAACATATAATTATTCAAAAATGTATATTTATATGTAGTTTTCTTAATGATAATTTTTTTTTTCTTTCTTAGTGTTATCTTTGAAAGAAAATCAGATTGAAATCGACATGAATATTTTTTTGAATATTTTGTTAAGTTAATAAACTTAAATTTCAATCATGTTTCAAATCTAGTATAAAAAACAAATTTGAATGACATTTTAAAATAAAGGGTAAAGACAAACATTTCAATTAAATTCAATTAAAAAATTCAATTAAGCACAATTCAATTAAAAAAAACAAATTTATGTTGCATCTTAAAATAGATATAATTATATGAAATGAACGAAACAGTTATATGTCAAGGAAAATACACATGTGACAAAAAAGCTAGCAATCCTATCGCAGCGTAGTAAGGAAAGCAGGGTTGTTCTCATACTTTCTCAGGTGCCGTTTTCGTCTCTTGACCACGGTTCAACATTACGAGATCTCTCACCACTGATTTCTGATATTTATATTTACTTATGATTATTGAAATGCAATAAACTTTGTAGATGCTTTGGGAAATATCACATAGTAAATTTTATAACTATTCAAGTTTCATTAACACAGCAAAAAGCTTCACAGACAGAGAGAGATGTTAAACATATACTTTACAAATACATACACACACATACACACATATATATATATATATATATATATATATATAGTTTGGTAAATGTTAATTTAAAACTACTAAAACTACTGGGAATATGAAAATGGCTAATTTGCCAGTAATTAACTAGTTTTTAAACATTTTTATTTTCAGCAACCACATTCAATGAACAGGAAATGTTTGAAATATGATGTAAAGTTTCCCACTCATGAAATTATAGCACAGTATTTCAGAAATGCTACTCGATACTTATTGAATAAATTGACAGTTGATATCTTACCAAAAAAAAAGCTGTAGAAATGTCGAGATAAATATTCAAAAGATTTTATCGAGGTATTTCTTATTTAAAATATGGAGTAGTAATTACGATGGAAATGTGCTGTAGAACTTTTCTTATTTAATGTAATAAAAACTAAATAACATAATGAGCCGTATTGATGTTCACTATTATATCATGATTTAATGTTTTTTTAATGAAAGAAAATAATAAATCAGTATAGCTCCCGAATTTTAAAATTGTATACTTGTAAGTTGAGATTTACGAAACTTGATAGTTAATTTATTATTCAAAATTTTAAGTATAATCTAGTTACATGAAAAACATCGTCTTCGTAAAAGTTTCTAACATTCCGCGTTGTAATTTATACGTAAACAGTGAAGTGAGAAACCAGAACTGCCTAAAAATGTTACTCCCCATCACAATATTCTTCAGCTTTCCGTCAGAACTAATTAACATTCCCTTACAGGAGAAAGCCTATTTGAAGTTTGATCCCGTCGGAGATCTTATGTCAGCGTAAGTAAATTTTCTGAATAAATATTCAGTGAATGATCACGACACCTCTTTGGGTAACATTATTTTGAAAATAGATTCAATTCAAACCGTGTAACTCGTAAAAACGTACATTCTAATAACATTCGCGTACACTCTACTAAACTTATATTATCTCAATGCGTAATGCTCAGTTATTACAATATATGTCTAGACTGATGAAAACCACCCATATTAAGAATTTTCTTTTAAACAATTTGAATGAAAATTGAGTCGCAGTATTGCGTTATAGGTTTGTAATCATCCTAGCATTGTGTTATGAATGAAATTCAATTATTCGGTTTAATCAGTGAAGAATTGTAAAATATCTTCATATTTCACACTAAATGAAGATGAAAAGGAAAAATTTAAATATATAAGAGAGAGAGAATAATAATTGGAAACAAGTTGCGAATAGTTTAGAGCGTGTGAATATAAAGATTATACTTAATTGGTTTCGTTCCTGTTCTGAGAACCGTCTATGAGAGAGCTTAATTGCATTCAATGGAATAAAATTAATTCAATTTCTTAATAACTTTATAGTATAATTTTATGAAACACGATTTATTGTTTGATATAGAGACCCTCATAAATGATTGAAAACGAGAATTATTTTGTAAATCATACATTTCACAAACAAAGATTGAATTTTTTTCTTTAGAAGTAAAATATTCAAATTTAATGATAGGAAATAATTTTCGGCTAAAATACTTAAAATGTTCGGTCTTTTCATTTACTTTGTAAGGAAGATTTTTCATTCTGTTATATTAATTCTACTTCTCTGATTATATCAAAATAATATTCGAATTTGTTCACGTAATTTATTCAAGACTTTTGTTTACTGTATTTTTTGTCTCGATAATCAACGAATTTCTTATGAGCAGTCGAAGGCAGATTAAAATAGGGTAATTGCATAAGTTTGTGCCCGATTTTCATTGATGGCAAATGCATGCATTTTTGACTGAGCTGGTGTTTCTTTTATAATCAAATTATTAACTGGCAGTTATCTAAATGCGTCGAGAGTCAACATAATCTTAAAAATGTTAATTTTTTTTTGATATTCAAGATGGAAAATGAAAAGTTGCATTTTGATTATGTTAAATTATATAAGTTTAAAAAAGGAGTGAATTTTGTATCTGTGTGTGTAAAAAAAATTATTCAATACGTTTATTTGAATTTGTTCCTGCTCTTAGGATAATTAAAAGAGCATTACTCGATTTCGAAATGGTGACTTTCATCTAAACGGTAAATTTTGCTCTGGGCGACCTTTCGACATTGATACTGACTTTATTCGTAATTTACTGAATGATAATCCACGTATTACTGTGAAGATTATTTAGAGTTAATTCTACTGCATTTCGCACTTTAAAAAGCGACTTACACATCGAAACTCCATATATAGGTTTTGCACGTTTTGACAAAACAAACTGAACTGTGTTTCCACAGCTATTTCTCTCTTCTCCCGTCAACAAAACCAACCTTTCTTGGATTCAGTCATAACCGGAGATTAAAAAAAGGGATTGCGTATAACAACAAAAGAAAAAAAAATATGTAAATGGAAGTTAAGCAGCTGAATCAATGGCAAAGGCTGAATTGCCTCCAGAGAAATTGTTGGTATGTGTCTGGAGGGATTGTAGAGGAATAATATCTTAAAAACATATTCAACGTGGTCAAACAATAACTGTGGATAAGTATTGTAAGCAACTCACTCAACTAAATGTTGAAATCCATGGAAATTGCCCAAATTTGGTCAATCGGAAAAATTCGTCACCTTTCCCAATGACAACACTAAACCGCATGTCTCACTCAACAGACACTGAACAATTTATAAGGTTAAAATGGGAAAAACTCTGACACCTTCCGTATTTCCTTGACTTTGCTCCTACAGAACTTGGTCTTTTTGTTATCTATAAAATAATTTGTGTGCGTGAGTGAGCGACAGAAAAATTTATTCCATGGAAGAAGTCAAAAACTAATTTATATGACTTTCTCTTAAAAGAAACCACGCAGTTTCTACAAAGAAAGGGGACAGTTTCAAAGAAATGAGGGAGAGCACATTACTGATTAATTTATATTATTTTATATGAAAATGTGTTGCATTTAATTTGATTTCAAATTGGGCATGAAATTTTGTAATCATCCCATGTTTTAACTTTTTCTTAAAGAGGATTGTTACCAACCACTGATGCAGCTGTTCATTCACTTTTAATAATAAGATTAAAAAAATTATTTTTAGCTTCATGAATTATTTACCTGCAAAGTAACTAATTTTACCATTTTTAATTCTTTAATATTTTTTTTACCTCAAGTTCAAGCTTATTCTTAATATATCTTTCAATTTGAGAATATTGTGAATTTATCTAGTCAAAAGCAAAAATAATTATTAAAATTTTTAGTAAACATTGGGGGTGTTTGGTATTTCTGTAAACTTCTGGAAATACACGTTACTCAAATTTAGATCAGACTCTATAACAGTGCAATTACTTAAAAATTATTAATCAAGATTTTTTACTTTTTTTATGTATCAATATATTTTTACTTCTAACCCTGATTTATCTGGATTTTTGCGCTTCTTTTTTAAGAAAACAAAAGTCGACTTATAAGTATAGGCATGTTAATAAAAAAAAAAAAATAAGCACGTGTTAAGTAAAATATTAATGTTTTGTTACACATGCACACAGTTAGAGAAAATGAGCCCTGTTTCTATAAAAAGTTAAAAAAAAATTTTTATTAAAAAAAAAAAAAAAAAAAAAAAAAAACAAGACTTGGTGATACATTTATATTAAATTTGATTCATTCATTACAATTTATTCTTATTGGGTAAGGAAAATAAGTTTGCTATAAAGTTTGCGTTGGAAGAATACCATTGTTTTAAACCTCTAAAGGTGTAAAGTTAATTATATAACTTACACTTTAAATTAAATTTAAATGCCATCTTCAGTTTAGTCATCCACTTTCATTGCTTAATTTTTGTTCAAAGAAAAAAGAACTACAATGTCCACTGGTTTTTTCCCTGCTCTGTAAGTAGTCTCTCGCGATGCATTGATTTTTAAATGTTCGGCGAGAAAAAGCAATTTATTCAAATGTAAAGAGAACACCATGCTTTCATTTGCGAGAAAACTCTTTATTCAACGCTATTGATCTTAAGAATCGAGTTGACTGTAAGTAAGTGGGCAGCAAAACGGTGCGCTTATACGAAGAATCCTTCGTTAAATAAATTGCGAAAGTGATTTTCTTTTTTACCCTATAGGATCCAATTACTGCCGCAACAAAATCTCGTTAAGCAGCACGCTGGATTTAATCTTTGTCGTGCATATACTCCTCTCCCATCTCGTATAGACTTTTCTTTAATTTCTTCCTCCTGCAGAGCCCCACTTCGTCTCAATATAAATTGAGAATTCACTCCCATAGAAAGGAGTTACATAGATTCTTTTTGTCTTGTTCATGAGCAAACAAATGCTGTGGGAAGCTCGTATCCAGATGACTGCGTTAAACCCTGCTTAAAAACAACTCGAAACAGATTATAAAAGGTGGTGAGAGAAACTCAAGAAGCGATTACTATAGAGTTGTAGACTACCATGGAGAGCTGTTTATAGAAAAAGAATCTTTTTGTGTTTTTGTAAAATTGTTTGTGTGTGATAAGAGTCTTTTAGTAATAGATATTTGTTCTACATGAAACAGTCTAATATAAATATTATTTAATCTCTATGTAATTAAATCTATTTAAATTGTTATTAACGTTGAATTTTGTTGACTGTTTTTAAAGTATACTCGGCTTAAAGTATTAAATCAATTTAAACGTTTGTGTTGTCTTATTTAAGAGACGAATCTTAAAAATTAAACATAGCGTTTTTACTTAATTATGAATATAGCTTCAGGATTAAGACTCAAGAAAAGAACTTGCGATTTTTACACGATATAATAGGTAACTCTTTCATATTTTTATTGCTTCGGGTATATAAGTATACATTATTCTAGCTGGAAAGAGCATAATTTAATTAGCAAAAGCACCGAAGTTTTTAAACATTTTTGCAGTGTAAAGAAATCTAGTGTTTCAAAAAATAGGATCCAGTGGATGAAAAATCATAAGTATAGCTAACTGAAAATTAAGTGATCCTTGAATAGAAAGAAGATTATTAAAAGGGAAAGTTAAGAATCTCACCTTTCTTTAAATAGTCTAATGGAGGAAATTCAATTTCAGTCTCGATGCTTAAAATATTTTACTACATTTCAGAAGATACAAGGTTAAGATCTAAGAAAGGACAATCGTGGTCAATTATAATAGTTAAGCTGATGTGATAAGAAGTTAAGGTCTGGATCTTTAAAATTATATTTTGAAGCAATAGTTTAGCACGCAAGTTCCTAAAGATATGCTAACTCTTAATTCTTTCGAGAATTTCTCTAAAATTATGACTTCACATTAATTGTACATCTTCCAGTGCTAATTTAAATAGTTTTAAAGATACAGTCTGATGATTTACGAGCCTCTAGGGAAATTTAAATGCCGAGGAAAACTATTTACAATATATACTTGCAAACGCATTATGGTTACAAAAAAAGTGCAACTGACGTTTCATCTTTCTTTAAAATAATTACAGTCTTCAAAGAATTGTAAAATATTTTTTTAAAATTGTAATGTTGGGCTATACCATGATTTTTCCTTCACTAACCTTGGGGCCTTTCAATTTGAATAGTTTAAAATGAAATCCCTTCCAATAAAATGAAACGTGATTTAGGCCACGTAGATTGAAATTGTGAAGTGTAGATAAAAGATTGGTTTAATTATATAAGCAGCGATGAAAGTAGTTAATTAGTCAGTTAATGGTGAGAAGAATTAGTGAGAATGAGTAAGATATAGGATCCCGTTGTCCTTAATCTAAGAAGCGATCAGAGGAATACTAGAAAATGCCTGAAATGGATTCAAGGATTCAGCCCTTAATTCCAGTTACTCTTCTCACTCAAAACGGCGTGTCCTCATTAACCTAGTATTCATGACCAGTGACTCAGGCCGGTGCTATTTCAGTCGAGTCGTGGGTTCGAGTCCTGATGCCACTAAAGACCCATCATGTAACTCAGGTTTTGACCGAAGTTCAAAATTACTAGGTCAGTCGCCAAAGGCACTTAGGTTACTTCTAAATTCAACTTTAATAAACAATCAATCAATCACTCGAACCCGCATTGGTAAGAGTTGATTTAAATTGATATCCTAAGCATTAGTTAAAATGCGTTTTGGGAGTATAACTTCAGAGAAATCAATATTAACTATTAAATTTAATATTCAATGAAGTGAATAATAAATTAGTTAACATTATAATTGAATTCGACTCTCCTTTCTGTTGACTGTGTATTTTCTTGACTGACTAATCAAGGTTAATAATGGAAGATAAGCCAATTAATAAACAGTGAGGGTTGTAAAGTTATGATTATAAATGCTTCTGTAGTATCGATTATTAAATTATTGTACACACTAGTAACTTCCTAATTCCTACAAGCTCTAGCTTTGAGATAACATTATTTTAAAAAGACTAATGGTAGAACACGGTACTGAATACGAGACATTTAATTTTAAAAAATAAATTTATTATGAGATATATCTGAAAGAGAAACACTCCGACAGAGAATAAGATTAATGACATAAGACTTAGTTTTCAATTTTTTTTAAATTACATTGTTTTCGATTTTATGAATGTTAATTTATGATTTTTTGTAAACTGTTTTCTGCATGTAGAACTAAAAATATGTAAACGCTATGCAATAAAATTTTTCCATTAAAATATAAGCATTTGACCTCTCCCGTGAATTTTAATTATAGTAATTGGTATTCTAAATTGAAAATGTAAAACATCAAAACACAAATCATAATCCAAGTGTAAAAACTTTTTATGCGATTTTATTTGTTCTTTAACTCAAATTTATATGGAATCTTGCCAAATTTTGAAAAAAATTCTAAAGATTGTGTGATTAATTCATAATGTCTTAATGTCGACAAATAATAAAGGATATTAAAGTTTTTTTCTCAACATTTTTAAATAAATTATATGTTTCTGAAATGCAGCAGAAAATAAAATAATTAAATAAATAAAATAAATAAAAAAAAACCAGGAGAATTTGAATTAAATAAATAAAAAACTCAGGAGAAACAGAGAGAAAAAATAAGAATATGCAAATGATCAATTGTTAAATCATAATTTAAGGCGTTGTTCTTGCGCATGAAAAACAACTTCAAAACAATTCGTACGATAAATATTATACTTTCCTTTTTCGAACATAAATGAAAGTAATTCAGTAATGATAGGCTATAAAAACAAATTTATAGAGAAAAAATTATTCTTTACTCTACATAAAAGATTTGCATAAATTGAAAACATTTAAATTTGCTCTAAGAATAAAAAACATTAAATAAAACAACAGAAATACAAATTTTGCTAAGCAACAATTTTTACTTGTTTATTTTTTTCTACGATGTCTTTGTAAAAAGTAAACAGAATGTTCCCCTGCCTTCAATTTACTTATTTATTTCTTAAAATATGAAAGAGTTTCTTTCAGAAATCACATTCTATTGTATTGATGTCGCTTTCACATCGTTATTCTACTTCCCCTTTCATTTTCATGGAAGGCTGTATTAATAATAATCATAATGGAATGAAACATCATTAAGAGTAAAGACATAACAAGCTTCTAAACGGGAAAGCTGCTTATTTTTTTAGTTTCATCTGTTCTTTGGACTACATTTCAAATGATTTTCTTAAGATGATGAAATATTTAAAACAATCAATTATTTAAATTCAAATTTTGCAACAATGGACCAGTATTTGGTTATTTTCAGTAATTGACACAAAAATTATCAAAATGGTTTTGATATTTCTCTTCTTTGTGTTATGCAATCATTAAAATTTATTTGCTACCAAATCTATGTATGTTTATATCAAATTAAAAGGATTACATAAATGTCCATATATTTGTTGATTACAATAGAAATTAAGCATTAGAAAATAAAAAGAGAAATATTTAGCAAGTAACGTAAATGAAACAAAACCTTTAATGATAAGGACATTTAATGATTTTAGATTGATAAAAATTGCTCCTCTTTATTTTCATCCATTCTTTAGATAAAAAATTTTACAATCTTTGTTTGAAATAAAGGAAAGCTTAATGCATTCAAATATTTAAATTCAGATTTCCTCACAATTAATGAATATTAAAAGCAGTTACAGAATTTAAAAATAGAACTGTCACAATGATTTTAAAATTTCTTCTCTCTTCATTACGAAAGCATTTATTAAAATTTTGTTAAGCAAGTATTGATTTTTGATGGTAAAGCAAAAACTATATACAAATATCTATATATTCTTAAACTGAAACGAAAATTAAATATCAAATAATAAAATATAATAGTAATTGCTTGAACATTGTTGTTCTAGAATTTAGTGATTAAAAAGTATGCATCTCTCTTTCTCTCTCTCTCTAGTTATGATGTGAACATCCTCAACAATTTATTAGAATGAAACCTGTATTAATACTTAATGTACTTATGTAAATAATTTTTATATACCTGTGTCTTATAGTTTCAAAACATTTCTTACTAAAAATCTATTTTAAATCGAATTATCAAGTTTTATAAATGTTAGTTAATATCAAAGTACTTTTTAGTAACTATAGTTATATAAAAACATCATATTAATTTAATTTTAATGTCAGATGTAATTTTCAACTGTGTGTGTGAGAAAATAAGCAAATACCCAAAATTTTTCCAGCTAAATAAGATTTTAGGAAATTTAGGATATTAAAAGAGGCGCGTTAAAAATATCTGAATTTCCAGTTTTCCAATATTATACGTGGATATTAAGAAATAAATATTATGTTAGTACTAACTACTGTAAAAATATACAAATTTATGAGAAAATACCTAATAACTTCCTCTATAAATTAATGTTTTTCTTGTACTTAGGTTTATCGTTAGCAGAAACTAAAAACAATCATTTTATGTAATAGCAAACGTCAAAATTTTAGCCCAAGAAAAGCTTTTCGTTTATTAATAATCCTTTTCCTTAATGAAAGATCAAACCCACGAAGATTAAACTCACTTTTAAAAAGTATGAATTTTTATTTACATAGTAGTCGATATTTCTGATAATATTAAAAAGTCCAACATTTTTACATTGAATCTTATGTATGTGAGTTATAGTAAATTTAAAAATTTTCTGAGCGTCTGTCTACAAACTCCAAAAAAGGCTTGCCAATGCTTAATTGTATGCCTTCGAGAAAGACTTGGAAAATTATAAAAAAAAAAAAAAAAAGTGTGATCTTCTTTCATTTACTACATTTGTATAGTCTGATGTAACCTTCTTTTGTTTTGTGAAATACATTGATGCTCATACACATATATATATATATATATATATATATATATATATATATATATATATATATATATATATATATATATATATATATATTACTCAGTTATATTCATCGTCAGTAACTTTTCTGATAAACTTTTCTCCTCATATTTTTTGCTCAGATTTACTTTTGTAAGCTTCGTGTTTTAGTTTACTTTGTATATATTACGCATATTATTTTGTTTCAGTTTTACTGTGTATATACACTACATAACAAAAAAACGACACACCAAGAAGGAGTTGTACAATGGAGACAAAAGTTGGCGGATAGGAAAATTATGTACAGAATAGAAAATGATTAAATTTCAAAAAAAATGAATGATTTATTTCAGAGTTACATAGATACAAAGCTCAATAAGGTGTTGACCCACCTCTTGGATGCCGGCCGCCTGGATGCCAGCTGCTACACAACACATCATAGAGTGATAAAGCTCCCTGATGGTCTCCTGTGATATTTCTTGCAAAATTTATTTTATGTTTATGTAGAAATTTATTAGAAATTATCAAAAAATGCTAGCTCATAATCTTATTTACACTCCATAACAGAAAAAAAAACGACGCACCAAGAAGGAGTTGTCCAATGGAGGCAAAAATTTACGGATATTAAAACTATGTACAGAATAAAAAATTATGATTAAAATTTCAGAAAAATTGAATGATTTATTTCAGAGTTACGTAGTTACAAAGTAATGAGCTCAATTTGGTGTTGACTCAACTCTAGTCTGGATGCAAGCTGCCACACGACGTGACAGAGAGTGATAAAGCTCCCTGATGGTCTCCTGTGGTATTTCTTGCCAAATTTGCTCCAATTGTTGTGCTAGATCATCAACATTCAATGGTTGATGCAGTCGCCTTCCCATCATATCCCAGACTTGCTCGATTGGAGAAAGATTTGGCTGGCCAAGGATAATTGATAGCAACACGTGCCGTCTGGCATTATCTTGCTGAAAAATAAGGCCAGGGTACTGCAAGAGGAACGGTAGCAAAACAGGCCTCAGAATGTAGTCGATGTACCGTTGTGCTGTAGGTGTGTCTCTAATGACGACCAAAGGGGGCTGACTATGAAGGGAAAGGGCACTTTAGACCATAATTCCTATTTGATGGCCTGTGGGATGTGCAATAGAGAAATCAGGATCGGAACGCTGCCCTAGGCGTCTACAAACACGTCTTCGATGATCGTCAGGACACAGTTGGAAGCGGGATTCGTCGCTAAATACTATACATCCCCAGTCAGCATCATTCCAACCTGATCAAGCTCTGTGTAGGCGTGAATGGCAAGTGGCGTAGTGGTCAGTAGGAGCGTAGATTTCGCTCTATCAGCCATCTGTGAATGGTCATGAGGGACACCCGCTTACAGATCGCACGTCTGATGGTTGATAACGATGAATCAGGCGCTGTGACAGCTGATCTAACAATCATTCTGTCCTCCCGATCTACTGGGGCCATAGGTCAACCGCTACCATCATGACCCTGCCATCTGCTATTGTTCACCCATTCTTGCCAGCATCTTCTAATCGCCGCATCCCTTCGAGCCCTATGACGAGCAATTCTTCGATTTGCCCAACCTGCCTCTTTCAATCCAATGATACGACTTCTTTTAAACTCTGACCGTTGCTCGTAATGAGCTCGAATTCTGAGGCGAGGTATTTTTTTCAGTCGTTGAAAGGTATCCTAAATCACAATGCAACTGAAAATTTGACCATCAGATTGAGAACCGCTTCTTATACACACCTGTTGAGTGCGCAGTTTCAATGCGCTGTTGCTCCCTCTATTCATTCATCGGACACCAAATTTTAATCATTTGCATGTTCGGTCAAAATGTCGTTGCACACGAAATTTCATTACAATCGGGCAACTACTTCTTGGTGCGTCGTTGTTGTTTTTTTTTTTGTTATAGAGTGTATTATGGATGTTATCCGTTTTTGTTTTGTTTTCTATATGTTATGTATATTATTTTTTTTAGTTTTGCTGTGTACATGTTACATATATTATTTTGCTTTAGTTTTATTGAACATACATTACGTATTTTGTATATTATTATTAATTGAATAAAAAAATGGAGCGCAACATGTAGCAGACTTATATAAAAAAATAAATGCATTTTCAATAAATTTATTAATATCATCCCCAGTCAAATTATAAAAAGTTGTAATTTATGGATTTTAGCAAGGGATCTGCAATGGGTGTATGCATGACAGGGGGGAAAAATAAAGCTTGCCTTTCTCATAAAGTGATTAGAAAATAAAAGTATATATTTTACATATTTACAGAAAGTTTAACATCACTAAACTGTGAGTATAATCATTTTCAAACACTTTTTAAATCAATGAAAAACAGCTACTGTTAAGATCTGTGATTAAAACATAGCTCAAAATCATTTTGGGTAAGAAAATAATTTTATAATATCGTAAACTTCAATTTCTTCGATTGAAAATTTATTTATTCAAATAAGAACAAAAAAAAAAAAAATACATTCATTGCTGTATAAATTTGCGCACCAAGAAAGAGTCAGAATGAAGCGAAATTTTACATTCTTAAGTACAGTGTTGATGTAAGTAAGTGATTAAATAATCAAAGCAAAATGATTATTTATTGTAGGAAAAATTACAAATGTATGGAGATTTTAGTACCTATTTTGGACACCTCTAGCATGAATGCATGATGTGATACGGTCGGGCATTGGGGTATATAAGTCCAGTATGATGTCCTGCTACATCTCATTCCAGCGGAGGCAGTCCTGTGAAACCCTTGTTGTGTGTGGGCGAGCAATGTCCTGTTGAAAAATGACTCCCGGGAATCCTGCCACGAATAGCAACACATGTGGCTGAAGAATGTCATGAACGTACCTCTGGGCTGTCATGAAGCCGTGGATCAATATTGAGAGTGACCGTGTGTCGTAGGCAATGGTGCCCCATACCATCACACCAGTTGTGAGAGCGGTGTGCCGCAGTACAGTGAAGATAGGATTGAGACGTTCACCACGGGGCCTCCACACACGCACACGATAGTCCTCACCGCACAAATTAAATCTAGATTTGTCGCTAAAGACGACCAGATTCCATTCGGTTGAAGTCCAATTCTTTCGAGCACGACACCACTCCAAACGGTGAGTGGGTGTCAATGGCAGTACACGTAATGGGCGCCGCGATAGCAACTGTCCTTGTGATCGTACGGACTGACACAGAGGCCTGTAGTGAAGTTGCTGTCTGTGTATGAATGGTGGAAAATAAGACAGTTGGCGCTATGTGTCGTATGATGTGACGGTCTTTTCGACTATTCGTCTGTCGAGGGCGTCCTGAGTCTGCTCGTCGAGTAACAAACATCTCACTAGTCCTTTGGTCCCAACACCTTACCACAGTAAAGTCAGAATGGCTTAGGTGGCGAGCTACTCCCCTAGTTGACCACCCGGTTTCCATCATTAATATGACTCTTCCCCTCTCGAACTCTGACATTTAATCGTAATGTCTCCGATAGCGACGTAAAAAAGCATCTCTAGTTAAAAAGCATCCCTCTATAACAGATTAAATACACGCAATCTAGCTCTGCTTATCTGTTTCATAATCCGAGGAGAATGAAGCTCAATGCCCTCTGTTGGCATTAAGCAATGCGATATTACGTTGCATATTTCTAATCATTTACATATCTACTTGACACATACCTTCTTGCCAAGTTTCGATACAATCCCGCTATTACCTCTTGGTGCGCAAATTTTTATGGCAATGAGTATCACATTGCCATAAAAATTTGCACACATGATCAGAAAATTAAATCACATTCATTCATATTATCACTAAGCAAAAATGTAATATTTCACACTTTCGCTTAATAACCTCTTTCTAATTGTTCCCAAAACCTACGTTAAAGTATCACATTTTTGCTTATATTAATAACTTATTTATTTCAAATATTTAAATTGTGGAAAATTATCTTCAAGATACTACAAGAAACAAATTAAGGTTGTGATTAGATTATTTGAATCAGGTGTACTCTATTAATCAATTTTTACTCAAATAATTCTTTTACATTCTCTTAATAAAGAAAAAGCCGGTATATCCACTTGGGACATTTTGTTGTTTGAGAAGTTTAACGGATGCTTTAGGAATGTATAACTATTACAAAAAAAGATATTTCACTGAAATTTTGAAATTTCTATTCGACGAGAGATTTGAAAGTAAAAAAAAAGTGTTGCTTACGAAGAAGGAGAGTTTCATTAAACAAGTTATTTTAATCAAGCCAGCCTTTTTTAAAAAAATTATAAGGAATTTTGTTTTTAGGTTTTTTTTTATTTTTGTTCATGCATAATTAAAATCACGATGTGATCATATTTTTTTGAAGTTTTTAATTTAAAAGATAGTATAATTTTAATCCTACGGAAAATAAGGATAAAAATCTAAAAACATAATGGATCAAACTTGGATTTAAAAAAAGAGCAACTCAATTCCCTTAGTGGAATTTCTACTTCTAGTTAATTATAAATACACGGAGAAATTGCTTCTTTCTTTTTTATTTAAATTTTCATATTGATGAAAAACAGTTGCATTTCTCTTATTATTTTCCAAAAATAAAGGATTAGAGGCACCAGAATTTGATATTTTTCAACGACTGTATTGAAATAAAAGGTGAAAAAGGAAATTTTGCAATTAAAACGTGCTGAAAAAAACTGGACTGAAACTAATCAATACACCTTCTCTTTTGTGTTAAGAAAAAACCCAGGGTTAACCGAAATTCTAATGGTGGTAGTTTATTTGTATTAGTTTTCCTAGCGAAATATTTCCTTTTTATGTATGTAAACTTTATAAAGGATTAATTAGATGGTATAACTCGAATTTCTCGAATTAATGTAATTTATTCAAAATGTTTCTTTCACAATACAATTTCTTAGAATAATTAATCGTTGAACCAGAAGATTTTATGCAGTTATGTTGGTATCATTCATGCAAGACAATAACATATATTAAACTTTCATAGCTAGTGATAGAGTGATACGACACTTTTATAATTGAAGCTATTTTCAAAACATAGGAATTTTATTATTGAATCTAATATTAAAAACATGTAGAGAGAGAGAAAAAATATATATATTCTCATTTTTTTCTACTTAATGAGGTAAAATTGAAAGGTAATATGTTTTTGTGTGTTTGCAAAAATAATATTTCGTGTTTTGGTGTGATATTATCAAAATATATATATTTGTTGTGATGCTTTACTTATCACAATATTAAGATAAGAAAAAAGTAACACTTGTTTTTTATTTAATTTTTTCTAAATTAAACATTTTATTCCGCAATATTGTTCCTTAATTTTCTTTTTATTAATACAAAAAAATTATTTTGCAATGTTATACATCATTTTTAAAAGAAAGAGAAAACACAATAATAATTGCTCATTGTTGTTCTTTAAAAAATTACAAAATTTTTCGAGATAAAATGTCATATTTTTTGAAATATTAAAAAAATAATTCATAAGAATTTTCAAAAACATAATTTTTCAAACAAAATTTTCGACACACATAACAAACAAAATTTTCGACACACATAACAAACAAAATTTATGTATTTCTTACTGAAAATTTGTTCGTCTAATAATATGAAAATATTATTAGTGGGAAATGAGTTTCACAAAAATTCTGATTTTTTTTAATACAGAGATGCGCCGTATTAGTATAACTGAAATTTTCACCTTCGTAAATTCATGAACTACTTCAGAATCAAATAATAGTATTTAAATGTTGGGATAGCTAATTATGGAGATATAAAATACTTATTAAAGTTACTTTCTATGTATGTTAGACGAGAAATCATAAATATGTTAAATAATTGATAACAGTTTTTAAAAAGCAATGGGCATTATTTGTTAACTAGGGTTAACACGATTACTCGCATAATAATTTACAAATGTCACATTTTGATTTACATTTTTTAATTGTTGTAAATAATGCTCAAAACGTTTCAAACCTTAAATGGATCATGTGTAAAACTTAAAGGAAAATGCGTATTCAATAACTTAAATGTTCAAAAATCGTCAGCCAATTGTTTTAGGTCTAATTAAAGACACACACACACTTATATATATATATATATACTGGGGCTCAAAATTAATAAAATTTGCATATTTTGTAGAATTTCATAAAAAGAATTGAACGAAATGTAAAAATACTGCATCGAAACAAAGATGCAAATTTTGTACCTCCAATACGTAATAATATACATGTATGGGGACGGAGCTAGTCGAAAAACAAGATTTATAAGCCCGCGTGCCAAAACCCGCATTTCGTTTGCTAGCGCATTTCACCGAATTTCTTGGTGTTTTTTGCAGCAATCACTTAAATTAAAATTTTAAACAGTAAAAGTGAGTAACGACCAACGTTTAGATGATGGAATGAAGTGGCGAATTGTGGGTAGGCTAGAAGCAGACCAGTCTCAATTCCAGGTTTGCAGAAAATTCGATTTAACACGCAGTGTCACGTCCAACTTATGGAAAAAGTTTCAGGATACCGGATCCGTCGAGAGAAAGCCTGGGCAAGGTCGCCCAAGATCCACGATGGCCAGAGAAGATCGCTATTTGTCCTTTATAGTGAAGCGCAACAGGAATGCTACAGCTTCTCATGTCTCTCATGAGTTGTATGCAGCCACAATAACCCAATTTTCAAGGGTGACTGTTTCCAGAAGACTTCATGAGAGAGGACTGTTTACAAGCAGACCTGTTGTTTGCGTCCCGCTCAGTTCTGAGAACAGGAGAGTCCGCTTAAAATGGTGCAGAGATCATTCAGACTGGAGTATGGATCAATGGGAGACCGGTTTCTTCACTGAAGAGTCTCGGTTCAGCCTAACCAGTGATTTTCGCCGTACTCTCATATGGAGAGAACCAGTGACCCGCTACCTACCCTCCAATACAAGAAATCGACCATTACGGCAGCAGAGCCTTGATGGTCTGGGCAGGCATCATTCTTGGATGGCCTCAAACACCTTCATGTCTTTAAAAGAGGCACTGTGACTGAATAGAGGTATAGGGATGAGATATTGGAGCCTTATGTTCCCCTTTTCAGGGGTGCAGTTGGTCCTGATTTCCTTTTAATGGATGACAATGAGATGCCACATAGAGCTCACCTGGTCGAAGAATTTCTGGAAAGTGAGGATATTTGCCGGATGGATTAGCCAGCCAGATCTCCAGACCACAACCCTATAGAGCATGCCTGAGACGCTCTGGGGAGGGCAACTGCAATTCACAAGCCCTTCTGAGAACCACCCAAAACCTGAAAATAGCATTGCTGAACGAGAAGAACCAATTGCCACAGGAATTCGTAAATTTCCTTATTTCCAGCGTAAAATCACGTTATATATGTAAGAGGGGACCATACCTCCTATTAACTTTTTTTTTTCTTTTTTCTGCAACTGCTATTGCAAAACTTGAGACTCCGATGATTATTACGCACGATAATGCGTGTATATTATAACTGTTGAATGATTATTTTTTTATTATATCAACCTTATGTACACTCGAAATTTTATTAAAATCTGTCCATTAGTTTTAGAGATAATCGACCAAATCGGAATATTCTCTTAATTTTGAACACTAGAGTAAATTCTTTAATATCGTATTCATTGTATCATGCTTTCATAATAGTATTATATCAACCTTATGTACACTCGAAATTTTATTAAAATCTGTCCATTAGTTTTAGAGATAATCGACCAAATCGGAATATTCTCTTAATTTTGAACACTAGAGTAAATTCTTTTGCTTTCATTATAGTAATGTTTGGTTATATATATATATATATATATATATATATATATATATATATAGAAACATAAGTGTGTGCTAGGTCTACCGGAATATTCTGTCCATTTGTGAAGGGAAAGAAAATATAAAATTTTTATATATTATTTATAATTAAATTACAATAATATAATCTCCGGTGTTATTAGGCTTAGTCTATAGCTATTCCAAAAAAGTGTGTCATGAGTTAATGGAGATTAATGTGCTTAATCGAGAGGTCATATACACATCTCAGATTGCTAGTAACAAAATCTAACCCTTCTTGAGCCGGATAACAACTGGTGATGAAAAATGGATTACATACGAAAGCATCGTAAGAAAAAGAGCATTCTGTAAGCTCAGACAAACTTCCCCTCTAAGCTAAACTTGAGCCTGGATAAGAGAATTCTGTGTAAATGGTAAAATGTCTAAGGGTCGAAAACATTACAAGCGTTTGAAACTTAACTAAAATCTCATTTGTAGAGGTACAGTCCGCAAATAGTTGAATTAAACGAAACACTCAAAGAAAAAATGCCAGCGATGTTCAATAAGAGGAACATTATATCTCATTACGATATTGCCAGACCACATGCTGCTTTGGGGACTCGTCAGAAAATTGCAGAACGAGGCTGGTAAAATTCTGTCGCATCCATCATACTCCCCAGACCTAGTATCCTCCTATTATAATCTGTTTCTCATCTTCCAAAAAATGTTTTCTTAAGGAAAAAAATTCAAAACTGTAGCAGATGTCCATCGAAAACTACTTGATTTTTATCGATTCTAAAGACAAGGCGTTTTTCAAAAATGATGCTTACAAATTTCCATCATACTAGCAATATATATATATATAATTTAAAAAAATTATAGAAACATAAAGTCAACCTAAATATAATTCCTTAAGAATACAAAAAAAGATATATACACATATATGTGTATGTAATTGCTTAGCCATGTTTACTTATATTTTCATGAAGATAATTTTACTGATTATGATATTTTCAAGATATTTAAATATATTGATGATGCTATATTCTTTCAACATAACAATAAACCTTTATATCTTTTTATCCAGAGTATTTAAATTTATTGGAAACTGGGGTAATATAAATGAATCGGAATATTTAGATTTTTTAAAAAAAGGAGATTTAGTAAAAAATACAGTAAGAGAGAGATGTTTTGCTGTAAGATTCATAAAATACCCTTATGGATGAGTTCATTTGAGTATATTTAGAACACAATTTATAGCCATATATTACATAATTTTAGACCTGTGACTAAAACAGAAGATATTTAAATCAACTTTGATTATTTAAAAAAAATTATCTGCAAGCATATTATCCATGGAATTTTATCAAGAATAATTTAAAACATAACAATTATAAGATTTAGTAAATTTTCTTAAGATTCTTGTTCATAATTCCTAGAAAATTCCGCACCCCCCCCCTTTCGAACTTCGTGTTTTTTTTTTTTTTTTAAATTTTAAAAGTATTTTGAAGTTTTTTTTGCATAGCCACTATTTCTTCCTGATAGATAGCATTGATTAATACTCTCTGTATGGTTTAAGCATCCATTTGAACTGGAGGTTTGTGTCAAATTTCTTACCCAGTGAGGCATTTTTCCATTTTCATTAGATATATATTGTATACAAATCTATCTGTCTACATATATATTTTACTTTATTTTTTACGTTTACTTAATATTTCTGTTTGCGAAAGTTTGGTAAATATAAAATATTGTTCAACCAGAATTAAATACATCTTAAACCAGATTCAGAATTTAAGAAAATGGTATATTTAATTCCTTTTTGGGTTTTTTTTCTAATTGTCATAGATTTTTCAAGTTTAGTTTGTACTTTTTCCATGAGTATAGTTTTATCTTTTGACCATCATTCATTAGATTTAGGGATTTGTGAGCTACATTTGTCTCTTACTTAATTTTTTGTTTTGTAATGGTTTACTATTTATCTTGCTATATTTTTAGGCACACATATTATATACTATTGTTAATTAAATAATTGGATTTGCTTATGTTTTTTAGTTATTATTTACATTTGTTTTGTATGTATATATAATATATATATATATATATAATTTCATACTATATTCTATATATATATATATATATATATATATATATATTATATAAAAATAATTCTTTCAATAATAACCTATATATATATATATATAGTACTATACTATATATATATATATATATATATATATATCATACATACATATAACATGTAGTACGTAGGTAAGTAAAACGTGTGTGTGTATCAATAATAATAATGGCCAATAATGACCAATACAACAATAATGTAATGGCAATGGCAATAATATGCATTGCATGCGTAATAATATAGCCAACAATAGTATTATATATAACAATAGCCAGCCCAACCAGTAACCAATACGTACTGTGCAGCCAATAATGTAATAACCATATGTAAGCGTAATGACCTAACAATAATGTGTGTGTTAGTAAGTGACAAATATGCAGTAGTAACAAAGCAGCGTAACAGTGTGTGTGTGTGTGTGTGCATTGGTACGTGTGTGTAGCAACAGCCAGTGTGTGTGTAACCAATGTCAACAATATATAATAATGTGCATGCATGCGTATGTGTGTAGCCAACAATATTAGTAACAATAATGTATCGTAATGTATGTCAATAACAATAATAATGTGTGTGTGTGTGTGTATGTAATGTGTGTATGGATTCAGTGTGTTGTTATGGTATGTTAATCGTTTTTTGGTTTGAATAAACTTTCGCATTTGCATTCACCAAAGACAGTATTCAGATTATTGACTTGTGTGAGCCATTTTTTTCATTCAGAAAGAGACATATATATTTTTTACTAAAATTTCCCTTATAGTAGGTTATTAACAATACCTGAAAGCAAATTTGTGAATGAAACTATAAGAAAACTTTAAAAAAAAATTTAATAGTGTCATTGTTTTTCTATGATGATGTATTCAAACCATTTCAAATATGGAAATGCTCTCAAGATATTTGGATTAATCTTTTAATTTCTGTATTCTTATCAGCTACTAGCATTACTCTTAGAGTATATAATCCTACTTCATTTTTTGAATTTTTTATTATTATTTCAGCATAGACGTAACATTTTTACCATACTTAAAAATTAATATGCAGTTCTTTGCACAATAATTATGTCTGATTACATTGCTTTTCAACAGAATTTTGATAAACTAGCAAAAGTATTATTTTTCTTAAAGTTGTAAAACTTCTTAAGTTTTTAATCCTTACGAAAAATTCTTTTAATTGGAAAACAAAATGAGCAATTATTTTAACGAGCTTATGATAGGCTGTTTTGATAAATGAACACTAATTAGTACCTTTAAACGAAGGTCTTAACTCTGTGAGATTTTCTTTTCATTGTTGCCAAATATAATCAGTAGTGTCGAGAAGAGATGATGAAGAGTGACATTATGCTGTGTTCGCCGAGGTGTCAGCTGTTCATCGAAGCGAAAAAAATGTCTGGAAACGCTGTCGATGTCGATTATGAAAATAAGAGTCAATAGCTGCCCAGCCATTCGGGAAAACTCCCAGTGTGTTTGTTTGCCAATCAAAAGAGTGAGGCTTATTCCGCGATTATGGAAAGGTTTTTTTTTATCATTGTTTATGCACTGCGTCTCACTGTAAGAGATATTTCTCCAAGGAAAACACAGACGCTCCGAAATCTGCTGTTCTTATTGCTATGACAGAATGTGACAAGTGCGAAAACAAAGGAAAAACATATTAGAATTTAGAATGAACATGTTAAGTTTAAAATTCTCGACATTTTGTAAGTTATGAGGGAATGTCTCATTTTCTTTCTTTTTAAACACATCTTCAGTTATGCTTCTTATTAAACGAGAAAAAAAAAACTAAGCTCTGCCAATAAAAAAGATCTAATATATCACTTTATAATTAAAGTAAAAGTCATTTAAGGATTCTAAATTATTTTCATAAAGAAATTTAATGCAACTCACTTTTGTCATTAATTTGTTAGAGGAACAAATATTTTAGTAAAAATATACCATCAATAGGATTGTAGAAGGAAATTTTATAAATATAAATATTACTGGTGCATATTTTACATATGAAAAGCTTTAACATACCATTTAAAACGTGTAAGGTGTTTATTATAAAAATGAATAATGGCTTAAATTAATTGATTAAGACAAGTAGACATAAGATTCACACGTAAGATGCAAGCTGAAAATTTAATGCAAAAGAGACAAGATTTAAGGAAAATTACAGTCAACCCCAATATTTTATTCACAATTTTTTTTAAGATTACTACTTTTCTTGAATCACAGGTTCTATGATTAAGATAGAAAATTAACTGTGAAAATAGTTTTAAAATAAAAAAATTCTGCATACATTTTTAAAAAGAATTGAAGGTCTTAGCAAATACGAGTTCCTTTTCTTTTGTTTTAATATGAAATGCTTAACGCTAGACTTAGATCAATATTTAGTTGTTCTAAGATGTTTGAAGAGAACAAAACCAACGCATCATGATTCTAAAAAAATTTAAAAAACTAAATGCATTATAAATTTCACTATGCAGTATCTAATTTTCAAGTACATTCTTAATGAAACATTGTCATATGCGAGTATTTCCCCGAATCTCGAGGGATATGAATTACTATTGCTTTCTTATGAACACATTACTTCGAAAGCAACAGAAATAATTTTTTCAGCTATATTCATAATAATTTATTCTTTAAATTCTTAGTATATTTCTAAAGCTTTTACTCTAAACTTCAAAAAGGCCTTCAACTTGTAGGAGCGAATAGAATTAAGGCTTTTAAAGTTGAAGGTTTCAATCCAAACTTGGTGGAACATAATTAAGTTTCAAGAACAGAAAAGCTCAGTGTTAAGTCTCTAATCTTATTAGAAGGTTTCGGTCGAAGTAGGAAAAAGGAATAATGTCAAGACAGAAGATTTGATAAAACCTTCCTATCTAAAGAAAAGAGAAAATATTGGAGAAACAACTGTCATATAGAAGAATAGACAAAATATCTTGCCTAATAAATAAATTTTAAAATTCAGTTTACCTTAACCTTTAATTTTGAGCTAATTGAGTTAGAGGAAATATAAACAGTGTGGTTTTAATTCCTAAAGTGTTTTAAACTTCGATGCTTTTCTAACATATCTACAGATTGTTGTTTTATGAAATTTTGAACAATATATTAGTTAAATAAAACAATTTTATACTTATATATAAGAATAGTTATTTGTGTTTTATCATGAATGTAATATTTTCAAAATCAGATTAAGGAAAGAAAAAATTGCTGATAATATCTGAAGCTTTTTATGTAAATAAAAATGTATTATTTTTGTTTTGTGCATAGTGATGCATAAAACAGTTCTAGAAGAATTATTTTAACCAAAATTTTTTCATAAACAAAGCCAATATATTTTTCATATTTTAATTAAATATGTAAAACGTAGTATTACACATCTTTAGGAAAGACTCCATTTTATATCAGATACTTTCTTTACTGCAAAAAAAGAGTAAATGGAAATTGTTAAATTTTGGAGTTCTATAAAATTAATTAATATATGCCATTCTATTTCCAAAAAAATATTATATAAAATATAACATTAAAAACATTTATTTTATTAGAATAAGTGTTAATGTTTCTTTTTTTTTTTATTTGCTCAAATAATTCAATATTCAAAAAATTCAGTTTTTACATATTTTTAATAGATTAGAATTGGATAACATACACTTATTTTTAGCATTCTTTATCGTCTCTTGGCGAAATATTTTTTATTAGTCTCTTTTTTTTATGTGATAGTAATTGATTTGTCCTCTTATCTCTAACAGGAAGGGGAATAGCTTCCTAACCATCCTTTACTGCGTAATGCAATAGGTGTTCCCTATATACTTGCATCGAAAAATGAAAGCAAAATCTATTGTTTCTCGAGTTATTAAAGTCCCAGACATCTTGTATAATTAATGAAGCTACATTTATTACTAAGAAGCACATCATAAAAAGTAATGCAACAGATAAGCTCCGAGTTATCTTACTTCCCTACCATTACTTTTGTATATTAATTTCTAAGTCTGATGAGAAAAGCCTTTTGGACTTGTTTGTGAATCTTTATTTTAAAACCTAAATCATTGTAACCTTTATGTATCCTTCTTTTAAATCATTGCTATCGCTCTCCTACTAAACATATTGGGAAAAAATCATTTGCATTATGTAAATTGATAATGACATTATATAAAATAATTAATTTAAAATTGCTATTATTAGATATATAAAGTACATTCTTTTTATCCTATACTGACAATAGAATCAAGGCTTAGAATCGAATTCCCTTTATAATGTTTGCACTATTCTCTGACTTACGAAAGCCTGAAAATCTGGAATTAGTGGATAAAATATTAAAGAATTACTCTGGGGCTTTGCAGAATTTTGAACTGTTGAACTCCCTCAAATCTTTCCTCATAAATTTGTTTTTACAAATACAAATCATGTATACTATAAATGATAGAGCACAATGATATATATATATATATATATATATATATATATATATATATAGGGTTTATCCGATTTCTAAATTTCATATTTTCAAAAATGAACAACATAGAAGGATAAGTAATATATGAATAAAACGGAAAATTGTGGAAGCTTTATACTGGGAAAAATAGATGGTCTTTGTGTGGTCTTCGTGAATCTATTTAACGAAAGCTGTTTTGGAAGTTTTCATGGAGTTACAACGCAGCTCGATCGGTTGCATAGGAATAGATGACTTTATGTTACACAGCTGGCCACCATCGTCACCTGATATTACCCCAGGCGATTTCTTCCATTTTTTTCGGGGGTGGGGTGGAAAAGATAAAATGTATGCACCATCATTAGCCACAAATTTATTTCAACTTAAACAACAGATTTATGCTACCGTACAATCATCATCACTGATACTTTACAACGTGTTTGGCAAGGTACTAAAGTTAGTAAATTTAAAACTATTAAAATTCGTAAAAGAAACTATTATAAAACATGTGTCTCTATCTGAGGTCTAAGTTTAAAATTAAAATAAAAATTTTCACAAAACCAAAATTTATGTGAAAAAATTGTTATAGATTAATACTATCAATAAAAACAATAAAAAGATAATAAAAAACAAACAGAAAATGATAACCAATATATATATGTGTGTGTGCGTGTATGTGCGTGCGTGCGTGCATGTGTATTTGTACATACACATGTATACAATATAGACACAGAAATATATATTATTTTTATTCGTCTTAATCATTTTTAATTGCCTTAAAGCAAGAAGTGATAAACTTCTTGTAGTTAATATTTTTGTTTATTACAATGCACTTATTATTTCTAATAATATATTTAATTATATTTCAAAAAAAGTATGTAAACAGCTTCTTCAGAAAGGTACCTTATTAACAGGAAATTTAAAATTGTCTCTCTTGTCACAAATGTTGATGATGATTTTATAATCTTCAATTTTCTACTATATGTCTAATTATCCTGTTTCATATTCACTACTATTAGTTTAAATAAGATTTAATGATGTAGGTTGAAAAAATAAATTAGGTTTATCTTTAGAAGGCTTATTTTAATTCAAAACAAGTAGATCATCAACATATCTATATAATACGATTATCTTTATCAATATAATTATGTTCATAATAGTGAATGAAGATATTCTCCAAACTGTTACTCCTAGATATACCTTGGAGAATACCGTAATTTGTCTAAATTTATGATCTTTATAATTTATATAATTTTCTCTAAGTACAGAATTAATTAAAGATCTAAATTTATATCATAAACACAAATAAATTCATTAATATTAATAATCTTCATAAATAATTAACAGTACCTAAACTAGATCATCTATATCTATGGAATTAAAAAGGCATTCAAATTCATAATAATGAATAGCAAATGAATCCTCGTCTTTTATTTTCTTAATAATATCTAAGCTACTTTTAATAATAGTTTTTTTTAAATTTATTAACAGTATCTTGTAATATTTTTGTTATAATTAACCCGGAAATATATATTCAAGGGTATCATTTTTAATTAAAAGCATTCTATTTATTTTGAAAAATTTATTAACTTCAACAGTATAAACTTCCTATTAAAGTTCCATAATTATATTAATATTTAGAAGAGAGTTTGACTTTTTTCTTTTTTTTTTTTTCTTCCCCTTTTTAAGTGTCTTATTCTTCACTTACATTCCCAAGACTGCATGGTAGAAAATACAAATTCCTTTTCAAAAAATGAATTTTTATGTTCTCCAAATGCGTTAAAGCTCTTAATTTTTAGAAAATATTTTAACTTAAGCCGTATTAAAAGGCCAAAATGCTTAAGAACTTAGTAATAATATTTCTTAAGTCAATCCAGGCTTTTGCTTTCGACTGTGTGCACTGAAAGGTGAAAAGCTTTTCTTCCAACAATATTTTTCTTGAATATATTTTTACAAAAGTGTCTTTCAACTTGCTACTAGACAGGAGAGAAAATTTTTCTCTAAAGTGCTTAAAGTACTAACAACCTTTCGTTGATGTTTTTTCAAACCATATGATTAAGTTCAGGTTGAATGAAAGAAAAATAAAATATTTGTCTTGCGAATTTTTAAGTAAAAACTTTTGCAGTTGGATTCAAACAATTATTTTGTCGACGAATGTATTTGTTTTAAATTTGAGCTTTTCCCCTGTTACGTCACTCATACATAAAACAATGATATACATAAGTACTTTGCTGAAAAGAAGTTATACGCAATACTTTAAATTTTGAAATTACAAATTATTCAGTCATGGTCTATGTATTCTGTATAAGAAAGCACTCCTAACAGCCTCATATTGCTGTATCACTGATATACAGGAATTTAAAGAAGGGTGGCTTTTTAAAACCAAAAATGTAATCATAGGTAGGAAGAAAGGTTAAAAAAGAAATTGAAATATAGTCATATGTTTGTCATGATAACACATAAAATGTGTAAAAAAGAAGAAGGAAAAATTAAAGTATTTATACTTTTTCCAAATTATGCTTTTCAGTGTAAATGAGTTATATGACTTTTTTAAAAAAAAATTTGATCTTTGTAATTAAATAAAATTAGTTGAATAAATTTAATTACTTTATAATAGATACAGGAAACTATTTGGGAGGAAAGATTGAGGTGAAGTTTCATTTAAATACTTTTAACAAAAAGTGGTCATGAATTGCAATTAGTTTCATTTTTGTGTTATTTTCAGTTAAAAATTCACTATAAAAATATTATTTTATGTTTCATGTATCAAATATGTAATTTCAGTGTCTTCCAATTATTTTACCTAACATTTTTAAAGTTTCCTTAAAAGAGTCAGTAGAAAGCTGTTTTTGTCAGTTTTTACACTCAATAGAAACTTGCATAAATCCAATAAATACCACTGCTGAAATCTTCACTATCTCCTTGAAAAGCAAGAGGAATTAATTTCCATTTTTGGTTTCTATAAAAATGTGCGGAAGTTTTGGCTGCTTACAATTAATCTTTTGACATTCAGATTTAAAAAAAAAAATGTCAAGCTTTCCTTGAATTATCCTATTTCACTGATTTACACATTAATGAAACGTACAGCAGATGATGAATTATGAATAAAATCCTATAAATAAAAATACTATGTTTAGAAAAAATTTATCTAATAGCTATTTTTCAAGTCTACAAAATTAAAGTTAAAAATATGATTGCAGTTCCAAGTACACTTTCAGAAAAGTACATTTTTAACATTTAGGATACTTTGTTTTAAAAGAGATGTGCTTTAACTGAAATTATTTTACTAACTTTTGAGTAAAACGGAACGCGTTATGAATTGTAATATGAAAATTGTCATTATTAACTTGACTCTACATATCCATTTTACAAAATTTTATTAATATTTGTGTAAAACAGGCTTCATGCAAAACTGTATAAATCTATTTTACAACTATCAATCTGTAATTAATTATTCAAATACATTAAATAAAAACATTTTAAATATAGGCTCATAAAATGTGTTAATAAAGACTATTAGACTGATTAATAAATGAAGAGAACTATAGTGTAATATATTTAAATTTCAGTAATAGTATTAACAATGAGCTTTTTTTAAATACACGAAGTCACTAAAATGATTTTCGTTGAAATAATGTGATGCCAATTCTTCACACAGAGATTAAAATGATTTCGTCTGTGAAGGCAGTCTTAATTCTCTATAAAATGTAACTACTATATAATATTCCTTTGAGTATTTACCATTTGCGTAAAATTGAGGCAAACCTTATACGGTGATATGATTCATTTTTCCTCTCAATCGCACTATTTCGTTGTAAAATAACACTTTCTAGCTAATTAAACTAAATTTAGAGTGCGTGTTTAAACTAGATACTCCATACAAAAATAATTTA
The DNA here is from genome assembly GCA_019974015.1 of Nephila pilipes. Classification (NCBI taxonomy): domain Eukaryota; kingdom Metazoa; phylum Arthropoda; class Arachnida; order Araneae; family Nephilidae; genus Nephila; species Nephila pilipes. Next base: position 945,656 of record BMAW01026059.1, read on the forward strand.
TTGCTTTTAAAAGCAAATTTATTTTCATTATTTTTCCCATCAATAAACTTATCTTGACTTTGCAAACAATTTCATTTTAAAAGTTTTATCAATTAGTGTTTTATTTGTAATAAATTAAATAATAGATAATTAATAGTGAAATATATGAAGAAGGAAATTTTATCGTAAATTTAGAACTCTAGACCTAAAATCAAACCCAGGAAAGACTTTATTCTGCTACTTAGTTTTTTGAGTCGTAACATTTTAATATTTTAGAGAACATTAATATTTTTTATGAATTAACAAAACTTTTATGCAAAAGCATTCATCTAGAGAAGTAATTTTAGAACGCGCGCGCATGCAGTTAATTAAAAAAAATTCTTATATTTATTACACTTATTACTTATTAATAATTAATTTTCAATACTTCAATATTCTCATTTAAGAGATATTTTAAATAATTTTATCAGGAAAAAATATATAATATAAATAAAATGAAATATTTAATACTGTTTAATATAATAAATTTAAGGTATATAATAAGTTAAATTACATTTATTTAACAACTTTTTTTACAATAGAGGTAATATATATTCATTAATTGTTGTGACAAATAATGCACGCATTTAGCTATCAGTTATATCATAACATTGTTAGGTAAGATTCTCTTTCATATGTGAAAGTTTACTACATTTTATTGATTTTTATGAAGATGCTTAGGATGAAATATTGGCTTCAATGGAACTCGTGCCATTTTTCATCTTACAATGGATTCGGGGCATCAGTGGATCCAACTAGAGATAATACTATCTACTTTTTACTGCAATCTTTGTTTTCTCTGGAGCAACAAATAGTTCTCTAAGGTTTTTCAACATAATCCCCTCATTTTCTGAGGCTTCTAGTTCTTGAAGAGATCTTAGTTTTGATTGGTTTACTGAAATGAAACATTTTGTCAAGATATGTTTTATGTTGTGATATAAAGGAATTCAAGTCACAATTTTAACGGAACTATCTATGATGTCCTTAGGAGTAGTAACTTTCCCATTTATCAGTTATATAAATAATGATATAAGTTTTCTTATAATATTATAATCTTTAATTTAGTAGATAAAATTCAGTTCATACTGACACAAATTTGTCAATTTTCTGCTCACTGTCTTTTTTTACAAGTAATTGCTTAACGATTTTTTGACTTAAATGCCTACTTTTTCAATGAAATGTAATTTAACAAAACGATTATAATTGAGGACGAAGGACATGTATTTTACGAAAAATATTAGCTGTTATATCTGGAAAAAAACCATAGCGTACAGAATCACAATTTAAGCAATTTATTTAAATTTAGTTTGGTGTTGTGGTTGACAAGACAGAAAAGTCATAAAAGATGTGTACGAAAAATGGATAATCTCGATTTACTAAAGAAAATTCTTTTAAAATAAATGAAGCTTCCGTGTTTCAAAAACTGAATCTTGGAATCTTCACGAGGTGTATTTTAGAGATTCGGAAAAGGAGATGTCAATTTAATATAAAAACGGCCCTAATTAACTAATCATTGCCCAAATTTTCCAAGTATGTCATCTTTAAATTTTTGTACATTTTTCGAGTACCTCAGAACACATTTATAATTAAATCAAACTAAATCACATATTAAGCAACGTTACAATCGTAAGAAGAATAAAATGAATAAATAGGGATAAGAGTAAAATACGTGAAAAAAAAGAAGTTAAATGGTAAAATCGAAAACATCAAATCTAGTAGAATCCTGTTGGATTTTCTTCGGTTATTTTTAAGGCAATATCCAGAAATCCCACCATGCTCACAAAAAATCATACGAGAGCTCAATAATTATTTTTTTCATTAACTGTATTTACAACTCTAAGCTTGAGTTAAGTAAGCCTCTCTATTTCTCTGAGCAGAAATGTAACTGAAGATAATAAACAATGTAGCTGAACCTCTAGCTGAAACTACCATTAAACTAATGTCTAAGCCCAAATTCAAACAGGACGCTTCATTATCAGCTTCAATGACTATGTAACTAAACTGCAATATCTCCTACACACGGTTTAAACTGAATTCAAATAATGTCTTCTATGACTTTTCCTTTCAGAAAGATTTAGAAAGGAAACCTTCAATAAATAATTAGAAAATTTAATTGAACTCGGTTAGTAATCTATTTGCATAATCTTTGAGAAATGAGTGTGAGCTCGCTGGATGTAGAGTCGATCGAATAGAATAAAATCATGCAAAATGCTGTCATAAAAACTAGAACTTCTCTGGATTTCTTATATTGTTAAGAGCTGAAATATTTTTAAAAAAAATTTTCAAATTACATTTTAAGATGTTTACATAAGTCGAATACTCACTGGATTGTACATAACAAATAAAATACGAAATCTGTATGGTTCGATGCTATATAAGATTCAAAAATAATATAATTGAGTATATTAAATGGCATATATTCCCATTTCGAGGATTATTAGCTCTTTATGGCAAAATTTAGAGCTATTTCTATGATTCATGATACTGAGGCAGAATTTAAAAAATGGCTGTTCTTAGTATTTTGTAGTTTGTTTCCAAGAATTCAATTTATTGTCTTTCAGAAATTTTAAAGGAAATTTGTTTTAATCTACAAGAAATGTTCAATTTGTTTAGAATATATTTAAAAAAATGACATTTGATGCGAAAAAAGGGTGAGAAGAGGCAAAAGGGTGTGTGGAGGAAGATAAAGGTGTCATAAGGTTTAATTTATTTGATGTCCGACATCCATTTTTTTTTCATACAAATATTCAGGAAGAAACTAAATATAATGACAGTTCAGTTTAAATTTTGTAGCAAGAAGAAGAATCTAAATCCTTCCCTCCAGAAATCACAGCATCAACTCGATATATAAAACACGGTCGGAATTGGAAATCACTCAGATTGAAAGGAATTTTACATACATGAATTTTACAAGAATTAATCTATTACATAAAAAGTTAAATCTCTGAATGGAGAAAAAGCATAACATATCTTTATTAAATAAAATACATAAATATATTGTAAAATAAGAATATTGATTTAAATGTATAAATTCAAATTCCAGATATTCTTTAATTCAAAAAATACTAATGCATCATTATTTCAAACATGGTATTACATTTTTACGATATATTATGTGCTTATATATTTATTTATCTAAATAAAAAATAATTTCTGCTTTGTATTAACTACTTGTTTTTCAAGTGAAATTTATATTTTTTGTAAAGATTATTACAAACAGGAAAAAGTTTTTTTAACAGTATAGATATGTAAATCTGGATTTTAAAATGTTTTTATAAAAATATAATAGATATATTTGCAATGATTTTACATCTCTTAGCCTTCACCGTAAAATATACCAAGGGAAAAATTCTACTTTTTCCTCGTTCATGTCGCCATTAACGGATTAAGGATTTTAAATAAATATCTTTTCCAATAAATTGTATAAGCAAAGATTATACTGGGCGATTAGAGGAAGCATCAAGTATTTGAAGAAGAAAATAAAATGAGAGAAGAAATTGAAATTGGGAGGGGGGATTTCTTAAAAGCTGTGTTGTTAAAAGCTAGCGAGTTGTTCTAAAAATATAATTTTTATTCAGTTTAGTTATATTTTAGTTTCCTTTTTCTCTTAAAGGAAACATAAATACTAGTCTCTTTACAATACTAACCCATTTTAATATTCACTGACTCTCCCCCCACCTCCACCTATAAACCATAATTTATGGTTACTAATTATTCAAGTGCTAGCAAAAGGAGTACAACTATTTTTACATATGAATACGTAGAAAACGATACGCTTTGTTTAAAAAAGCCATATCTGGAAATAAACAGGCTTTATTCATGATTATGTGGCTCAAATCTTTTAGGAATATTAAACTTATTTTGTCCATATTTCAGATGTCGAAATTTTCATTCTAGAAATAGAAACGAGCAAATTTTAGAAGCGATCAAATGTAAAATGAAAAATATCACTGTTTTTCAATACCGTATTCCCTTAACTTTGAATCAATTTTTCTTTCAGTGCATCTCTTAGTTTTTTTAGTTATATTTTGTATATTTTGATATTTTTATTCACTGTTGTTTTTTTTTAATTTAACAACTACATAAACCAATTCCACTGATTAGACGAATTATTCATCTTTCTCCATTGACACTTCAAACAGAATTAAACTTACAAATCATGGGTAAATATACTATTATACATGAGTACTTCGAATAATTTTCTTTCTCCTAATTTAGAGAGTAAGAGAGAGGGAGAGAGAGGAGAGTTTTTTTCTTATTTTTAGGTAAATAAAGTTTTTGTGCAAGATTTTATCTCATTCGGTTGCACCATATTAGAATGCTTTGTAAAAGAATCTCTAACAAGACTTAACATTTTGGTATACTTGAAAAATAACAGCTGGTCTTTAAAACTCGCTAAAAGAAGTAATTTAATTATATTTATCAGACATTTTCGATACTATCCATGCAAGTTTTCCCCAGAATATTTAATAATTTTTTTTTATTAAAATTTGTATTCGTTCATGAGGTATCGACTTAAAAGGGAGATAGGAAATTACGGAATCTTCAGTTAGATTATAAAACACTGATTTTACTGCAGAAATTATTCTTAACTATTTACTTGAAACGATAAAATGTTGTAGTTATTATGTGAAAAATACAATTTGAAAATGTTTATTACTTAAATACCTTTCAGTATCCATATCTTTCAATTAATTTAAAAGTTGGTCCATAATATTCACAATTCATATGAAATACTAGTGTTATTTATATTTATAGCACAAAATCAATGAATAAAGCAAGTATGTTTTATTTCTTGTTGAATTATACCTACTTGGAGTTCCTAATCAAAGTAAAATAATTAAATCTACCAATTTCTTAAGATTTTATAATTTTTCGAATGTATTAGCTGGCACTTTGCTATTAGATTTCAGTATCAAAAATTTTCAACGATGTTGTTTCAGTTACTTCATAAAAAACTTCTATAAAAAAATTTCAAATTGCTATTTTATTAAAAAAAATTTCTTTACATCATTATATCCTTCAAAAAACACATACAGAATGGGAAGGAGGAATTTAGAAAGGAGCATAAATGAAAAATTCAACATTTCTCCATACGCATAAAAATGATACTATCTAACTCTTTAAGTATTTTGAGGTATTTTGTTTCAAAAGAGAAAACTTCATAGATTTTCTCACCCTTTTCACATTTTCTGGTCTGAAAAGACTTTTGTTTCTTTCATTAGTTTTGAAGGAACTCTTAGAAAATAAAGTGTTAAATATATTTAGAGAACAGAAGGGAATTTTAAAGTAAAGTAATGAGTATTGAAGAGCATTAATATATGTGTGTGTGAAAGATAAATATATTTGTTTGTACAGAATAGAAAAGGTAAGCTAATAGGGAAACAAATATTATTTTAAACTGGAAATACTGTTGTAAACTTAAGATTTTATGGTAAAACGTATCTAGCTTATAGGTATTGTCAAAAGCATTAGAAAATCACTACGATTTCTAAGGAAATAAGAGGCAATTAAACAACAAATGCATGCTAGCTAAACATGCAATGCTTGCAAATACATGTTTTTTAATATCATTCATTTTATTCTTTCAAGTTTATGCCATTCTGTAACATATCTATTTTTATTCAGAAATGCTAAATTTTGTTGCCTCTATTAATTCTTATGGTCATTAATATTACTTAAGCCTTTATTTTTAGTCGTAATTTTACCCATGAGATAAACTAATTTATGAGATACGACATGCATATCTTAATGTCATTTTTTCCCCTTCATATTAGCATTAGTAACTCATCCGTGTAAATGAAATTGCTACTTCGGCATAATTAGACCAAAATTTACACTTTTCACATTAATTTCTTTAATAAAGAAGAAAAATAAGAGTGCAGGATTGTAAGGAACAGAAAAAGAGACAAATATAGCAATAATATGTTTTTTAAAAAAAATAAAGAAAAAGAAACTTTTGACAATAATGACAAAATCTGAAAGTTGCAACAACACATTTCTTTTTTTTTCTTTCAACATATCCAACCAAAATAAACGGAATGCAATGAATACCGGTATGTTTCAAAAAGTAAGGTTTTTTTTATATTTGAAACTGATCTACTCCATTTTTCTGCAAAGAATGCAAAATTTGTTTCGTTGCTCATTTTTTTCCTGGGGCAGAAATGTTACACACGAGAGGAATTTCCTAAACCAGTTCTTCTCTTTTGAATCTGTAAATTAAGTTTCACTGTGATAATAGTATCAAATCAGGGAAGACGAAAATTGCTATCTCATTTCCCAATTCTGTCACAGTTTTAGCTTCCAAGCGACTTTTATAACATTCATATTGAAACAAATATTGATTAATTACAAAAATGTAAACAGTAAAAATTGTAAATTTTTTTCTGGCTAGCTTCATAAACAAAAAAAATCTACATATACTCGCAAATGCATCACACATTTTATTATTATAATATTTTCAAACAGGTGAAAATAGCCATTCACTTTTGATCAACCACACTTTACCAATCCAAACAGTAATATATGGACAACGCCCTTATTTAGAGATTTTTAATACTAACAACACTGGTAATAGTTTCCCCGAGCAGTTAAAAGATAATCAGGTTACTTATTCTAATCACATATACGTGAATAATTGATATTAACAATGCTATTAGCAACTCTTGCACTAATTATGAGATATTCACTTAAAATCTTATTTTTACTAGGGTACGAAGTAGTAAAACGTTCATGAAATAAAACTGATATTTTCATTTTCATCATGAAACGTTTCAGACCTGTGCTTACATAACGAAAGTATATAGTTTCGATAAAAATATTTCAATGACATCACACCATTTTATTACAATCTTAATAGGTGAGAAGGTGCGGAAAATATAAAAGATATTTTTATCATGCAGTTTTCATTAACGTAAGCTTTTCTCAGATCAAGAATAAAGCTCTAGTTAATCCATCGATTACATTTCGCTAAAACAGTAATCTGCAATAGCGGAAACGATAATTACATGCTCTGGAAGATGAAATATTCATATTTACATTATAATTACCAACAAATTGCATTTCGTGTTGTGTCAGAAGCACATGAATAAGCTATGTACATAAAAGAGTTAGGAGCTCTATATATTTTAAATTGAAATCTGTAGCCTTACTAGAAATTGGATATATCTGTATAATTACATAAGATTTAATCAGCTAAATCTTTACAGGTAAGACGATAATATTCGTAATATTAAAATTAAAAAAGATTAAACTATGATTTATAATAAGATTAAAGTTATAAAGATTGAGATACGATTTATAATAAGATTAAAGATATAAAGACTGAGAAAAGATTTATAATAATTTTATACTTGTAATATAAAGATTAAAATCATAATATATTTTTAATGATGTAATTTTATAAAAAGATTGTCTCAGATTAAAAAGAATAAGTAAGCATGTTCACAAAGCACGGAATTAGTTTTATAATTATGATTTAAGTAAACTTTCTAAAAATTTTATATTAAGAATTATTCGAATTAGTTAAAATTTATCACTGGAAGAGCTATTTTCATATTGAGGAAAATAATTATGTGATTCTCTTTATTTGCAATACTTTCACAAAATTATTTTTAAATGTAATAGAAGAATTTAGTTTATATATATATATATATATATATATATATATATATATATATATATAT
>BMAW01026059.1:953368-964028 GCA_019974015.1 Nephila pilipes
TATATATATATATATATATATATATATATATATATATATATATATATCGAGTCATAATGAAATATAATGGTTATATGACTGACTCTTGCGTATTTACAAATTTTAAAATATTCTTATGTAAAAGACAATTTCTTGAAAAATCTTTTAATTCCCATTTATAAGAATTATTTTAATGTCTAAAGGCTTTTACTCACTAATAATTAGTTCGAATCGAAGTATTTAAATCGAAGTATAATTTTCAAATTTTTTTAGTTAATAATAAAGTATGTTAGTAAGTTTTTCAAATGAGGATTCATCATTAAAATAATTAACAAAATCTAGAGAACAGTTTTAATATTACATTAAAATTTCATTCAAAAAAAATATAAGTTGTCACAAATGCTAATTGTGATAACTTTTAAATTCTAATAACAGAGCACAAAAACTTGATAAAAAAATAATCTTAAACCTAAAGCTAATACTCAGGTACACTTTTTGACGTAAAATGTTCCTTAAGTTCAAGTGAAATTCGTAAGACACTTAAATATATTTATATAATCCCTTCAATTATGGCATAAATGTTTTTTTTAATATTTTAAAATTAAATTGCATTATTATTTTTTTTCAAATAATCATCTCTGTTTTTTTTGCATAATAAATATAAAATTGATTTTCGTAAATAGTATTTAATGTGGATATTTATCTAGAAATATCATAAGCTATTAAAAACTCTCTAATGGCATTTTTATATCATTTTCATCAAAAAGATGTTGCTTAAACTCTAGAACCAAATCATTAAGCCTTATTCACTCAATAAACCATTGGAAAAAAAAGAACATCAAGACATTCTATATGAATACTCGAGCAAAACCTAAAAAAATTATGTATACCTGCTTTGTTAAAATCATTTAAAAATTTATTTAAGTTTTTCCACAAACTCCATAATTTAATTCTAAAACACATACATGAAGCTTTAAATTGAATAATCAAAAATATCTGAGTAAACAAATTTTAGTCTTTTCTTTTAAATGCGTGAGATGCAAACTAAGCAAAGCACCAACAACAATATTGAACATTTGTTGCCATGATGTAGAAATCCTCAAACTGTTTTAATGAAAAAATACTTTATTTATGATAATAAAGCAAAATTTTGATGATATTTTTTTGAGAAAATGATTGCCGCCTGACACAAATAGCTGAAGTTTAAAGAACATTATTAAAAAATAGATTTTGCTTATATACTTTCGTTCTTAATGGATTTTTCTCTCCTCATTACCTTTCATGGAAATTAAGCAAGTCAAACTCGCCCTCTTCTGTGGTGGAAAGATGAACAGAAAAATATATCAGGTGAGAGAAATTTACGTCTTTATTTACTCTGATGAAGAAAAACATTATCTAAAAACAGCTTTGAAAAAAAAAAATTAAGACTAAAATATTTATTCCTAAATACTTTTTCTGATACATAAAAGCAGAATTTCATTTACTTTCTTTTCCCATTTTAATAAAGAGCTTCTGCTGGAGTATTAAAAAAAATTCGACAAAATTTTACCTATACATACAAACAAAAAATGTTCTTTTTCTCGGAGATCACAAAAACTTTTTTGAAAATCAATCATGCTGATACAAAAAAGAGAAAAACTTGTCCAGTGTTTTTTAATGAAGAGATGAAAATACTATATATATATGCATTAAAAATGCTTTTTTCATTAAATCTTACACTAACTTAAGCTCTGTGTCTTAGATTCATAGCACAGAGGCTTTTAAAAAGCAATAACTAGCTTCTAGAAATGAATATCCGGTATCTGCTTGAAGATTCTTTTCGTTTTCCAAGCACTTGAACACCCAAGGGATAAGTTGAATTGGATGAAGTTTACCGGATAACAATTTATTTGCTTTAGCAAAGTCAAATAAAATGAAGCTTTTTTAAATGTCTGAAATGTGTGTGCTTCTATAAACGCCTTACAATTATTGAAATAAGACGAAATTCATTTTTAAAAAGATATATTTGCATAGATGCATAAACGAGTAAAGTGTGTTAAATTTATTAGATTCACTTCTTAAAACTGCTTCTTTGATACTCATTTTTTAAAACTGTTTCTTTGATATATTATTTTAAGAATTGTTTTATTTATATGCAGCTTTTTATCCCAGATTTGGGTTGCTTAATTACAAACATTTTGTTTACTAATAATTGTAAATAATCTATAAATGCATAAAACATTTGATACTCGATTAGATAAAATCCGGTATCAAATTGGTATATATATATATATATATACAAAAAAGATAAAAATAAAAGTTATTTATAACAGTTGCTAAAATACAATTTATTTCAATAACATAAAAATTCCTTACACATAACATTTCTATTATATATTTTTACATATCTTAGTTTCATAAATGGGGTTTAAGTACAAAGATTGCAATAATTGCAAGTTCAAACGTACACATATACACAAAACAACTTGTAAAAAAATATATTTATATTCATAAAAATGAAATCATATTTATATTCATAAAAATTAAAACATATTTAATTGAAGCTAATTAAAATTATTACACTAGTCTGCATTTTCCTTAATTTTTCTTTGATCGAATGATGTTATACTGTATGTAATAGCAATGTCTTAAGCGTTTATACCTTTTAAATGGTATATTTACTTTTACCTTAATTTTAAGCAAAAAAAAGAGGATATTTTATCAGATAATAGCAAAATTAAATATTCAAATCTAGAATTTATTTAGAACAATTAAAATAGATTTTTAATTACTTATTTGTAGAACAAAATAGTTAATTCAAGAGCAAAAAAAAAGAAAATGTTTGCACTGTTTTTGCTTCGTGTTTTCATTTTACCTATAACATCCATTTCTTATCTGTACCAAGAGACAAAAAAACTTCTTATATTTTTAAAAAGAATCCTTGCTTCTAAGGTAGTCTTAAAGAGCTGTGTAACAAGTCTTTTTTCAGAACAAATTGGCTAAATTTTATGAGGGTAAGCCCTTATAGTATATAATTTTTGTAAAAGGATTTCCTAAATAAGAATATAAAGACTACTTTTATTTTCTCAAAACTAATTATATAATATGGTATGTACTTATTCTTCCTAAAAGTGCTTTTTGAAATACCGCATTTAATGTAAATTTTCGGAATGATATACTTAGAATATAGATATCGTTTTTACTATACAATTTACACTGGATTATAAGGAATAAATAAATTAAAATTATACCGTCTATTTTATTTTTCTTATTTTTTTAAATTCAGCAGTAGTATCTGAAGAAAAAAGTAAGCTTAGAAGTATATCATGTAATAATAAAAACGATGAGATAGAAATTGAAAAATAAACAGGTTTACAAAATAGTTTTTAAAAGTTCCTTCTTAAAATAAAATACTAATTTGTCTTTTGAAAAACGTTTTAAAGAATAATGTTCAAAAAATAACGTTTTTCTTCATAACACAATTTTTAGAGAAACGCTAATCAAAATCTGCTTTTACTGTGCACATACGCCATATACGAGGATGGTTCAAAAAGTACTTGTATTTGAAGACAAATGGCATCTTTAAGGTAAATTGTTGTTACCATTGCTGATATATGTTAAACAGAGCCAAAACAAATTTGATTTTGATTCATGATTTAATTTTGATTTGGTAGTCATTTGCTGCCAAATCAAAACTTGAATGCTGCCTCGTCGATTTATCATCATCGATGATAACTGGATTCCTCGTTATACACCGGTAACCAAGTAAAAATCATAACAACGGATTGCTTCCGGTGAATCTGCTTCATTGAAGGCGAGGAGGATTTCATCGGCCGGAAAAATTATGACGAAGAATTTTTGAGGTGCAAAAGGCGTCATGATCCCGAATAAAAGTAACTAAGACTTAGATAGCTGTCTGGTGAGTCAAGATGCTTACTAAAAACATATAACTTCTGATGCTACGATCTGCACCTCTTGGATTTTCTAACTACTTATTGAACTACCTTCGTATACAGTTTTATATTTTTTCTTTCCAAATAAAGAAAGAAGATACCAATTTAAAATATCCCTTAAAGAAAAACAAATGTTTATTGAGAAAAGAAATCGGCTTAAGAAAATGTGTCCATTGCTTAAATTACGAGTAAGTAAAGCTCGAAGGGAAACTTAAATTACATTTAAATTCCTCTTAATCCTTAGATTTATACAGAAGTGTACAACATTACTTACAAACTACTATTTCTTGGCTTGAAAATGCCAAAACATTGATCGCGACGTATAATTTGAACGTACTCAAACAGGATGAGTCTCTAGTATATATTTATCGATATCTGATTCTGAAACAACGATGCCATTTATTTTTAATATGATATATGCACGCAAATATTGCTTTGGTAGCTGTCTAACTTTATAATCTACATATCCAAATAACGGACAGATTTTTCTCGAGCTGAAAAGGCCCATTATCTGAAGATAACATTGTTCTTCAAATTTTCAAAAGCTTTCGATCGTTTCATTTCCTTTCAAAAGACCAATAGTAAAAAAATGTGATAAGAATCTTCTTACAACTAGAGGAGAACAGGCTTAAATTTATGAACCCAAACTTTCAGGTTAAGGTAATTAACTAATACTTGGTCTGCTTTCAATAAACCTTTTTGTAGTAGTGTTTTTTATATAATACATAAATTTAAAAGTAATAGTTAAAAAATATTTAAGTGGTTGTTTGACATTTTGATTTTGTACCATATTGCTTAATCGATGCATTCATTAATTGAATGTATCATAAGGGAAAAGTGATTAAATAAAATGTACTGCTATATTGGCAAATAAACTGGAATAAGGATGATTATCATAAAAACTTTATAAATATGTTTTCCTTTTTCCTGTTTGTGATAAAGTAATTCAATTTCAGATTATATGTATTATTATAATTAATAAAAAAAAATTTTTTTTAAAAAAAAAATAATAAGAGATTTACTTGGAATAGTGATTAGTTATAAAGTGCTTGCATTTATATCTGTTTATAAAAACTAATTCGAATTAATTATTTTATTCTCATCTCTCTAAAAATCTAATGAACGCTTAATTAACGTCAGATGGAAAAGCTCAACAGATATTCTGCACTAATATATACAGATTTTAGAATAAATCAAGCATCTTATATTGCAAAATAGCTAATATGTTTGCATCTTATTTCATTGAAAATAATTTTAAGTTTCATGGAATTATTTGGTAGCATTCACTACATTATGCGATTATTTTTAAGAAATTTCAAAATGCCTTCAGCTAATAAGAAATAATTCCTTTAAATGGCTAAATTTATTAAAGATTCTTAAAGATTAAAATTATTACAACTTCACTCTAATACTATTAATGAAGTTTTGTTCAACTCGCGGGAAGAAATTTAAAATTACATGCAAAGAAATTAAGTAAAATTCTTGAAACAAATTTCATACACTGGTATTTTTTAAAATTCAATTCAATTTGAAAGAGTTATTCACTCATAAATTTCTTGAAAACTTTTTGGAGTAATTAATTCCACGTCTCTCAATAAAACAAGCACGCGAATTGATTAAATCTACAACAAATATTTTTCTGACATTTTTATTCCTCCCTTTATTTTCAAGAGAATATTTTTAATAAATCCTCATATTTATATTATGACATTTGCATTTTTATTTCCCAAAAGCATCTGCAAAGAATTCCAGAAACTTTTGCGGGTTTTTTTCTTCGCTTTTTTTTTTTTTTTATTTTAAGAGAAAACAAAGGATGTGTGAATTTTTGAAAACAGCAAGATTATCAAAATGAACTTTTCACAATTTGCAAACTTTTCTTAGAACTGAAAAAAAAAAAAACTTTAGTGAAAAGTTCATGTTTTAACAACAAACTTTTGAAAAACATCCTTAGTTTCGGTACATAAAATAAATTTTTGTCATAAAAAAAAATTCAAACACGTGGAGCAAGTGGTTCCTTATCACAATTTAAAAAAAGGAGGCTTACCTGAGGAGATGGATTACTTGCTGTCATGATGAAGCGATGTAACTATCAACATACCCACGTGTCCGAATGATGGACAATCTTACGCGACGCCCAGTTACCACTTTCGGCCGCAAAGCAAAGATCTCATCTGCCACCTCTTGCTTCCCACGAGGAGTTCTGTTCCCTTTGCTCGCCAAGCATTACGCCAAAAAATGCCAATTTCATCCCCTCCAATCAGATCTGAATTTTAAATCGGACATTGCTCGCTCGCTTCCAATTTGACGAGAACTTTTACTAGCTGGTATATACGAGTTCGAAACACTCCTATTAGAGTAGTTTATTCCGGATTGGCCCATTCTTGTTCCTTTTTCTCTCGAAAAAGTATCATCCTTCTTCTCTTTTCATGTCGTATCTAACAGATGATGACACAAATTGTATTCAGTAGAAAAAGAAGATAAGAGAATTTTCTGAGAAAAGAACTTGAGGAATGCTTATATACTAGAAAGAGTTTGCCTTTTTCCCCCGGAACGCAGTACATAATATGTTGAGACACGTTTTCTTGAAAAATAATGATGAAGTTATAACCAGACATAAACTAAATATTATAAATAATATAATTTATATTATTTGATTAATATTGATTATATTCCAGTTAGTGACATTACCTCTTTTTTTAAGTTTTGCTTAGCTGATGAACTGTTGTCACAAAACTTAAAAAATCTCTTAAAATAAGTTTAAGAATGTAAAGAGAAGAATTTAATCTTAAGAATAAATAGTTCATTCCCCTTTTTTTTCTAAAAATGGGACTAAAAGTAAAAATATTGTGAAAATTACTTTAGAACTGGTTTTAAAATAAAGCTACTAAATAAATGAAATCTAACAAATAATGTGTTAGTGTTGTCAAACATCAGACTTGGATTCCTAAATCGATTTAAAAAGAATATAAACATATCAATGATTTAGAAAGATACAGAAAAAATCAGATTTTATTTTAGTTTAATTTAATGAAAAGATATAAGAAATAGCGAAAGGAAACTAAGAATTGGCTGAGAGATATTATAAAAAGATTTATGCAAAGGATTGCTAATGAGTGATAGTAGAAATAGTATTGAAGTATTTGAGATCGCGCTCATGAACGCTTTTAGAATGCTTAGCGAGAATTTAGAATTATAAAATGGAATGAAATTGAAAATACATATAATAAAAAAAAATTATCAGTTTACATAAACAGTTTTAAATATCAGTTCATCTGAAATGAAGAAAAGATTCGTAAATCAGTCTTATGTATTAAAGAAAATATAACCCCAGTAATAGTGTATTTTAGAACTTCTGCAAGATTTAATTTGTATGATTTATTCAAGTTTAACATCTAGCAATGCCTTTTCTGTCCATTTAAATCATTTACATTTTGTCACTTGTCTCAAGATATTTTTTAGAATTTAATGTAAAGAAAAAGATTAATTTTAAAGTATATACTGTTATATTCATATACAAAATTTGTTACACTATCAGTTAACACTATACCGACCATTTGCGCGAAGAATCAGCTTAATTTTATCGCGTGATTTCATGTAATTATTTTTTGAATAATATGAGAAAATTTTAAACTTATATGTTCTCTTAAGCGACTTTGTATTACTATATTGACCTTAAGATTTAATCAGTCCTTTATGATATTCTCGTAATACGATAAATTAGCATTATACATATATAATAGTTATGTAAATGTCAATTTAGGAGGAAAAAAGCATAGGACTGATGATAATTTTCTCATTTGACGAAAAAGTAGAATTATAAAAAAAAAGTGATAATATAACTAACGCACTGCGAAAGGATGAAAACTATTCATGTTTCATATAAATTTTATAATATTAATCTTAAACCAGTGCACAAGGTATTTTTAAAGTGTAATAGGAGCATTTAATTATTTAAATTGTTAAATTTACTGTTATTTTCAATCTTTATCTCAAGTACTTAAATATCTTGATTATAAATATCTTAAGTAACTGATAACAAATTAATATTAGTTCAATTAATTTGAAAATAAATTTGTCTCAAAATTCTAGCTTCATCAGACAATAAGTTTTTTTTTTTTTTTTTTTTTTTTTTTTTTTTATAATTAATATTGTTAATGTTTGCTTTTTTTAATATGTTAATTTGTAGATAGAAGAAGATAGAAGTTTATAGAATGATTATTCTTCATCACTTGCTTTACAAGAGGAAAGTATATACCATACATTAACTTCAATATGAAATAATAACACTTACCATATGTAATAACTTATAAAATTTTGGAAAATTATTTTTTCTTTCAAAAATCAATATATTAGTATTCAGTTTGCTACTTACGCAGAATTACAAGGGCTCAATGTCTAAAAATCAGCTAAAATGTGATGTTCCTTCCGGGATTTTTATTCAACAATCATAAGTTCCTTTTCTGTTTTAATCACAGAATTTATTTAACAAAATAGTTTAATGTAAATAAAAACCAACGTTTTTAAAAACAACGTTTTTATATAGTGGCAAAGTTTATTAAGAAAAATTATTGAAATATTAGTAAAAACTGGTCGCAAATATCTAAATATTGCATTGTTAGGCAAGTAAGAACGGTTCCCGAAATTTCAGAGCTCTAGCTTGATGGGAAGTTGGTTAATTTAACGATAGAAAATTGGATGACACACTGATACACACACACAGAAAAACACACCAAGTGAAATACATAACAACGTTAAAACTAACTAAAATTAATTAATTCATCCGGTAAATTAAATGGTTGGAATGCAGTTTAACCCAATCACTCTTGGCGACAAGAATTATTTGGCAATATTTTGCCAAATGTGGCTACCCTGGTCCGTTTTACGGACTTAACGTTCAGCCAAACAAAAAAAATCGCCAATTTTGGTGCCAATTTTTGAAATCGCGCCAAGTGGTTGGGATAAACTGCATTATTGAAGAAAATACTAGCTAAAACTTGTCGCAAATGTCTAAATATCGCATTGTTAGGCGAGTGAGAACAATTCCCAAGGTTTCAGAACTCTAGATTGATGGGAAGTTGGTTAAATTAACGATCGAAAATTTGATGACACACCGTGCCGTCGAATCCATGGTATTTTAAAACGTTTTCTGAATTTCCTTGTGTGTGTGTGTGTGTGGTGTGTGTGTGTGTCATCAAATTTTCGATCGTTAATTTCAACAACTTCCCATCAATCAGGTTCTGAAACTAGAGATTGTCTCACTCGCCTAACTAATCGTTTTAGACATTTGCGACAAGTTTTAGCTGTATTTGCAATAATGCAGTTCTATCCCAACCACTTGCGCGATTTCAAAAGTGGCACCAAATTGGCGATGTTTATTTGTTTACAAACGTTAAGTCCGTAAACGGACCAGGGTAGCCACATTTGGAAAATATTGCCAAATAATTTTCAGTCGCCAAGAGTGATTTCAACCGCATCTCCAACCATTTAATTTAATGGATGAATTAATTAATTTAGCAGGTTTTAACGTTGTTATGTTTCTACTCTGCGTGTTTTTCTGTGTGTGGTCAGTGTGTCATCCAATTTTCTATCGCAATTAACCAACTTCCCATCAAGTAGAGCTCTGAAATTTCGGGAACCGTTCTATTTCAATGCAATATTTAGATATTTATGACTGTTTTTACTAATATTTCAATAATTTTTCTTAATAAACTTTGCCACTATATAAAAACGTTGTTTTTAAAAACGTTGTTTTATTTTATAAACTATTGTTAAATAAATTTGTGATTAAAACAGAAAAGGAACTTAAGATACGGAATAAAATCCCTGAAGGAACATCACATTTAGCCAGATTTTTAGACATTGAGCCTTGTAATTTAAGTAAGTAGTAAACTGAATACTAATATATTGATTTTTAAAAGAAAAATAATTTTCCAAAATTTTATAAGTTAGTTTATTATTATGGTAAGTGTTATTTCATATTGAAGTTAATGCAAAGGGTATATACTTTCTTCTTCTCTTGTAAAGCAAGATGAAGAATAATCATTCTATAAACTTATCTTCTTTCATCTACAAATTAAATAAAAAGCAAACATTAACAAATATTAATTATAAAAACTTATTGTCTGGATGAAGCCAGAATTTTGAGACAAATTTATTTTCAATTATTCTGGAGTTAATTTGTTATCAGTTACTTAAGATATTTATAATCAAGATATTTAAGTAATTTGAGATAAAGATTGAAAAATAATGTAAATTTAACAATTTAAATAATTAAATGCTCCTCATTACACTTTAAAAATACCTGTGCACTGGTTTAAGATTAATATTATAAAATTTATATGAAACATGAATAATAGTTTTCATCCTTTGCAGTGTTAGTTATATTAATATCACTTTCTTTTTATAATTCTACTTTTCGTCAATGATAGAAAAATTATCACTCAAGTCCTAGTTTTTCCTCCTAAACTGACATTTACATAACTATTATATATGTATAATGCTAATTTTATCGTATTACGAGAATATCATAAAGGACTGATAAACTTTAAGGTCAATATAGTAATACAAAGTCGCTTAAGAGAACATATATGTTTAAATTTTCTCATACATTCAAAGTATCATACATGAAATCACGCGATAAAATTAAGTCGATTCTTCGTGCAAATGGTCGGTGTATAGTAAGACCCCGATAGTAACAAATTTTGTATATGAATATAAATAGTATACGTAAATTGAACGAAGTGTAACAT
>BMAW01026059.1:967390-979505 GCA_019974015.1 Nephila pilipes
CATATAAAAAGTACTAAGAATTCAAATTTTACCTTAACGTTAAAAATATTTTTTATTGAAAATCCTTATATAAAATAATAAAATATTTTTATATATTATATTCTACATAAAATTAATTTCATTGAAAATCTTTATATGTAATTACCTTAAATGGAATTTTCTCCAGATATTTAAGGATAATTTCAACGAGTATTTCAGAAAAATGTTCTATAAAGTGGTTTTGATTACTTTTACTCAAAAAATTTGGAATCAAGTATGTAACTATAAATAATTTAAAAATTAAGGCATGTTTTTTTACTTGAATTCCAAGGGTTTTGCATTAATGGATTCTAAGCGAATCATTAAAATTTTTTAAATCATATCTTATTTAATTGAGTTAAAAAAGGGGGCTAAAAACGCATTTTTATTCTTTTCAATACTCATACAAAATGATACAGAAAATCCATTTCATTTAAAAAAAAAATGTAAATTTATCACTTCATTGAAACGTAATAGGATAAAGAAAATCAAAATTTATTTAAAATCGCATTTGAGTCAAAGTTAATTACTTGAGTAGTATGTCCTTTATTTGGATAAAATATCAAATTTTCAAACACTATTAAAAAAAAACTTAAATTATATTAATTTAAAGTATATATATATATATATATATATATATATATATATATATATATATATATATATATATATATATATATATATATATATATATATATATACTATATATATAATTCAATTTGAATAAAAGCTATAAAGAGAGTTTTTTAAACAAACAGCATTGTAAAGACCAAAATAAGTATAAACAGATTCTGTAGTTTCCATAAACAAGATTATTAACACCATTAAAATATAAGATATTAAAATAAAACATTTAACTAGTCTTTCACATATTTATTTTTAATAAATTTAATAAAATGAAGAATTGAAACAAAAAGCCTTTTAAACATCACACGAAGCATGAACAATTCTGTAGTTACCGAAAAGAAACAAAAAAAAAAAAATCCGTAAAGTGAAGACTGGGGCAGAATTTATGGACTTTTTAACTAAGAAGTTATAGCATTGCTTCGCATTTATAATGAATATTAAAGTATGAGTGTCTAACTTCTAGTCTGTGTTAATAATGATCTATAAATAAAAAAGGAAAGCAAACCATTAACAAACACACCCAGTTATTCAACAATTAAAGGTTTTATATACATGTTATGTATTAAGTTTTAAATTCATTTTCATGCGCTTTCAATCATCAAAATTTCTTTCAATAGTAAGAAAAACTTGTAAAAATTCGTAACTGTACTTTTAGTTAAAAGTAATTCTGTGAAAAATAAGGATGATTTGAATTACTTGGATTAAATTTTAAAAAAACTAAATAATCTTTAAATTTCATCATCCACTCAAGTATTAAAAGTAAAAAATGTTGTAAAACTATTGTAAAAGCTTTTTACCCGATTCATCAGTGTTTTTTACAAATTCTAAATCTGAGAAAAAAGCGTTGTCTGCTCGCCATTTTTTTTTCCGTGAACTAAATTGTACGATAATGAATATCTGCGTGAATAATGAAGCTAAAAGAGCATGTGTCTTTTTTTTTCCTTCAATAAATGTTACGTAACTTTTTTTTATCTAAATTTTTAAGGGTGAGACGTAAGCACTTTAACATTAATTGTTTCAGTGTCAAAAACAACGAATCAAATCAAACTATCAAAACAACATTCAGAATTAAGATCGAACATTCCGTGGTCATATTATGTTCTTTCAAGCGTATAATTCTGCTTTCAGCTCCATAACTTATCTCATTAACGAACAGAGTTTCTTATATGCTTAAAGTGTTAGAATAATTTTACTTTATTCATGAGCTGTTAATATTCATCGCATTTATTCCCCACAAATCAAATAAATTTTACGAGAAAGTTTTCAGGTTTCTGCATAATTTGGCTAAACAAATTGATATTAATTGATCAACTTAACATTTGCTTGTCTTTCGATTTCAAGAGTTTGCAAATCTAAGCAGAATTTTGAACGATATTCTTTTCTTTCCTTCATTATTTCTCATTACTCTCACCTCAGCAGAAAATTAAGTTCGTTCCTAATTATTAATTGCGTCAATAACCCATTGTGGTAAATCTTTGAATAGGCTCTTGTACATTCTAAGCAAATTACAAACTCAACGAAGAACTGAGTTAGGATAATTAAGTATCAGCGATATATTCACCTTTAGTAAGAAAGGATTACTATCTATTATGATAATGAAGCGTAATATTTATTGATCGAATTCTGTTCCTCGAAAGAGAACAGTGTTCCGTTTGGGAAGAAGTTTTCGATTTCCGGTTCTTAATCATTTTATTTTTTACTGTGGTTTTTTAATAAAATTCCATCACTCTTCCCCGTTTCGAATAATTTATACGCTTCTTTGGAAAATTCAACAGTAGATCTTATCACCTGATCTTCAGAAGCTCTTAAAGCCAAGATTCATATCTCCTACTTTTGAATTATGCATGAAGCTATAGATATTGTGAGTTTTTATATATAATAAGATAAAAATTTTGGCGATGGTTATAATTTTAAAATAAAGCTCAGTATCAAGTTCTTAAGATGACACAATTCTTTTGTGATGCAAGTAAAGAAGATTAAAAGTTTCTTATCTTCTTTAGAAACAAGAAAAATAATTATATTCTTTTGGTATACTTAATACAAAACTAATTTTGTTTTATCAAGTTGACTGATCTAAATGATGCTCGCTAGAGTTAGCTTTTTTTTCACAGTTCCTTTTTTTAAAAAAACTTTTTTAATAAGACCAGTCACTTAGAATTACGAATTTTAATAAATTTTTAATTATATGTTTTAATATTTTTAAAAGGAAAAGGAAAATTCTGAGACTACATAGAATAAATATAACATATTTACTTCTTCGAAAATGCCATTTAAAATACAATCATTTTACATTCAATTTTCCCTCAAGGAGAAAATTACCCAATATTAAGTAGTATCCCTAATTCAATTCAAGATAGTGACTCGTTTTTGAAGAATTTTAGTAGCAGCGACGAGAAGACATTGCATTTTTAAAAATTCTGTGATAACTTTTATATATTCTCATTTCAATCTCTATAACAATATTTATAAATGGATAAGTTTAACTGACTTAAACCTTAACTTTAGGGGTTTAATATTGAAATAAATCTATTGTCAAATACTTAATGATGGTATAATTAAGTAAGCTTTAGAAACCGAGCCTTTATAAATTGAGTATCACATTTTGTTTGAATTACATAAATGAAAAAGAAGAAACATGCTAAATGACAAATGGAAAAAAGAATAAATATATAATGTTATTTTATACAAATAGAATAAAATACATTTTCGATATCTTTACCTATACGGTAGTTAAATATAAAATTCAATTGCTGTCAGCTCAGTAATTAGACAAATAAGTGAGTTTATACCTTGATTAATATTATAAGAAAGCATACAATTCTTTATGTCTAATTAAAAGCAAAATATCATAAGTGTCAACTATATATTGAGCTTAAAATGTATTTTTTCAGCGTTTATATAAGAGAAATAAAAGAAAAATGGATTGCATGAAAATACCTGCAATGAAATGGTGTTAAGTAATTTTAACCTCCTTATTTTCCCATTCCTTAAGTAATAATAAAGCAACTTTAAAGCAATGATATCAACATCTTATGATATGCTAGAGCATAAATTTATATGAGAACTAATTATAATGCAACAAAATTCCATGAATTTTTAACATTTTTACTATATATTCATTCATTATAAAAGCAACGGAATACGTTTGTCAATCTTAGTTCAAAAAAAAAAAAAATAAATAAACTTTTAAGTTAAAAGAAAAAACATCACCATAGTTATAACGAAGAACAACTTTAGATTAAAAGATTTCATTTATATTCATATCTACTACAATAACGCGAAATTATATGCGTAAGGGAACAAGCTGCTCTCCTAAGTAATTAACATGGACTAAAGAATAGATAATTGTGCTTTTCAGATATTATTTGGATCATATTTGAGAAAATCAGGAGAATTTTTTGAGCAGTCATTTCTAGCAATTATTGAACTCGTATTAGCTTACTATTTTAAATTATGTTTCATGGGGGAAGATGAGATTGGATAAATTTATTTTGTAAGAAATATTTGCTTTTGAGCATTGTTACGAAAAGTCTTCTCGTGAGTTTACGGCGAAAACAATCCAACAAGGAGGATAATGGAGCAAAACATATTATTCCCAAATATTCAGTCAAGACGAAACACAGGTAGCAGAACATGCACAAATTAACGACATAACAGGAACAAAAACAGTACTTGTATAAATTAGCAACAGAAACAGATAGCAAACCACTAGTAACGACAATAATAGCGCTTTCAATAACGTTCAGCTTGCCAGCTTACTTGCTCTTACAGTGGACAAATCGCTAAAGAAATATTTTGTACTTCAAAGTTCAGAGTCCATAGGCAGACTCCAAGAAACCGCTTCATCTCAGGATCTGCCGGCCAAGATTATGATTTCCCGGCCAGGAGCAACATCACAGACAAAATTCCGGAACTTCTCGCTTAATAGGCATATCGCGAAAATAAAAGTATTTTCGAGAACCTTCATTTTGTCACCACCAAGTTGCCAAAATGGTCCTCAAGATCAGGGTCAACGATTTACTTTTTCTCGGTATCCGATGAAACCTCTGTAAACGTCTCTTTTCATTTATAAGAGTAATATGGCAGAGAAGCATACTCGCAAGTTCGCAACAATATGGATGGTAAAGAAGGCTTTTTAGGGTTAATGCTTTCCTTTTTAATTTGGTCTACACTCAATAAATTCTCTTCATTTGTGCTGAATTTGATTAATTTATCAAAAAAAAAAAGGTAATTTAAATCTAATTTATTTACGATCTGTAAATTCCCCCAAAGATTATATTTTTAAGAAATTCAAATTTATATAATATCCAGTTGAAACATGTTATATATTTTTTCTGATGCATTTTGTTTACTTCTTTTGAAATAAGAATTTTCTTCTAGGGAGGTTTATTTATATTTTTTATCTACATTTGATTTCAAAATATCATTAAAGGCTGACTTCGTCTAATGTCAACGATCGAAATTTCGAACACATTTCCAGATAGAAAATTGTTCCAATTTTCATGAAATTTTTGACGTTGTAACACGAACATCCGTTTATGAAGCAATACTCTTAAGATTTAAAAACACTCCAAAAACGCGCCATTTTTCACTTTATCGCTTAAATTTTAAAACTCATTTATCCTACAGTATAGGAGACAGAACATGGAACACATTTTATTCCAGAAAAAAAGGGATTGATTCAGATAGAAATGAGTAACATCATAAAATACGCTGCTTTCTAAAAGATGACTAAGTCAGAATGTAAAATTAATGATAGAGCTGAGAATCAGAAAATAAGTTCCAATTTTCTGGTCCTATTATTTATTATTACGTGAAGACAACTTTAATAAATCTCAAAAAACCCAATTAAAAATATTTTTTTTAAAAAAAAAAAACTATAAAATTTTCATCTATCAAAAAGTGAAATCACGTGGATTTGCTCTAAATATCTGATTTCCCATAAACGAACTAACTTGATACCATAAAATTGAGTAATATATACACCTTCTAGTTTGTGATTTATTTGACCTTAAAAATGTTTCTTCGTTTAATACATTTTTTCAGGAATTCTGATTGGCTTTTCATAAATCCACCGCTATTAATTAAGCTGCTACATTCGGCTTAGAAACCCGATTTTACAAAAGAAAATCGAATTTCCTGTGTTCATGCCGGAAATAATCCCACTTCGCAATCTTTTAAGGCTACATAAACTCTCCTTTTAAGAGATTCTAAAGTCAAGAAATTCGCAGAACAGTTAAATACTTTTTGATTTCAGCTCCACTTCTGAAAATTTCAGAAAGGATGTTCAAATAAGGAATTTAATTATTTACTTAATATTTGTAAAATGTAAAATTCTGTTAATAAATACATGTTCAGAATAAAATATCTTATAATCCTTCGATTACTTGAAACATAATTTTAGCTCCCAAAGACATCTTAATTACGATAGTTAACTAAATTCTTGCAACTTGTAAGATTTAAGGGAAAAGTTTGTTACGTATTCAGGTGGTATATAGCTTTAATTAAAATGTAACTATTTCAAGAGTATTAGCATACACACAGACCAGCAAGTTTCTGCTTAAAAGTTAAATGTAATATTCATTAATATAGTAGCTTCATTAAGGCTGTCTTAGCTTAATGTCACAGGTCAGGAATAAAAGTAAGTAATGTTTTTTAAAAGAAACAATCTTCCAATATTAAAATAAATTTTTGTTATCTTCACATGTGTATCCATTTATCACACTGCGTTCTTAAGATTTTGAAATATTTCATAAATACACCAACAATTACTTTAAAAAAATGTAAAGTTCATTTACCAGTTTTAAATAGTTAAAGTTAAAAATCAATTTTCATTTAAACGAAAGTAAAATTAAGTTAA
Organism: Nephila pilipes; assembly: GCA_019974015.1. Taxonomy (NCBI): domain Eukaryota; kingdom Metazoa; phylum Arthropoda; class Arachnida; order Araneae; family Nephilidae; genus Nephila; species Nephila pilipes. The sequence goes on from BMAW01026059.1 coordinate 973,896, forward strand.
TTAATATCAAGTTAGCATTACTATATAGAAAGCAAAGTATAGAACATATTTTATTTTTAAAAAATGACTGACTTAAAAAGAAATGAATAAGAGGCTTTATAGAAAAGTAACGCCTCCACGGCCATAACTTTTTTTTATATTTGACCTGATTTTCAGAATTCTTGTTGTACTTGAAAACTACATGTATCCTCTATGCAATGCACAATTTATTTTTTGGCATAATCCTCATTTCTTTCCAAGCACTTGCGCCAACGTGTGACTAATTGGGCATATCCATCAGAGTGGTTGTTGTCGATTTCAACCTTTAATGGAACTTTAACCTCTATGTCAGAATGAAAGAGCACCTTAGTGATATTCATTAAAGGCTGACAATCATAATGATATTCATTAAGGTGCTCTTTCATCTTTGGAAAGAGATGAAAGCCGCAAGGTTCAAAGTCGGTTGCAATGACTCTTTGATGCTTCAACCTCATATCCAAGCGGGTCACCATGTATTCCAGTTCTCAGCTCACCAAAATCATCTAGGTATAAAAGAATAAATACATTATATAGAGTTCATATGTAGTTTTCAGATACAATAAGAATTTTGTAAATAGGGTGACATATAAAAATGTTATAGACATGAAAGCATTTAAATTCAACCAAGTCTCGTATAATAAAATATGCTGCTCTCTATAAAATAGTGAAGTCATAATGCATCATTAATATTGAAGCATTTTTCAAATTGTAAACTCTAGGTTATGACAACTTGCATTAAATCATTTCATTAAAATTGTCATTATAGCAAATTTATTTTGTCGTCATGTTTTGGTTCTTTAATTTTTACATGTATTCCAGTTGCAGTATTCGGGAAAAGTATTTATATCAAAATATATTTTAAGCCTAGCATTAACTTTTATGTTTATATTGGATTTATTTTCATAGTCTTAGGGAAAATTCAAACGTTGGAAACACACAACTGCGTACTTGCCTTCATTAACTTAAGCTGCTTTTGATTACATAGAAACCTATGAGTTATATAACCTTCCATCAAATAATTGCTTTACTATAATTTAATTTCTAAGTATACTGGAAACACGATAACAATTTTGTATTACATAAATATAAAATTTAAAATGCAAGAGCGTTTCAGAGAGATATAATAGAACAATTGGTAACAATCATGTATATATTGAACCATATTCTTATAAAAAGTTAATATCTTTCTATTCAACTTAATAAACAATTTATAATAATTTTCTTAGCCATTTTTTTTAAAAACTTGAGCTATGAAAAATTAAATTTAAAAGGGAAATAAGTCATTTAAAGTTTTGGACTCGTACAACAACTATATGGTGTGTGACATATAGATACGCTGTATATCTATGCTATAAGGACGTCAATCACAAATCAACAGAAATTATTTTATAAAGTATCAATCTCTTAAAAATTTCTTCATGTTAGTGAAAAAGAAAACTAACTTGTACACTTAAACAGATGTATCTTTTTGATTTTCCTTTTTCGAAAAAATCCTAATCGTACGATTATGTTGATTACTATACTTTAACCTTTAAATTATGTTATATGTCCTTTAATAATATTTGTATTGTATAAAATTCTATCATATGTCTTGCCACGGCTTATTTTTTTTTAAAAAAAAAAAACTCAACTTTTCTATATTTATTTTGAAATCGGAATGTAATGTCTTTCTTCCAGACAGATGTCGAAAAAGTTATACGACACCTTACTTTGTTCTTTTTCTCTGATGGGACTATTTGATTTTTACTGCAAATTGTGGACACACATCATAGCCTTTACATGACAGTTTTACGCTTTACTGTTTTTTCATTTTTTTTAATCCTAAGACGCTGTAAAATGTTTAAATTATATATAGCTACTTATTAGTTTTTAATATTTTGTAATAAAGTAGGAAGAAACTGAATCCTTTTTTCTCAGAAAAAACTGAAAACTGTTCTAATTTAAAGCCAGTAAAGAACTCATTTTTTTAAAGGTTTTTAATGAAAAGGAATGCTAAATTTAGGAAAAAGCAAGATAATCTAAGATATAAATAGTTCCATAAAGTGTTTCTTTGAGAAATTCTTCTAATGATAATGTTAATCTATGTAGAGAGACATGTTTATATCAATGAAAATAGAATATAAGTATAGTATTTTTAATAACCATTTATGATTAGAGGAGATTCATTATAGATCAGAGATATCACTGAAATACTACATTCTCAATTAATTGTAGACAAAGACATGTATACATATCTCAAATATTTAAAAAAAATTCATAATTTGTTACTGAAATGCGTGCAATATTGCTTTAATATTTATGAGAATTATTAATATGAAAATTTTCTTCAAGAAGGGCAAAGCAAAAAGATAAAAAGAGCTTAATAATATTCTACTCGCTTTTAATGTATTTTTTTAAATTATGGAAACTTTATCTAGTAAATTTGTTACACATTCTTGCAGTTAGAAACATATTCTTATTATGAATTATTTGAAATTTTTACATTATTCCGTGTTTCTAGAGAATCTGATATATTTCATACATTTAAATTCTTTAAACAAAAGTAACTCTTATATGAATCCACTAATATTCAGAGAAAATGCAAATCATTGCAGAATTGACCAATGTAACCTCAAATTTGATTGAATGGTTGTTTATTAAAGTCTTATTAAACACTTTGAAGCAAAACGAAGACTACTGGTGTCGGACATCGCAAATTTAAGGCTTGGTCAAATGACAAAAATGCCGCTTGAGCAGGCACCTCTCTCTCCAAACTCCCACACCATGTGAAAGAGCCCCGAACAGGCATCAGCCCACTCCCTTAGTGAAGTTGAGACTCAAACTCAACACTGGAACAATTTAAATACAAGAACAATCAAACTTAGAACAACATAAATGTGAAATGGTTGCAATTATTAATAACAACAAGGTTTGTAGTCAATGGATAAAAATATGCATCTCTAGCACATTTTCATGCGCTGATAAGTGAATATCGTTGCCATCTAATTTATTATTTTTGCTTATGGCAATCCTTAAAGCAAAAATGAGTCATTCTTTTAAGTGATTCTTGCTCACAGTTCTGTCGCTTTCTTATTAGTGAGCTTCAAAACGACTGATGACTGAGAGCTTTGTTTGTAATGATAACCGTAATTTTTTAAGTTATTTGAAGAGACTATGTGAAATAAATAGATTTAGCTATTGGTATTTCAGCAAGTACATTTATTCCTTTTCCATTTCTGCAAGTACATTTATTTTTTTTTCAATGCAAAATTTCATGTGTGTGGACGTAAACATTGATGATTTTTTGACTGAACTTGGTTTCGAACATATCACTCAGGAATGGAGGCTATTCACAGACTCTTCTAAGACAAGTCTTAAAGAAGAATTGCTACACAATAACATTACCATATTATCGATACCTGTGGCTCATTCAATCGAAATGAGAAAAAAAAAACCACGTGCGGCAGTATGTCTGTATTAATAAAGGAAATACAGTATGCCAAATACAACTGGCATTTGTGCGGAGATTTGAAAATCAGAGACTTGATACTCGGGTTTCTTAGTGAATTTACAAAATGCTGTTGGTTTCCTGTGTCTATGGGACAGAAGAGCACAAACACTTATTAAAGATTGGCTTCCTTGACAGAATTACGCGCCGGGGCGACATAACGTTAATTACGACCCTTTGATGGACCGAAGGCAGATATTTCTTTCTCCTTTACATATAAAGTGGGATCTATTTAAACATTTCGTGAAAGCTACGAACAAAAATGGAGAAGGTTTTGCATATATCAAGAATTATTTCTCAAATAGGAGTGATGCTAAATTATAAGAGGGAATATTCGTTGTCCCACATATAAGGAAACTTTGAAAAATGAAAATGTCAAGGGAAAGTTAAATACTCTAGCGATGACTTATTGGAAGACATTTTCTTCAGTAGATCAGAGTTTTCTGGGAAATACTACAGCTGTAAACTATAAAGAATTAGAAAACGAACCATATACAGTTAACAGGTGTTCTGAGTTCTTGGTTGTCACTCAAAATACATTTCCTTGCTTCCCATATGAGCCTTTTCTCCGAAACCCTTGGAGTTTTGAATGACTAACAAGAAGAAAGATTTTAAAACAATATCCATGCAATGGAACAAAGATATCAATATAATGGGTGATTTTTGTTTGTTTCCAAGAGAGGATGAAATACGGTATAAAAGGAGAAAGTAAAAGTGCAAAGGTGCTATATGAGGAAATATCTTCAAACTTTCTTTGTTGGGATCTTATTAATCACAAATAAATAGTTTTATTAGCATTTTTATAGTTAAACTATCCAATTTAATTCACATTTTTTTCAAATTCTAGAAGTGCACCACTTTAAATAACATATAAACAAATACTTTTTTCTTGTAATGAAATTAGAAAAGCATATGGTATTTGTTCAATTTCATTACATTTTGTAATCCAGTTTTTAATTTCGTTTAAATCTCATTGCCTTTTATGACAAGATTTCCCATAAAACATATTTTATTTCTTTTTTAATGAGCCCTTTCTGGGGAAAAGGTGATATTGTTGAATCAAGTTTGGTTACTGTTACAAGAAAGTGGTAAGTGCAACGTATTTTCAATGGCCAATTTTTATAATCAACACAGTCGATTAAGTAAGAAACAGCGAAAATAATCCTTGCGCCAGGAAAAAAATCTCTAATTCTAAAGGTATATGACTATAAATTACATACAAACAAATACTTTTTCAAATACTAAGCTTTGAAATGATAAAAATTTTCAGCGTCATTGCATTTTGTAATCCGTTTTTGAAATTTGCTTAAACTCATTACATTTTATAACAAAATTTCAATTAAAAATACATTTTATTTCATTTTTAATACCCATTTTTAGAAAAAAAAAGCTGATTTTACTAACTCATAACTGGTCCCTGTTACAAAAAAATGGTGAGTGTTACACATTTTTAATGATCTTTTTCGTAATCAGCACAATCGATTTAGTGAGAAAAGGCCAAAATAACCCTTGTGCAAGAAAGAAAGTTAAAATTTGTTGCCTAGTGTAATTATTCTGTTACGGAAAGACCACAGCTTTGGCTATTAGCAGAATTTCCATATTTCTAACGACTTATTTAATTGCGTTGGTCTCAGCAATCCGAGAATAAAAAGAAAAACCAAAAAAGGCCTTTATTCATTACGATGAAAGATATTAAATTACTGGTTGATATACAATTTACAGAAATGTCTGATTTAAATAAAATGTAAAAGGAATGTTTAGAGCTTTTTACTTGTACAAAAATAACCAAGAAATGAGACGAGTAGTCAATATTACATCTGGATCTCTACTCTATGCATCTATAGTTTACAATATAATAAGAATTTTTTTTGTAGTTCCTTCTAATACAGAAATTCATCAATCATAAATCAATTTAACTTTCTTAAAATAGCTACTAGTCATGATCCCAGGAACAGAAAGAAATCACATATATATTACAACTTTGTCGCATTGTTTGTCTTTCATTTAAGTAGATATCTCTCTTTTGGAAATATAAATGCTTCAATATTTTCAATAGCTTTAATTTTTTAATATTTGCTTGAGGTACTGTGGTTAATGGATGATTA
>BMAW01026059.1:983024-1101818 GCA_019974015.1 Nephila pilipes
ATATATATATATATATATATATATATATATATATATATATATATATAATCACATTCTACGAGGGGAGAAAAATGATAAAATCAGTGGGAATAACTGTTGCTAGTTTCGGCATTGAATGAAAAAGGCTGCCGATGTCTTGCTGGGGTCTGGCGACTCTTACTACGTCCACACGTTGCCAAAGTTATACCTGACCAGTCGTTCTCCAATCATCAACCAGACGTGTCCGATAGGAGATAGATCGGAAAAACAGGCAGGACAAGGCAGTAATACAACCTGGTGGGTAAAAAAGTCACGAAAATTGGATGCAACGTGTGGGCGACATTGTCTTGTAGGAATGTGGCCGCAAGCAATCTCTGAAGGTAAGGAAAGACAACAGGCTCCAAGACCTCAGAAATATAACGTTGATTGGTCATTGTACCGGCAATACGTGCTAGGAGGCTGAGGGAGGGGAATCCAATACTACCACAAATGCAAATACCAGACGCTGGACCAGTATGGTGATACGTAAGGCAACAATTAAGCAACCTCTCTGCAGGGTGTATCCAGATTCTAATTAAACTATCGTAATGTTGCAGGTAGAAATGTGATTCGTCTGCAAAGACAATGTCGTTCCATTCAGTTGTCAATGTTCGTCATTCAAAGCCTCAATGCAAACACAAAAATACCTGTGATTGTAAGACAAAGTTAATCGCAGCTATGGAGACATTACACTTTGCTGCAAACGACGTAGAATAGTACAACAGATTGTATTTGTTGTAATTAGGGTTCCTGATGTGGCAGAGCAATCCATCATTGCCATGCGTATAATATGTGTGTACTGATGCGACAAAGCAGGTGTTATTAGTGCGGTAGGCCAATCGTTCCCTCTTGCATTCATCGATTACAAATCCGTATCACTGTTGCTTGGTTACGCCCGACATGAACACTGACTTTTCGGAAGAATAATCTGTATTCTCTATAGGCAACAATTCTTCTTCGGTCGAATTCAGAAGCATAGTCGAATGACGTTCGTATACTTATTTGAAACATTTTGAAGTTGCTCACGGAATACGACTTCACAAAAAAGTAATTACGGTATTTCAAAACGGCATTCAATTCTGTTTTTATATAGCGCTTGTTGGTGGCGATACATGCGCATTTGACGTACGCCTGCATTGAAATGAGAATCATTTGATCTTGCCATCATAGTATAAGCTCATTAAAAATTTTATTTTGTTTGGATGTTTCTTCATGGTGTATATTGAAAGTCGAAAGTCTATCCAATATGAGTCGAAATAATATTTTTATAGTCGCTTCAGTCTATTTTAAATATATATTTTTCCAGTGATAAAACTAGAACATATATTTACAAATTACACATTTATTATACGTTTTCCTAGATGAACTAATTAATACGGGTTACCTTATTTTATTAGAAAGAGTTTTTTTTAAAAAAAAATTTAAGTATTTCAAAGCTGTGCGTACATTTTGTACAATTAAGAAATACAACAAACATTAAAAAGGAAATAAATATAATTGATTCTTATTTTTAAGCTAAGCAGTATTTATTTAAATTTAACATGTAAAATTAACTAAACAATTGAAGGATTAAAATTTTTTTCCTCCATAGTTATAGGAAAGGAATTCAAAATTCCAAAAACCATTCAGTTCAGAACTTCAAGACGAAAAATTTTATAATAAATTTACTTATCTCTAAGGAGTGCTCAATGTTGTTCAGAAATACAAGCAATTTGCAATCATTATTTGTAATGATGATTTTAATATTATCTATTCAAAGAGAAACGAATTTTTTCACAAAATTAATCTATCAAATTTCAATATGATTTTTACCTATATACATTCGTTATTAACCTATTATATTATTTCAGGAGGTTAAAAATATTTCTTCTTCATTTTTTTTCCAAATCTTACTTTCTAGAGTGTTCTGCCCATGCATTTATGAATATCTCTTACACACCAAAAAAAAAGTAACTTTACCGAGGTTCAAAATTACGAGGTAATTCTCGCGTTGCTTCTAGTGCAACGTTAATAAAATCAAACCAAACCATACACACTAAAAATAGCTTAAAGTAATAAAATACAAATTATTTATCATTCCTTGCATCAAATTGTAATTTCACTCGATCGCAATAGGGTTGATTTCCAGATTACAATTTTGTTAGATTTAATGAACCACCTTAAGATAGAACACAATGTTATTTTTTGTGAATAGTACAATCGAATGATAAAGTTTAACTAAAAATCTCAGAATTGTTTCAAAAACAAAGAAATGCAGAATTTATCACTAAGGATTTTAAAAGCGGATTATTGTTTCATTTTTTTTATTATTTCTCTTATATTTTGTATTACTTCGTAAACCCCGAGTTCAGGTCTTTCATATAATTGTGCCATCTTTAGTTAATCTTAATTTTTAATCATTTATTAAACAGTCAAAAAATGCTATACCTTATGCACAAATACCTCAAAAAAATGTTTTTCTAGAACTATTTCGTACAATTTGCTCAAGAGACAATAATTTCATATTTACATACTTTTTTCTCTATCCCTATTTTTATGTTTCTTTTTAACTAGCATACCATTTTGACCTCTCATCTATCATTTCCGACTAATGCATTTTATTTTTAATAGGAAAAATTATATTTCACATTCTGTTACTTATTAAAACCTTATTATTCCCATTTTCAGCTTGAGCGTTCAGCAAATTTAATTAACAATAACGTAAACATTCGAGTATTCCATAGGTAAATTACATATCATTTTAATTAAATAAATATTCGATTTCAACACTCTTTTAAACATTTTCGTCAGACACATTGATCTCTACCAGCAAGATTTAAAGTAATTAATTCCACTCTCTAAAAAATTTTTTCTTTAATTTTAATGCTTCTTTCTGACAGAAAAACGATTCTTCGAATTGTATTGGGAAAAACAGATATTAAGAATTTTTAACTTATTTCATAACTTTATTATATGCAAATAAATTTTTAAATGGTTTTGATGAGAAATTAATTTTTTGATATTCCATTTTAAATGCCGGCAAACGAAAAACAGGTGCTTAAAATAAAATGTCATATTTGGTTTTTTTATTTTAATTTGTGAGAGAAGTTGATACACTAAAATTGTTTTTTTTTTATAAACAGGGATAAAATACTTCATACAACCTCAATGAAAACCCAATTTTTGATACTTTTTAAATTTTTCAAGATATTTCTTTAGCTGCTGATAAAAGTTGTAAAATATCAGAATTCACTTTCGCATAATGTAATTTTATCTTTGAAAGATTTGAATTCCATTTAACGACCAGAGTCGTGTCCGACTTATGGAAACAGTTTCAGGATACTGGATCCGTCGAGAGAAAGCCTGGGCAAGGTCGCCCAAGAGCCACGACGGCCAGAAAAGATCGTCATTTATCCATTATAGTGAAGCGCAACAGGAATGCTACAGCTTCTCATGTCTCTCATGAGTTGTATGCAGCCACAATAACCCAATTTTCAAGGGTGACTGTTTCCAGAAGACTCCATGAGAGAAGACTGTTTACAAGCAGACCTGTTGTTTGCGTCCCGCTCAGTTCTGAGAACAGGAGAGTCCGCTTAAAATGATGCAGAGATCTTACAGACTGGAGTATGGATCAATGGGTGACCGTTCTCTTCACTGATGAGTCTCGGTTCAGCATAATTAGAGATACTTTCATACGGAGAGAACCAGCAAAACGCTATCTGCCCTCCAATGTCCGAAAAAACGATCATTACAGCAGTGGAGGCTTGATGGTCTGGGCAGGCATTAAGTTGGATAGCCGCACATACCTCTAAGTCTTTGAAAGAGGCACTGTGACTGCTGAGAGGTATATGGAAGAGGTCTTGGGGCCCTATATTGGCCTTTTCAGGGGTGCAATTGGTCCTGATTTATTTTAATGGATAACAATGAGAGGCCACATAGAGCTCATCTAGACGAAGCTTTTCTGGAAAGTGAGGATATTTGCCGGATGAATTAGCCAGCCAGATCTCCAGACCACAATCGTATAGAATATGCCTGGGACGCTATGGGGAAAGTAATTGCAATTCGCATTCACCCTCTGAGAACTATCTAAGACCTAAAAACAGTGTTGCTGAACGAGTAGAACCAATTGCCAAAGAAACTCCCTTATTTCCAGCATAAAATCTCGTTGCGAGGCCTATATATCTGTAAGAGTGGACCATACCCCCTATTAACCCATTTTTTTGTTCTATTCTACTACTCCGATTATTGTTACGCACGATAATGAGTGTGTATTATATCTGTTGATTTTGTGTGTGTGTGTTTTATCAACCCTATGTACAAACCGAATTTCATTAAAATCTGTCCAGTAGTTCTAGAGATAATCGACGAAATCAGAAAATTCCCTTAATTTTGAACGCCAGTGTAGATCTGGATAGCTATTGCTTGCAACAATGTGGTTAGTGCAATGACATTATTAGGTTAGTTCTGGGATGTTAATTATGTGTACACCTCTGGATGAAGATGAGGCGACTTCAGCATTTCTTCGTAAATAATTATATTCATGCACTCGGGTTATCAGAAAAATCTCCTAAAAACCGATGCATTCAGGTTTGTGAGAGGATGTGACAATGATGGTGAAATTCAATAACGCAAGGGCCATACAGGGTTATGCTGCGCCAAACAAGGTGTAACTGTGGTTTAAATGTTTGAAAAAAATATAAAAAGGATAAACATTGGTTGTCAAGAAGAAAGGTCGAAAGTAGAGAAGGATAGTTAGGGTACCTTGGGGGCGCGTCTCCCGTGTTTACTAAAGAGAGTAAACTACTTGGGAAAGAAAAAAATATTACTAAGATACCTCGAGTGATTGGTGCCCGTACTCACCTGAAGAAGATAAGCCCTTGAGGCATTGGTGTGAGGATAGTATGGATCTGAGATCTTCTAGTTTGGATCGTAAGCTGCGGCAATTTCAGGAAACAAAGAAGGCTATTAAGTATTCGCCTTTGAAATCGAAGGACCTGACTCTAGCCGATGGATGCAAATCCAACACCGTGATCTCCGATATCGTGGGTGTTTTTTCCTCCCTCGTTTATCACATCTCTAAGTAGAGCGTATTTTTTCTTATGTGATCTGTTATTTGTGGCAACATTACTCATCGTTACTTTGGTGTACATTCATTACTGTTGAGGCTTACTTCTTCCCATCGAGCACAGGTGGGTTGACGCCCGACAGTTGGTTTTCGAACATCCGAAACGTTGGTATTGAAAACGACGCAGCGGATTTGTAATATACGGTTGTACAGGGCAATGGAAATAAGCGGCTTTAACAAAATCTGGAATATGAGGCTTTGAAAACATCATAATGAGGTGCTTAGTATTAAGCACCTTTCAATTCTGACATATCGTAATACGCCTCACTCCACAGAACTTTTGGTAAAGTATATGCTTGATTCCCTCTGTTAACACGTTCAATAAATCTGTTGCTGAAATAACCTCTTAATAAAAGTTGAGGGCGGTAACTTCGGGGAAACGGTAACTTCGTGAATGGGTTGTGCGATTATGATTTAGGTCTTAACCGACCCTACGCTGGCTGTAATGACCTTCTCGATCAGGAAAAGAGAAACGTTAGAGAAAGGCTCTTTCTTCTGCATTATGAAAAACTCTCATTTATGTATTGCTTTATTGTTGCTCCACAGTGGAAGAAGAGATCGTTCTAAAATCTTGTTTCGTTGGGATCTAAAAAAGTAATTGTATCAAGCGGCTAATGTTGAAGAACGTTCCGTCCATGATCCAGTAACAGAATTTCCACTATCGGTTTCAGAAGGCAAATTTCTTTTCCCCACATAATTTTCGATCTCAAAAACACTGTTACTTACAGAGAGCACGAGCCCTAAGCAGACCTGGTTTCCCCACTTTCACACCGCGCAAAGACTGCCCTCCGGAGATATCTTCAAATCAAGACTAACGTGACTGTACTAGTACACAGGTTCAATGCAGAAAACAAAGAGGATTTCTAAAAATAGGCGAATCCCCACCCTTCAGTCATTTGCAACAAGGCCTTCAATTTCTTGGACAGGCCTGTTCAACCCAAAACATTTTGTGTGCCTTTATATGTGTGTATGTATGCATGTGCGTGGTGAATTCGATGTATCACTTTCTTTTTAATTTTGGTTCTCTCAGAGCTAATTTTCAAATTCTAGCGTTAAAAACTACTAATACTTTCACCTGTGGAATTGTGGGAAGTGACTCATCTCCCAAAGCCTCATTAGAGAAATCAAGCACATTTGGTAATAACGAAATATAATTTTAAAATGGACTTGCAGTTACAACACAACCCTGGTGCTAAATTATAAGAGATCTAAAAACATAGAACATTCAGTCTGTCTGGAACCACTAGTTTCTGTATCAAATATATTAGACTTGCTGTAGACAGACTAACTGTAAAAATTTCGCATGATGCGTGTAAAAATTCGCCGTGCGTCTAGAAATACACACACGCGCTCTTTAGTAGGTTGCTGGTTAGATATACATTGTAAATCGCCCACTCGCGCAAGAAGGCCCACGTACATTTAAAATGAGTTCAACTTTGTAATTGCTTCTGAACAAGAATATAGAAGAAAATTTATGACTATAGTTGAATCAATGTACAAAGATATTCCCATAGAAATGCGATATGATACGAACGACTCATGGTGGAATGTCATTTGGTACTTTCATGTACAAAACAAGTTTAAATTTTTGTTCAGATGACTCAGCTCTTCGGGCTACAGGTTGACAACTGATGGGTCACGTGACCAGGCTTGCTCTAAGACGTTTTCGGTAGAATGTACCTCAAAGTCGTCACTGACAGCGCACGGAACTCTTCCACCCCAGACTTTTCCTTGGCGTTCGTAACCATTCCCAAATAGTATTCCTCGCGGAAGAGATTATAAACTAGTATTAAAAACCAATCAAGGCCAGAGCTACGCAAGCAAGAGATCTGCTGCTGGCCGGTTAGTTTGGACAACACAAACGTTTTTATTTTTGGAAAGTTTTATAATTTTTTATAACTGTTTTTCCCAAGAGGAAGAAAGTGAACAAAACCAAGCCATATTAAGACACTACAGAGCGTAATCCATTAGCAAAAAATCCGTCCCTAAAAAGTAACTGAAAAAGTATAAAAGAGGGAGGGAAGAAGAGAAAAAAAGATTATAGGAGTGCCTAGGAAGAATGTGCGCCCCCACTCATCTGAAGAATATGAGCTTCCCGAGGAGATAAAAAACATAAGTAACTGTTCAAAGTTTTTTTTAGCACAGCATATGACATCGTATTGTGAAGGGAAAATGTTTTGTATTTATTTACACAGAATACTGAAATAAATGTTTTTATACTGATTACATGATAAATGCATAAATGACTGTGTAAATGAAACAAACAGTCGTTTAATTTACGAATCTTTTTATTTTCATAAATTTATATATATAATTTATTATATACACTCAAGAGCCAAAACATTATGACCACCTGTCAATAACGAGTTGGGCCACCTTTGGCGAGCAGCACAGCTTCAACCCGCCTTGGCATGGATGCCACAAGTCCTTGGTAGATGACTGGAGACAGATTGTACCAGATGTTTAAGCAACGGTCACGCAAATCCGAGATATTGCGAATTGGTGGTCTTTGAACTCTGAGCTGCCATCCCAAATGTGTTCTATTAGATTGAGATCCGGTGAGTTAGGCGGCCAGGACATTAACTGGAATTCAGCATCATGTTCCTGGAACCACTCCAACACAATTTTAGCCTTGTGACACGGGGCGTTGTCCTGTTGAAACATTCCATTTCCAGCTGGAAAAACAGAGGCCATGTAAGGGTGCAACTGGTCCGCAATGATGTTCAGATACCCTGTAGCATTCATGGTCTGCTTTACCACAATCACGGGTCCCAGAGATGCCCAAGAGAACGTCTTCCAAAGCATAATACCGCCACCACCGGCCTGTGTATGACCTACTGTACATTGAGGGAGCAACTGTTCACATCCTGACACGGCCATCGGCGTGATGAATGACAAACCGTGATTCATTTGACCAGGCAACTCTCTCCCACTGATCCATGGACCAGTCGCGATGTTCCCGGGCCCAGCGCACGCGCAGTTGGTGATGACGCTTGGTCAGCAAAGACACACGAGTGGGACGTTTGCTGCGTAGCCCCATATCCAACAATGTCCGCTGAACAGTGTGCTCCGATACTATTCTACTTGGCCCTGCATTGTATTGGGCTGTAAGATGAGCCACTGTCTGGCTCCGGTTTTGCTTCACCATGCGAGACAGTCTCCAACGACCTTTTTCTTTGATAGCGTGTGGACGTCCAACACCATGTCGTCTACTGCTGGTTTCACCGTAATTCATCCACTTTGCATAAGTACTGACAACTGTAGATCGCGAACAACCCACGAGTCGTGCAGTTTCGGAAATACTTATTCCGAGCCTTCGAGCCATTACAATCTGCCCTCTATCAAAGTCGCTTAGATCCGCAGCCTTTCCCATCACACACAGAAGTGAAAGAATTATTCTTCAGACTCTCCAGCAGCAGTTAAATACCACTTCCACCTGATCATGTGCCTTCCACGTCATCCAGGTGAGTTCATTGCAAAATGTAGGGGTGGTCATAATGTTTTGGTTCTTGAGTGTATATATATATAAAGAAAGAAAGAAGGTTACGAAATTATTAATATTACTAAAAAATTATTACTCTCTTTTTCTCAATAGATTTCATACGGGTCTACATCAGATTCTATTTAGCGTGTGATATTTATATTCATATTAATATAACTTTCTACTTTTGTTACCTGATTGCACCGTACCAATTGTTCTGATGTAAGAAATTAAAGGAAACATTTTTGTAAAAGAAATTCAAACAAACAAACAAAAACGATGATGTCACTTTCAATTGGGATTTTCAATCACTAAAGACAGTATTCTCTAATCTATTTGAGCTTGAATAAAACTATTTTATTTTAAAATAACTATCTTCGTTTTACATATATACTGAATTTATAAACTGATAGTAATAATATATTATCAAATAACCAAAATAAAACTCTAGATAACTTCACGTCTATTTTTTATTAAATCCAGATTTTAAAAATTACATGCACCAGTTTTTGAGAGAAAAGAAACAAAGAAAAAAAATGGATTTCAGAAAGCAAATTAACTTGAATATGTAACACATGAAAAATCTTCAACATAAAAGTTATGTACAGTTTCCAATTTCAACACCACTATAAGCAGGGATGCAAGAAAACATAATCAAAATTCAGATTTAAATTCTAAATAATGGAATTAAATATATATAAACAATATAACAGCAATCAAACAATCAGCAAATTTTTTAAATACAATAATTCATGAACTACAGTTATGCATATTAACTTCTACATAAATATTTGGAACAAAACTGATTTAGAATTATTGTGAAAATAACGAAAATCTATATTTAGAATCAATCACATCATTAAACTAGTGCAGCAACTCTTCGTAATATCAATCTATATTGCATATTTTCTGTTAATCTTTGAATTTAATCAAACAAGAGAGGAGCATTTATACTTAAAAAATAATTGAACTCTGACAAAAACGCTTTTAAAATTTGGCAGGAGTTTCGATTTTTTGGCAGATTTCATTGCTGATTTTGTGTTTAATATGTAGTTTCAAACAATAGTAATAAAAAAAAAATTCAGAATGAAATATAAACTACCTATTATAAAAAAGATCCATTTTGATTGTCATAAAAGCTTTTGTCATAGTTAGTATATCAATTTCTCAGAAAGCTTTAAAAGAAGCGATATATCGAAGAGTTACTGCATGATATAAAGGAAAAGAACAGCAAAAATTCACCAATTATTTTTGAAGCCGAAGTTCTTTATCATTGCATATAACACAGATTATGACACTATAACAAATGAAATTAATAAATAGATTTATGTTAGGTATAAAATATAATCTAATATCATTTACACTTCTATAACAATACAAAAACAAAACATGCACACACACAAAGGTTAGTAAAAAATAAAGTTGTTTCTGGTATATATACGACAGCACTTATTTTATAAATTTTTTTGCATCATGATTATGTAAATACTTTTTGCTATCATACACAATATCCCGTTTCACAGATGAAATAGAAATTCAAAAAACAAAGTCCAGAACTTACAAAACAAACTTATTTAGAAGAACATTAACCAAAACTCAATCTCCTCGAAGTACGAAATTAAAACTTTTATTTTTAAGTGTATATTTTTAATGTTCGAGATTATAAAGTATGCACTAATAAATTTTAAAGCTTCATTTCATATTAATAAACATCTGATTACTTTTAAAAATACATCTAAAGCAGATTTTTACTTGTGAGGTGATCGGTTTTCAAAATAAACACTTCCTTCATGGAATCACCATAGAATTTTTTGGAGGGGAAAACCAAAACTATTTAATAAAAAGATATCATAAAATGAAAATCATGGGGGAAAAAGATATTGGTTACAAATAAAACAACTCTGATTATATGTCACACACATGAAGTACATATATTAGAATAACTTTTTTTTTATTGTTACAAGGACTTACACATTTAAAATATATGCACACCTATCACGAAAACTTTTTAAAAATTTATACCCAAACAAATAGCAATTAAATTTCTCCAATACTTATTTCATCATTAATACTTTTGGAACAATTACTCAATTTAAAGAGCTTGCATAATACTAATAATAAATAAATAAATCATAAACGCGAAATAGACAACAGTAACAAAGAGCATTTGCAACTAAAAACAGATAAAATTTCGTTAAACGAAAATGATTTATCAAATATAAGAATAAAAATAAATAATGTTATAAAATGCAATTTACCCAGAGAATAATTAAATAAACTGCACAGATATGAAAATTTAAAATAGTTTGCTTTTCCTAACTGCTTACTTTATTTTAAAAAATTTTTTAAAAAATGCGCATTTTCATAGAGAAAAAACAAGAGTAATAGTCTAAAGTTAAAATGCATATTACACCTCCATAAAATTAACAGGCTTAAAAATAATTTAAAATAGAAGAAAAATTATTTTGAAATAATATGAGTAAAACATGTAAATATATAATTCTGTCAAAAATTTATATTCATATTTTCCAAAATGTGTTGATTATACATATACACTTTTGCATTATTTTTTTGCCTTTTGATAAAAGTTGTGTTTGTTAGTCTTGAAAAAAAAATATGATTAATCTATAGGCCCCGAATGTTAAACACGGTAAAGTTTCCTCCAAATCAAATGCAATAAAAACATATAACTATATTAATGACTTAATAGATATTTACATCATGATAAATACACAACTTCAAGCAAACTAAGTAGTAATGCAAAATAAATTAATAAAAGGCATTAACTCTATAAAATTTAAAAGAGAAATTTTGCTTCCCCCCCCCAAATCAATCGAGTTATTACAGAATTTTTTTAAAAAAATATCTCAGTAAAGGGCTATCTCTTAGAAATTTAATTTTTGCTTAACACAATAAGAATACTGCACAACTACATGAAAAATATATCTGAAGAATTTTTAAAATTTAAAACATTTACTTCATATTTTGATTTTTTTTTTGACACATTGAGAAAAAAGTTTATACACATACTTGAATTTAAAACAAGTAACAGCCTAAAATAGCAAAAATAATGGAAGAAAATGAGAAACAGTTTCCCTATTTACAAAACACCAATAAATAAATAAGTATAAATCAGCATCAAAAAATGTCTGAATAATACATACAACACAAAACTGAAAACAATTCAGCAAACTTCAAAATCATCAGAATATTGCGACAAATGTAATATCCAATTAAAAGTATAATTTATACACAAAAATATAACATAAAATATAAAAAGTAAAAAAAAGCGAATAAATATCAGAGTGAATTTTCTGTGCGTTTATACACAATCATATAAGTTATTTTTATTTGGCATTTTTTTTTAATGAAGAAATTAATATCCCAATTTTAATGTAATTCAATCAATCTGTTTCTTTTTAAAATTCATTCAACAGTGTCTAAAATATGATAAATAACTTTTATGGTTGGAAAATTCAAAGTTTATATATAACTTTGTAATCTCAATTTCAAAATGTGTGCTTATCTCATATAAAAAAATGAATTGTTAGAAAAACAAAAGGAAGACAAATACTTAAAAAATTATTAATGATGCTTACAAAAGGTAGAAACATTTTGAACATATTCCATAAAAATCTATAATATGATTGTATGAAAAATACAGGAAATCATATGTAATGTAAATTAGAAAAATTCCCTTGTCAGAACTATGAATTGAAGTAAATGGAGAATACCTAATTTTTAGGTATCAGTCATCAAATCACACCCTACAGGAAACCAGATTTTTCAACTATTTTTAAGAGAAATTTAATCAGCTTTAACAAAACTTGAAAATTTACACTTCCTTGTGTTGTACCATTATGTAATCATATATGAATCATGTAAAAAAAAAGGTGGGACTTGGAAGCATTATTGGTCAGTCTTCTCAAATGATATTGATTTCTGAATATTATATAATCCTTTTTCTACAGTTAATTTAATAATAAATTCATACTGTTAAATAATAACTTTAAATGTATATATTTTACTTTTAAATGTTTATTTAAATTAATTATTTTTATATGTACTAATGCATAAAATCTTTTCAATTTCATAATAATAAATTATATACTAAGTTTAAGTCTCTTTCTTTTCATGGGTTTAGAAGAAAAGACTCATTGTGATAAGTATGCAACATTTATAACATACTAAAAGATGACAACCCTAGCTACTAAAACTCCATCAAAAATCAAAAAAAAAATGAGCATCATTTTTTGACTAATGTATTATTAACAGATTCAACATTAAGAAAAAAGACCAGAAAAATTCTAAAATTTCTTTCAGAAAATAAAAAAAAAAATATGTAAATGAAAAGTAGCAGATCCAGAAAAAAAAATCGACAATGGAGGCACAATTTTTTTTCTTTAAAAAAATTCAGAAGACAACTGTGTATATTTATTTCATTTATTATTCATGCTTACTTAGTCTATAATATAAAAATAAACCAAGTATTTACTCAAGAATCAAATTTAAATTAAGAACTAAAAATTAACAGAATGATAACTTGCTTGAACATAACAAACAACTTTGAAGTGAAACAAAAATAAATAAATACTTTTAAATTTTGTTGGGAATTCCTGTTCAGGAATATTATTTCGTCTAGGCATGAAATTATAGTAGGGAACACTTGCCTCCATGCCCATCCCCTGGATCCACCACTGCATGTGAATACACATATAGGTTAGATAGGTTTAATAAAAATATATTTTTCATTTTGTATGAAGTAACTTAAATTTAGATGTATAAGAAAAAAGTTTTGATTTTTAGCAACACATAACAGTCACGAATCATAAAAACATACACCAAATTTAAGAAAATTGGGGAGGGAGAATTATTCTGTAATTTGTTTGATAATTTTAGAAGAAATAAGTCTAAGACCACAGTGTTCTTTCAAAATACATTCTAATAATTATTGTTTATCATCTGTCAACATGATCAAATTAAACATTTTTTTTTGTATAGAAAATCACTAAAATACCACAAATGCAATGTTAATGACAAAAAAAAAAAAAAAAAAGTTCAGTATATGATTTCATAATCCATAAAGAAAACTAATTACAAATTCATAATATGAAACAAACAACAACAAAAAACATTCAAAATTCAGAATTATGTTGGAAAGATGTATATGATAGAATATAATTCATGATCAGAAATATATTACTTTTTTAAAATAAAAAAACGCAGCTTTGAAAATTGCGCGAGGTAATATAAATAAGTTCATTGAAAAGTATCTAATTATTAAGATCAGCCCTAAATTGAAATGATTTTGCTAAACACTGTTTTACACTCATATATGACAAAGGACATAACTTTTTCACTACACATCTACAGATTGCTATTAATTTTATAATAAATTATTACATGCAGGAATATGCAGCATTTCTACCATAACTGCTGATGTGCCAACATGAAAAATCAGCAAATTCTTCTAGTTTTATATTTTAAAATCATTATTTTAAATCAGAGTTAAAAATAACAAGAAAAATTTGTGTGAGAAAAACATTTATTTATAAAAGATTGATATGAAGGTAATAGGCTGGTTTGAACATAACATTCCAAGAGAAATGTTATTAGACTTCTCTAGAGTTCGAGGAAAATAGTTTTTACAAAATATACATCTATTCAATGCTACATACAATCAAGGAAAGCAATTCAGAACATATTTTTCCATCATGGAAAAATAGGAAAAACTATAAAAATACATGAGATGTATTTAACTCTTACTCAAGTTAATGTCATGCATTGTTAGAGAGGAAAATTCAACACAATGTTTGGGAGAAAAAATATGAAACAGGTCAAAATTTAAAATAAGCATTTGACAATAATAACAATTATCTTGAACTATATAAATCATCTGTAAAGTTATATGAGAAATCAGATTACCAATATGGTAGAGAGGTAAATTGCATCAAATTCAGTGCTTAGTCAAACAAAGTCTCAATTTTAATTTTATTCGAATCAACTGTTTAAAAAAATCAATGGCTACAAGTTAATACACTCAGATACAATAAAGGATAAAAACTTCAAAGGTATGTTTTTCAATCTAAATAATATTTGATTAACATTATTAGGAAAAAAGTTGACTTGTATCTCAAATTTATTAAATACTTAATTGGGATTACTAGAAATAGAGCTTAAATTAGGAATCTAATACAAAAGAAAGAGTAGGCAAATATATAAAAAGAAAACATTAGAATATTAATAAAAAATATTTAAAAATCAGAAAAATTAAATCATTTTCTAAAATTTTATTTTAATTTTTCAATCACAGTGAATATCTTTGTAATGCTAGCAAAAAAAAGTGAAGTGATCAATGTACTTGTAATCAGAAACATCTTTAAAGCATGTAATAAATCATAGAGAAGGTAGTGTTTAAAATGAGACAATATAAGGCATTTTAAGTTCTTTTTTCTTTGAATGTCTTCTTAGTTTGGACAAACAATGAGAACCAAAAGAATAAAAACTGAATTTGCATTGAAAACAAATTTTGATTCACCAAAAGTCTAAAAATAAAAACATGCATATAACTTGAAATAATTATTTCATTATCAAGCATCATTAGTAACGGAACTAATATTCACATCACTACTCTCATGTAGTATAGCAAAACATCTATAGCTAGCCTCTTAAGAAGCAATTCCAATAACAGCAAAAATAAAATAAAATTATTAAAAAAAATAACTTCCAGAGCAGACCTGGTTAATTTTAAAGCAAAAGCTGGATTTGGATCTTCAATTCATAAGTTTTGCACAAATATAACATAAATTAGAGGGTTTCACAAACCTTTTTCTCAATATACCCTTCACTATATGTGGGTGTAATTAAGGTCTAACATATCCCAATATAAAACTTTCTCAAGCAATTACATATTGAATATGTGATCTTATGTTAAAAAATTTGAAGGCAACTAGGATCTCTTAACAGGATGTTATGATTTTATAGAATATTCATTATTTACTGCAAATTATCAAAACTCTTATCTCTTTCAGGTAGTAATATTAAGGCCATAAAAATCATGGAAACAATTAAAATCATAAGAATCAGAAAAATTGTTAAAACTAGAATAATTATAGTATTAGAAAATAAAAGCTTTAACATGCATGAAAAATAAGTTTTTGCAGTTTTATTTGAACTTTTAAGCACATATACACAATTAAAAAAATGTTTTCAAGCATATTCAATCATTGGGTGTAAGAAGTTCTTTCCAGGAGACTGGATTTTATAAATCTAAAACTTTGATGGTGAGCTTGGTCTCCTTGAGTGAGAAAATAGAAAATACTTAGATTCCAGAATTCTGTGAAGTGTATTTCGATTTCTTTTGATAGCATTTCCTGAGTTTTTCAAAAAAAGTTTGTTTACCTTTATTGTGATTTATTCATTTACTTTTTCGGCAAAAATAAATAAACTATTTTTGTCTTATTTTGCAATTTGATTAGCACTCAATTTTGATTAGTAGCATGATTTCTATACAATATGAAAACAAAAGTTAAATATCAAATTTCTTTTTAAAAAAATAATTCATTTTAATAACAGTTCTTCATTTACCCAACTGAAAAACTTCATGGGCTTAACCGTTTGCAATCCAAATTACTTTTCCTCATTCACAGTTGTCTGGTCCACATTAATTTTTGAGTTATGCCAATTCATTGTAGACCTAGCAATTTTAATTGAGTTTTCATATATTTATATGCAGTTTATAAAAAAAAAAATTTAATGAAATTTAAGTTAAGGAGCTTTAATGAAACTTTTTGTTATATATTAATGGATTTTAAAATGTTTCATAGTGACATCTTTTGAAGCAATTCCCTACATACAGGCTAGATTTTTACATGCATGCTTCATAAATGTAAGTAGTTTCACTTCTTCCCAGGTATGTTCCTATTGGAGCAGTCTAAATACTTCTTATACTTTCCTTCAGGGTAAGGAGGTGACAATGGTTCTGAATCAGTTCTGGCTCCTTTACTTACATATCCAGTAACACCACTTCTCATTACTGAAAAATTTTCTTCATTTTCACTTCACAAGTTCATAAAGTCTTCATCTAAATCACATAATAATAATCAACATCACTGCTAAGTACACTTAGCTGCTTTAACACTTATCTACATCCATGTTTATTCAATTTTTTTCCCAAAAAAATAATTAAATATTTTTATAATTAAAACTAAATAAAGATTTTGCAAATTTATATTTACTGATATGAAAATGTTTATAATAATGAGATTCTACCATAACTGACATTGCAACTTGAACAAGATCACACAAAAAGATAAAGTACTACATTACACAAAATATAATTAACAACAAAAAGAATCCTAAAAATGTTAAGCGATTCTAAGTTATCCGACAATTACTTTGTGTAAAACAACAATTCTTAAATTTAAAAAACGTGTCAAGTCACATTCAAAGTTGAACTTGCTGCAACCAAATATGATGTCATGTCAGACTCAACATTAGTATGCAAAGAGTAAAGATAAATAATGCATTAGGCATCAGAAAATAAATAACAAGCATTATTAATAAACAGAAGTTCTAACAAACTTTTCTAGTTTTAACAAATACAAATCAATTTTCTACTTTTATCACAGACATATGGAGCTTTACATCTGTTTGATAGATTTTTTTTCCAAAAAAAAAATACAACACAGAATAGTCCTTTATTGTCAAAGTATTATTATGTCAGGATTACAAGCCTTAAATACATTTTAAAATAATAATAATAAATCAGTAATTTCTTTTTAAATCTTTACATATATTAGAGCTTCACATATATAAAATAGTTTTTAAGAACAGAAGATATATGTCAATGGTAATAAAACTGTTTTTAGCAAAAATTCAATGATAAAATTCACTGAATGGTAAAAGTTCGCTTCATACATAAAAATCAAGAATTTATGAATGCGTATTAGAATCAAGAAATTTAGATCCAATAAAATATAAATATAATTAAAATTTTGGATTTTCATTTATAACTAGGGAAATTTTTAATTTTGATAATTTTATTAGCAAATGTATCGTATTTCACTTTAAGTGTTGAGTGTGTTAAACTAAAATTTAATTTAAGTTGAATATTTGAAAATATAGACTAAATTTCATATATTTTTCAAATGGAATAAGATATTTTCAAACTGAGATACATGACTAACTTCTAATTTTTAGTTACTGGAGTATTCTGATTTATTTTTCACTTACTTCAGAATTATTCAATTTAATTTTTATGAAAATTCAAATGTTCTGTACATGAAACAGCAACAAAATAAAATATTAATAATAAAAATAAGTAAAATATTTTTTGAAGTCAATATATCTATAGAAATTTGATCTAATTATTTTGAAATTTGTATAATTTTCTTTTTTAAAAAAAAAATATTGAATTTTCTACAACCCTCATAATACTCTATGAAATAAAACTCATTTGATAGTAAAAAGAATTGTAAACACAATTAAAAACGCTGGTACTGTTCGCTGCAACCAGAAACAAAATTATCAACTTCAGTACTAGGAATATTAATACTTCCTCCATCAGGAGTAGATTGCACACTATCTTCATTAGTTCCATAAGATCTCTCTTGTATACTTGTCGTAAAGATATCACCCTTTGAATCGGATCGTTTCAAAACCAAAGGCAAATAAGGCTGAAAAAAGTAACAAAATTTTACAACTAAAGATAATCAACATTTAAAGTTTTTATAATTAAAAACAATTTTAATATTCGTTATTAGAAATACGAATTAGACTGCAGACTAGAGATCTATGGTAAACATTTTATAAGAATAAATAACATAAAACAAAATTTAGAACTAACTGAAAAGTTTTTTTTTCTGTACAGTAAAATAAAATTTTCTCCCCAGTTATCAATACTAGTATACACTAAATTTTAATTTTGGCACATAAAATGATATAAGATTAAACTTTTGCCAACATCCATGCCTATGTATAATTTGATTTTCTTAAAAAAAAAAATTGCCTAGAATTACTTTCACCAGTAAATATTAAAAATAATGCATATAAATGACAAAACAGAATTTAATTATAATTCCACTCAAGCAAAGTTCTATGTAACATTATTGATACTTATAAATTGAAGTCATGAAAAAATGTAATGCTAATGGAAATAAAACGACATGAAAAGTCTTTTGGATAATTTGTGCCTTAAGATTAATATCTAGCACAATTTAAGACCAAATGCCATAAAATTGTTCATACAATGAGACATTTAAGAGTTTCAGTTTTATTTTTGGCAGTTATAACAGAAAGATGTCTTACAATTCAAATATTGAATGAAAATGAATACTTACTGAATCAAGCCCTTTATACATAAACAGTGATAATCATTTAACTTGAAATAATACTGCAGTACTAACAAAATATTATGCAATTTTATGCATTTTTTTTTTCTTTTTCCGAGAAACAAAAAATTGCTCAACATGAAAAGATTTCACTTCTGGGACCAAGGTATTTCGCTTAATCTTTTCACAATATTAAAAAAAAAATTGTTGCTACTCTTGTTAGGTTATAGTTGGTATTTGGCTTAGTAGAGGCACTACCTTTACAAAAGATTTAAACCTGCTGGCCAATTAGTTTTTGCATTTGTTGATTAGTATCAGATAGTTGCATTAGTATCAGAGTACTGTAAATCAAACTTATTGACTTTTGAGTGTTTTTTTATTATATATATTTTTTAAATACATATTTTTACATGCGTTCAATGGCAAACAAACCGTAATTTGCTTAAAATGAAGATGGAAAAGAAGACACTTGATTAAAATTGAAATATGTAAAGAATCCGGCAATGATAACTTTATGTTATCAAAGATAATTAAAAATAGAGTTGAATTATGGCAACATTTGAGTGCATTTTATGTACAAGTCTTTATGTTTACTGATGGCTAGACACGAAGATTTATAGACTGTGTTTTTAATTTGGTTCAAACAAGTTAGGTCTCAGAATGCTTCTATATCAGGGCTTTTATTAATAAAATTTCAGGACATTCAAAATATTGGTGAGTTTTTATTGCATGTATAGTTTGACACAAAAAAATACCTATCCAGACTTATTTTAAAAATTTTCCACAGCATAAATATGAGACAAATTCTATTTAACTACTTTTATAAAGTTTAAAAAATGTTAACAAAGTATAAAACAACTTTAATTTCCCTAGCCTGAATTTTTGCTAACCCATTAGCTACCAAAATCTCATTAATTGCTGAAATAACTAAATTCCAGAAAATCCTTTTTCTAAAGTGTAAAAGCTTTCAACTTCAATCCAACAGTCTCTTTTCTGCAACTAACTCTTACTACACACAAAGTGCTAATTCACATGTCATGCTCATTAATTAATAAATTGATACTGTCTAAATTATTAATTACATTTAACATTATTCAATTTATGCATCAAGATCAAATAAACTATCGTGATGAATAAAAAGTCATCATTATAAATAATTTCATTTCATCAACAAATTTCAAATTTTGCCTGAAACCAACAATAATTTAAAATTTTATATTGTTCTACAAAAAGTTCATATAGAGGCTATAATTTTTTTTAAATTTTGCATTTAAACATGCAGAAATTTTAAAAAAATGTTTTAAATCATAAGAAATTGAAATGTTTATGAACAAATGGCAAAATAAATAAATAATGCGAAGTATTCAATGATTAGATCTCTAAGTATAGTGTGATATACATAAATTAATGAATTTTATTTATACTGAACAACTTGATGATTCAATAAAAAGAAGGGAGTTTAGCAATTTGAGTGTCATGCTTGTAATATGAAACAATTAATTGAATTTTTTAAACAGGGAAAAAATAGCATAATGCTAATATAATATAAAAAATATACAAAACTTCCTTTTCAATTAGCCATCCTTTGAGAATAAAAAAGTGAAATATAATTAATTAAAAATTTATAATTAAACTCAAGAAATGGTACCAATGAAAATTTCTAGAGCTTCTAGCCTTGTAAGGAAGTATTAATATTAACATTAAACTTTGCATATTGAACAAACCAAAGTGTATCATTCTTAAGAAATAAATTATTTACACATACACATAAATAAATTGTTTATATTTATTATGAGATAACAAATGAATACAAAAATTTACCAATTGATACAATTAATCAGTGACTTTTCATAGGGTGACCTTTCTGATAAATTTTTGAATTTATTTTTAACCATGCAACAAAATACAACCGAGAAAGCATTCAATAAAATAACTGTGAAAGGTAGGGGGAAAATACTATTTTATTTAGAAATCCAAATCCAAAAATTATTATATTACATCTATAAATGTATTGTATTCAAGATAATACAAAAACGATCAAATTAGCTTCAATGAAGGTGATACATTTTTATTACAATACTTCTTGATAATGATACATGCTTAAAATAAAAAATAATAAAAAGCACCTTATATTCAAAAACACTTCCCTTTTAATTTGTGATATCTTCTGATAGGAAAATAGCCTTTAAAATGTACGGTAATCAATTCGAGTTTATTAATATAGAGAACTAAATATTATCTTTGATTAGAGATCAGATTGATACAAAAAAATGTAAACATAGAATACTAAGTATAATGAAAACAACATATTGAACAAACATAGTTATGCCTATTTCAATTATCTTAATTTTAATCGATATATTTATTGAATTTTAGAATAAATTGATTCAAATTATTGTGTTCCTAAATTTATGATCAGATGATTCAAAGATGGACTCCTGTTAATTGTTTGTAACACATCATTCAAACAAAATACCTGCTAATATGAAGTAAGAAAAAAAGCCTTATCAAGTCAAATTAACAGCAAATAATTCCTAATGGGAAAAGTTATTAAAAAGGAATACATTCTATCTTTACACAAAGAATTTCCTCAGTGTTACTTTTTATTGGATTAGGTTCTTATACTTTGGTTTGTTTAAGTTCAAATGTTTAAATTGAATTATATAGAAATCTTGAATAAATTGTAATATTTCTTAATTCATGATCAAAAGTTTCCCTTTCCATAATTCTTACCTTAATATTTATTGATAACACTAATAATATTTAAGATAAGCTTTAACGACTGAAGGACATTTATTTCCCTAAATTCAGAATGATTGAATTCTAAAATGTTGCAACTTAATCCTCTTTTCTATTAAGTATTATAAAAAGAGATTATGGCACTGATTATTCCAGCACTTTAAAAATACTTTAGAAAAGGAGTATTAATTATTTTCTATATCAAAAATCTTACCTGAAACTTAATTGCTCATAGTTTTGTTACTATTAACTGACAATTTTTTGTTTTATAGCAAAATCAGGAATTGAATATTAAAATATGAAAATTCAGGAATATGAAAATTAAAAGCATTTCAAATATAGAAATTCATGCTAAATTAAGTTGTTTAAATTTTGTCAAGAAATATTAACTTTCAGTCATAAAAATTAATTAGCTAATTAAAAAGAAAGTTGTAAGCAAACCTGTTGCAATATATCAAGACAAGATCTGGAAATCTCTGTTATTTGTTGAGCACTGTCTCGTCGAGAAAATGCCTGGAAGAAACAACAAAGTAAAATAAATGTACAAGAATTAGATTGCTTTATTGGTTATTTGTATATTAATACATGCACTTAGTTTACAAAAAATGCATACACATACAGTCTACTTACAATAAGAATGTAAACTTTGAATAGGAAAAAGTAAAGTAAACTGAAACAGAAGTATTTAAAAAAATACAACATAGAATTAAATGTCAAATAAGGCATGCAAATTTGCTCAGAGCTAATTCCTTAAAAACTGTTTTGTTACAATATCACTTTAAAAATTTAAATGAATGAATGACACTGATTTAAAAATATCAAAATAATGTAAAGCATCATAAAACAGAGAATAAATTTCGTGAAACATTTTAAAATATTCCCAATGTAAAAAAAGCTAATTCATTTTAAATATATACAAACAAACAAAAATCAGTGTATTTGACAGATCATAGAACATTACTCTGTGTCCATTAGTTAGCATAGGAAATACCATAACTCAACTTCTATTAAAAAGTCTGTCACTGATAAAAAGCTAAGAATAGGATCATTACTAATAATGAAGATAACAACAGTCTTTAATTTTAAAAAATTTTTAAAACAACTCATACTTATGGTATATGTTCTCTATATACATACTCAAGGTTCTTCTGTCCCTTCTTATGCATGTTACCCTGATGGCATTGTATAAATAATGCAATGAGCGTAATTCAGATAAGATGTGTAACTTTTATAGCTGTGAGGTTAATAGGCAATAAAACTCTTTCAAATTTATTTTTAAAAAAGTTTTTTTTTTTTAACATTTTTAAACCTATTTACCTACATGCCACCTCACATAAAGTATGAGAATAAAAAACAGACGAACTGAAGTGATAATATAGGAAAAAGTCTAGTTTGATTATGGCTCACCTTATAGGATATTGGACTGAGGATTAAAAACCATTGGAAAGAAACCTGACCAATGAAAATCATGACAGTTATCAAACATATTGCTAAGGATACTATGGACATCTGCATCCAACCTTCAATAGAAAAGCAAATAAATTGAAATCAAGAAAATAAATTATCAATATACAGAAGTTATTATAATCAAACATTGATTATAAAATAAATTAATGTCTTAAACTAGATTATTCAACAACCTATTTCAATTTGACGTAAAAATTAATTCTATATCTAAATGCAGTTTTTTTTCTGGTAAAAAACACTTTGATAAAAAACTTCAATTCAATTAATATAATTACCCATTCAAATTAGGTTTTAACACATTCACAGACAGCTTTAAAATGTGGGTGGAACTAGCAATGTCATATTTTTAACTTCTGGGTTAAAGTGACTTTTCTTTCAAAATATTTATAAAACAATATCTTAGTGGGTGTGACAAGAAAAAAAAAAATAATAAATTGCTTAGAATGTAAAAATAAGTTTTTCTCTCATTCATATTTTATTTTTATAACCATACTGTCCATAAATGCATTAAACAAGTTATTGCTAAATGTCTCCAAAACCCAAAACATGTTTTCTGTTTCCTCAAAAAAATAAATAAATAGTAATTCTTATTTTAAACATACAACAAACTTGAATTTTAAAATACCAATTTGAAAAACTATTTGCCTGTATAAAAAAATAAAGTTTGTAACTACCTAAAAGATAAGATTTAATAAGCAATATTACTATACTAGACAATTTCTATGAATAAAGACGTTTTGAAATAATTTTCAACATAGACACTGATAAAAGAAAAAGAAATTAAAACATGCTTTGTAGAGGTACTTTGAATCGTTTAATTATGTAAAAGATAGACTTCACTAGATGAAAATAAATACTCTAAAGGTCAATTTTGCAACACAAAAAAAAATGTGTTTTATTCTCATAAAGTTCAAGATGTGAATTCAGTGATTAAAGAACAGCATTCTGAAAAACTTATACCCTTTTGAAATATGTTATGTGTGCTCCTCAGAAAATTGTTGACGAGCATTTTGATAAAGGGATTTTTTGAGTTCTGCAAAGTTTGAGATGGATATCTTATCTTATTAACACGGCTGCCGAGTGTATATCTTGTGTATTTTATACAATTTAAATATGAATTACATACAGGTTCTCCCAAGCACTCAATACCTTTCAAGGATAAAATATAGCACACTTCAATAGCTTAGTAAAGGAACACACAGTCTTCATGAATAGAAAATCTGGATCCACTATACAAAAGAAAACTGGTGGTCCTCAGAGTCACTCTCATGGTGATTCGAGATTCGTTATAAATATTCTGAATTACTGCTGCTGATAAAAAGTGCCTATTGAATTCACATTTAAAAACGTGATTTAATCACCAAGGAAAGGTTGTGGTAGATACAGATATAAGACTGCCAGCAGCATTTTCAAAGTTTTTGATTATCTGGCCAAGAGCAAGATTTCTTGTTTCTTTTCACCACCAGGTGTACAAAGATATCTTCCAGGTATGTTACTCTTTCCATGATCTCCAATATGTTTTGTATAGCAATTTTATCTTCAGTAACTTTTCTTAACTGTAAGATAATTCATGTAATTCCTGGAAGTGCAGACATTTCTGTAGCAACTAGAAAGAGACATTACCCAAGTCTTCAGATGTCCAACTGCCTGAAAATGATTGTATGTTATCATTCAAAGGATGTCCTCAATATCTATGAAATAGAAACTTTCAACACTATCTTTAGAAACTATAATAACACTACTTCCCCCCCCCTCAAACTTTACTATTTGATTTTCTGAAGAGGACTCCCATATGCTACCTTTCACATAGTTAAATAATCCCTAGAACACCTTCTATCCTTACTTTTTCTATGATTATGTGAATATAAGGCACACAATATTGCATAGGTTGTTCCTCAGCAATTGTCAAGCAGTATGATTAATATTAGTTTAAACAAAAATATTTCTTTGATAGAATAATAGCTATCTATATACAAAGTTATAATTAAATTGAATGCTTACCATTTCGTAAGTAAAGGAAAAAGAAAACGCACATCTGCATAAGAATAATAGAAATAACCACAAAGTTGATTGCAGTAGCATGAATATTCCGACTAATTTTGGATGGACCATATACATAATAGATATTATATCGGTCAATGTAATGCTTGAGGCACATGTACAAAAGACCTAAAATTTTAAAAAATCACTTTAAAAATCATGTTAAATCAAATGATGCTAGTTTATACTCTGCAATCAAATATAAAATAATGAATTAAAGTAATATTTAAAAGAGAGCATCATAAAGAAATAAATAAAATCTGTACTATAATTTGAAAAGTATAAGTACTTAATATATATTTGTAGGAAATGTAACCTAAGTTCTCAAGTATGAGATTTACTAAATTAACACCTACAGCAAATGTTCTTAAAAATTATGTACCATAAGCATTATTTCTTTAAATATATATTTGTAAAACTTCTGACAACCAATGAAAAATTGGCAGATTCCAGCTCAAATACTAGAGAAAAGTAATTCTAATAAGTTGCGAACTTTTGTTACATGATTAAAATTTTTAGAAATCACATGACACTACAGTCTCAAGAATTATCCTAATTTTCTTAATGTTAAACATTTAAGGCACAAGAACAACCATAATATATAGCAGTTATTACTATAAACAAAATATAATGAATTCATGAGCTGAATAAGCCACACTGAAATATCTTATCAGCTGTACAACATAGAGCCATCTATTACCAAAATGAGACTCTTCTACTTACACATTGTAAGTAAATTATATAAATAAAGTTTTCTTTATTTTCCTTTGCCATCCTTTATTATTTCTTCATCATTGACATCAACTCTCATCACATCAAACTAGTGCATGAGGCCACAACCAGATGTATATCATTTAACCCTATCTAATCATTGCCACCTGGGCACTTCCCTAACTCAGCCATGCCAATGAATTCCTCTCTTGTTTGGTTATATGGAAACATATGGCACTTGGTCTTCCTCTTTTTCTCTCTCCGTATGGTGCCCATGTCAGTACAACTTTTTTGTTATGATTTGGTGGCCTTATAAATACATATCCAATCCCAGTTCAACAGTGTTTCTTTTTATCTGAGTGGAAATGTGTTTGGTAGATATTTTGTGGTGTATAATTCAAAATTTTATCTGGCCTGTATACATTTTAAAGATCTTTCTGATACACACAGTTTGAAAGACGTTAAATTTATGTCCTTAAGATTTAGAAAATATCCAAACCTCATTTCTGTAAAATGGGTTACAAGAAATTTGAGCTTAATGCTTACATTTGAGGCTAACCAGAATTTATACATTGTACTGACTGAATGTTGGGTTTTTCTAATTCATCTATGCCTCCTTTTTTATCTCTTGTAACTGCAAGATATGAAAAACTATCAACTATATTTTGATTTATTAGAAGTGAATGTTTACTTTTATTATTTATTTTCATTACTTTTGTTTTGTTTTAATTTCTTTTCAAATCCACTTGTGTTTGTCAATATTCTCCAGTCTCTGTCTTTTTCTTCATGTCAGCAAAACTTGAAAATATTATGAAATATGATCAGCATAGTCAAGATCTTCCAATGCTGAATTGAAATCCCAGTGTACTTCCATTATATATATTAAAGACTGTCTTAATATCAAGTCCATTGCAATTATGAAAAGAATTTCAAAAAATATTAATAAATTTTTCAGGAAATTCACAGAAGCATAAGATTTTCCAAAAGCAATCTCTATTTATGCCATTAAATGCCTTCTCAAAATCTATACAATTCAGGTATAAAGTTTTAGTTCAAAATATTGCTCAAGAATGTTCCTTAAAATAAAAATATGGCTTAGTGCACTTTTTTCCACTTCTAAACCCAGTTTGTTCTGATCTAATAGTACTGTCTATACAATCTTTCACTCTGTTAACAATAATTCTCATAAAGAGTTTTTATGTAATAGACAGTAGGCTGATTCCTCTCCAGATAAAACATTTAGTTCAATCTCCTTTTTAATAATTTTTACAATCCATGATTATTTCCAAGCAACCAGAACTCTAGTTTTTCTGATTTGGTAAACTATTCAATCATTCCAAGCTCAGGAAAACCCACAAAATTTTTTAATTCGTTTTTAGATGGAGCAAATGATTCATTTGTATCTGAGGATTTGCGAGGCTCTGCCACAGCTGCATCAAGTTAGATGAACTCTCAACATATTTTACAAAATAAAATTCATTCATAAAAACAAATAACATAGCACTCCTCAAGGTAAAATTTTGTGCATATCCTGTAGTTTATATAATCAGAAGTTCTAATAGAAATGGGTGTTAGCCCTCAGCCCAACCTCTTGCAAGGGGAACTCAGTTATACCCCCACACAGCTAGTCACCTTTTGTGATACATAGAAATTATTGGGGTATTTATTCAACAACCTACCCCTACAATAAGGTATTTTATTATTTTGGATCCTAGTATTTACATATTTGTATGAATGTCAGAAATTTCAAGTTAAAATTTCATAATATCGGAATGCTAAATGACAAAAGTTAATTTTTTGTCTATAAACAAAACCGTTTTTATTTACACAGCAAATTTCAGAATGCGTGTTGTAATTTATCAAACTTCTTTTAAGTATTCTCCTTTAAATATACCCTTTTTAAAACAAAAATTAAAGATTTAATTGAAAAGAAACACATACATATTAAAAAACGCAAATTTAACATTATGTATCCACATCAATTCATATTTCTCTCAGATGTTCCATATGAGAAATTTAGATCAACATATATTTTTATATAAATTTTATTAGTTTATGGAAATATTCTTCAACAAAATAAATGCCAAAAAAAAAAAAAATCTGTTATTGTAATACAAAATCAGTAAGATATAAAATTTGAATAACTAATAAAATCTGACTATTTAATTAAATAAGATAGAATACATACCAAAAGGAGCGATTAAGGGACATAGCACACTGTATATAATAACTACTGAAAATATAAGTAGGAAATATGCATACTGAACACCAAATTCAAACTCCCACATAATAGCCTGAAAAGAAAGTTTTCCATTAAAACAGAAAAACAAAGTTATTTAAAAATTCAAATAGAAATGTTTAAAAACTGCAAGTATAAGGATTAGTTTAATATTTATATAAAGACTTTTGTTTCCTGTAAAATGTTTTAAGATTCCAGATAATAAAGATTAAGATTTAAGATTAAGATAACAAAATAAAAATTTCTTTCAAAATAAGTCTTATTATCCTAAATAACATAATTAAAAATTAGGGCGAAAATAAATGTCTGACTAATAAATCCTCACTTAATAAACAAAAATAAATAAAAATTAACAAATGATGAAAAAAAAACACAAATTTCTAGAATATCTTTGCTCAGTCTACCCAAAAATTATTAAAAATACATCAAAAAATGTTTTAAACATCTCTTTATTTTCCCCAAAAGATTATTCAAACTTTTACATGTGACCCATGATGAAACAAATCATATTATAAACAAATTTTTAACCCGGCATTACTCGCGCAAGGTATTACATACTGTTGTCATATCGCAGTAATCTCTTGGAATTACGTGTTGCCGATATGACATCATCCCACGCATCTGGCAATGGAATCGGGATTTTGCATTCGACGGTATTTTTCAGTTACATCATATAAAGTTATTTTTCATTGGATGACGATTCTTAACTGTCGAGTTGACGGTGTCGAATGCAGATTCTGGATATATAGATAAGGAGATCTTTGTGTAATGAGCTATTAGATGTTGGAAGAGATCTCAGATGGCTGTATGAGATTTTATGATGGTGAATGAGACTTTGGCTGTGATCGATGTGACCATCGCTATGATTCTGTAGCTTTCGGCTTAATAAGTGATGATATTAATTAGTATTGTAAATAATGTTGTAAATAAATTTATATTTTAAAATATTAGAGTCTGTCTTTCTCTGCTTGTGGCATTAAATTATCAAAGGCCAACAACTCAAGTAGGCCGACACATACCCACCCTCCCCTTTTTTCAATGTTTCTTAATACCTTTTTTTTTTTTTTTTTGGAAAATGGGTTATTCCACTTGTTGTTGGTTTTAAGGTCCTTTCCTTGAAGGGAAAGGACCAGTGAGTGAATTATGATAATAAATATTTGTTTATCAGCTTTCTGGATATGTCACACCCTGCACGAGCTTTTCTGTTACAGTTTTAAAAACGTGAACGCCATTCTAATTTCTTGTTCGATATGGTGCGAATTTTTTTAATTTTGAAGAAATACAGTGATAAAGACACTTACTGGATACAGTACCTTCGGATTAAGAAATATTTAACGATAGTAATAAATAACCAGAAGGCATGAAATACAACAATTGACTCAGATTCAGAAGATGACTATGTCGAATATGATACCGTTACTTTATAGGAATGGATAAAGAAATAGCTTGGAAAAAAGAGAAATTCGTGTCCAAACATTAGAGTGCCTTCAAAAAACATTATCACAAAACTTCCTGTAAATGCATGTATTTCAAACGATGTCACTTCGGTTGTAGAAGCATGGAATTTACTAATCTCTCTTGAATTGATTCAAACTTTAGTAAAATGCACCAATATTTTTATTGTATCAATAAAAGATCGCTTTTCACGAGAAAGAGATGCTATAAAAAACACGCGAAGCTGAAATAAAAGCATTTATTTGATGGTTATATATTTTCAGTGTACACATGCACATTATTCACCACATGTAAACGAGAAAGATCTCTGGGCATTAGACGGCATCGGAATTGAGATATTCTACAAAACTATGTCTGCAAATAATTTCAATTTTCTTATAAGATGTCTACGCTTTGACAATATTAGAACTCGTTAAAAAGGAAAATAATGAGATATATTGACCCAAATATGAGAGAAGTGTACACTGGTAATTAGCCAAAAGGGCAATTTGAAGAAGATCATAGTCCAAATAGTGTTGTTAAAAGTTCAATAGAACCACTTTACAGCTGAGGGAATAATTTGACAGTTAATTACTGATATACATTTTACCCTCTGTCACAGAAGCTTTTACAGAAAAAATTAAATATTGTTCTAACCATGAGAAAAAAAATTTTAAAAAAATTCCTCCAACATCTTTGGTTTCAAGGAACAGAAATAATTTATTTCCTCCGTGTTTTGTTTCCAAAAACAAACGACAATTGTGTCATATACACCGAAGAAAAATGTGAATGTTGTTTTACTTTCAGAAATGCATAATGCTGAAACAATAGATCCATCTATAGGAAAAAATCTGAGATGATCACATTTTATAATTTAACTAAAGGCGCAGTTGATGTTGTAGAAGAACGGGCCACAACATATCCTATAGGTAGAAAATGTAATCATTGGCTCAAGGTTATAGTTTTTGCATTGTTCAACGTTTCAGTAATAAATGCTTGCATCCTTTTGTTATCTATGAAGAAACCCCCTACTCAAAATCAAACCAGACATTTATTTTAAAAATATTTGAGATTCACGCTTGTAGAAGAATAAAAGGAAAATAGCAGCCAACTGGCAATGCATCCAAGAAACTTAAAAACAAAAACTAGGATCCGACACTGAAGGCATCGCACCACCTGTTAGAAAAGTCAAAGGACTTGAGGTGATAAAAGCCCTTATAAAAAGGACAGAAAAACTAAATTTATTTGTGAAAAGTTTGTAAAACATATATTCAGGGAACAAATCGCATGAATTTACAGAAAATGTGCAGACTAAGTAAGTGTTAAATTTTAACATATATTTGCAATTGTATTATTCTACTATTATATTTGCATGAAACACATGGCATGCATTTGCATAAAATGTGAAAATTAAATTCAAGTTTTATTTGCAAATATATATTTATAATTGAATTCTGCTATTTAATGCTTTATCTTTTTTCCAAAAGATTCTGAGGTAGGAAAACAGAAGTCAAGAGTGCATGTGTGTGAGATATCCTGCGTGAGTAATTCTGTTTATTTTGTTGTGCAAGCAATGCCAGGTTAAATAACAAAATTAAATTTTAAGAAAATGGGGGGGGGGGATAAATAAAAATAAAATTCAGAAATTGTTACACAGAAATTTAAAAACGCGTTTTTAATTAAAATGATCGAAGATAAGCTTCTTTATACTTTAAATTCATTCATTAAGATATATATGAGTAGATATGATTTTCAGATAATGAAGTATTAGTTATAGACAAGTAACTTGTACTGTGTGCACTTTTCATGGTCAATTCTGGAAGTAATTTACCAGATATCATGAGAGAAGTAAAAATTAGCATGTGGAGAAAAAAAATCATTAATCAATTTATCATAGTTAGGTATTCAATAGATAAATAATTATTTAGGAATAAATTTTGAAAATCCATATCAATTACAACAATTTTAGTAACTTAAACAAAACAAGTTTAAGTTCAAGGACCAAAAATGCTTACCAAACATAGTAATAATAGCACATATATCTCTCACACCAATGCAATTAATCTTGTTACTGCAGTCAAAGTTGATTAATGACTATACATAATACTTCCTTAAAAATGTTATGTTTTTAAGTATACAACATTAGTATTAAAAAGCATTTTCCTTTCATTTTTTTTATTAGATAAACATTGTAAAACATGCATGTCAAAATTAAAGGAAATCACAACTATTAAAAAAAAAAGAGATTTGAATATTTAAAACTTTAGAATGTGAAATTTAATATTTATCTCAATTTTATACAATTTAGATTATAGTCCTGGTATGCTATAATTTTTGTATCAACACGTGCATAAAGTAAAATAAAAAAACAAGGCAAAATACGTACTTTGCGCAACCCAGCTTGCTCAGCACGAGATCTTGAGAAACATATGTAAAAAACATACATGAAAAGTTCTGGGAATCGGATTAAGTCTAAGGCAGTACCAATAAAACTAGCAGTAATAACATAGTTCACAAAAAAAGCACCATTTCCTGAGAGAAATACACACCTAAAAACAATAGTTTATTCTCATAAGAACAAAACAAGCATATACACAAATACTTGATTCAAAATACAAATATAGCACACAAAGAATTCAAACAATTAAAAATCACTTACTGCCAGCGATAAGTTTCCCCTCTTCTGACACTCCATTCCAGTAAAGCTTTAACACTATAAAATTGAATCATATTACAGTAGGTCGCAATAGAAAAAAGCTAATCCTTTTCTCATTTTGAAAGAAAAAAATTATACTATTTATAAATATTAAACTTATTCTTTAAATATTAAAACAAAGCTTTAAAATTTATCTAAAAATTATTTATATGATTATCAATGATTAGAAAACTTATGATGAAACCTTTATGACACTGCAACTTTATTGAACACCCTCAAAATACAAAGAACATTTAAAAGATATAAGAAAAGGGAAGAAAACAAAACTATACCACACAGGTACAATGAAATAAATGCAATAAAATCTTTTAAAAACTTACAGGTATGTATATCACATATTGTATATTTTAAAATTACATTTACATGTCATTTCATTCATTTCAAAACTTACTTCATATTAATTACTTACTAATCTTCTTTGCTGAATAAATTTAGAAGAAAGAGTAGAAATTATATATTATTAAAGCAAACTGAATTAAGAATATTCCAAGATTATAAATAAACATTTTTAGTTAAGATATGTAAATATAATTTGTCATAAAGGACTCATTATCACTAATAATTTACACAAGAATTTAGTCAAAATATCATTTTTGTGATACTTTCATAAGATTGTGGATTAGTTTTATTGGTGCAAGGGACATATTTGGCCAAACTAAGTCAAAAATTCATTAATTTGCGAGCAATGATGTAAAAAATTGTCATAACGATATATCTGTGATCTAGACAGAAAAGGATGAAAGGAATATAAAAAGGTATGTATTAGATGATGAGGCAGTGGCTCGAAAATAGGAAAATATTGCTGGATAATCTAGAAGGAACATTGTTTTCAAAGCATTAAATCCCATTAAAGAGGTAGAATGTCACTCGCCCCTCACAGTCGAAAATTCCGTTAACTTATAGGAAGTTAGTCCCTAAAAGTTGCTTTAAAAAAAAATAGAACCATAAAGGAAAAGATAGAAATTATTGCTAAAAGCACTTTATGCTTTTAAAAGAAAGTTTACTTCATCACACAACATATAACGTATTTTAGACATTAAACAGAGTGAATAGTTCCATTTTACTATAAAATTGTGTGTCGTATTAATTATGATAAACTATTGTTTATTAATTTTAACAGCCAAATCAAATCACTAAAATTCTGAAAAATTCTCCACAGTATTATTAAAGTACAAAATATAATCTACCTGGTTCATAATATCAAAATATTAAATGCAAAAAAGAAGGAAAGATATTCTAAACACATAAAAATATAGAATCTAACCTTGTTAGCTGTAGCAAAGGAAGAATAACAACCATAAACAGAAGAAATATAAACGTGCGTAACATTTTTGAATGGTTTCGAGACGACCTAAAAAAGTTCATAAGGTTTTAAATTATTTAGTCAAACATAAGTGCACATAATGATCTTTCAAATATAAATATTGGAAGGTATGATACTTACCGAGTCCAATGAGGCATAAATCTATCTGAATAAGAAACAATCACTGGTAACAAAGATGAAAACAGAAGTAGCATCAAAGTTGAGAAAAAGTCTTTCAATACAGGAGTCTGAAAATATTGTACAAATGTTTAACTTTCGATTATATGCTCTATTTAATTGTTTCTGAAGACGACAAGTTTTTAAAGTTTCAACCATCTCTTACAAATTTCATTTCCCTCCAAATAATGGATAAAACTTTCATTTTATCCATTTTTTATCCCTTAAAATCTTAATTTTCCTGGAATAAGATTTAAGATATAATTACTCTTTGGCAATTATATACATCTCCCCCCCCCCTCGAAAAAGAGTTAAGATCATGCCACATTTTGCACGCAGGAAACTACACAAAAGTTTATAATCGTTAAATATTTTTTGAAATTCTTATTCATTCAAAAATAGCTTGAATTAGGGCTTTAAACTAAAAATTCATATATATATATATATATATATATAATAGTAATTATATATGAACAAAATAGGACTATGAAGTAGAGCAATTAATAAGGCTATGAAAAAAATGTAATATTTGAGATTTCTATTTTCTAGATGTATCCTTCATTATTATTAAAGAAACATATTTGTTTGAAACTTTTAAAATCTTAAAATAATCATTTGAATAGGAACAAAATTATG
Organism: Nephila pilipes; assembly: GCA_019974015.1. Taxonomy (NCBI): domain Eukaryota; kingdom Metazoa; phylum Arthropoda; class Arachnida; order Araneae; family Nephilidae; genus Nephila; species Nephila pilipes. Next base: position 1,017,421 of record BMAW01026059.1, read on the forward strand.
CTGAATCAATATTGCAATGAGTTAAATAAATGACAAAAATGTAGTCTGAATTGCATTTAAAATACAGTACATAAAATTATTTTTATAACTAAAAATAAAAACATTTTCTAGCATTCTAACTTCCTTGAAACACCAAGATAATGTGCATCATTTTACAGAAAAAATAATAGAGATTATGATTTTTAAATAACTTATATTTCTAATCATAGTTTTATGTAGCATATAAAAGAAATAGTGAGAAATACCATTTAAACTAAACAGCAGAGCATAACTTATCATACCCAAAATAAAAATTAAAATTTTTTCGTAATACTCTTTCTTAAACACCTAATAGAAGCTTTTTTTTTTAAAAAAAATTTTTATTAAATCATGTCGAGTATTAAAAAGAGCTACAATTCTATAGAATATATGAAAGTAAATAACTTATGGTCAAAAATAATTTCTTTTAAATAAGAAAAATATTTTGCGTTAAATAGAAACTATTTAAAAAGGAAAACAACAAATGACAGAAAACTGCTACACTGACCTCCCTCACAAATTTCTTTACAGCAGGAGTGTAGAGCACATCCAAATAACTAAGTACAATAGTAGGTGTTGTTAAAAAGAAGAACAAAATAAACAAAGCTAAGTTTGTTGTTAAAGCACGACTGCACCAAAGACTTTTACTAACACTAAGATTTTCCCTAAAATAAGAGAAAATTAATGCTTTAATTTTATAAAATAGATGTACATAACACATATAAAACTATAATACAAATTGGTAGCTTCTAATACAATAACTACATAAAAAAACGTACCAAAATATATCTTCCGGTGGTGGAGCAAAATCTACGCTCCAATTATATGGATTTAATTGACGAGAATAACTAGAAGAGGGTGGATCAGCAGAACAATGGCATCTTGTTTGATGATCTTTATAAATTCTGCCAGAGAATAAATGAAATTATTGTAAAACAGAACGATCTTTTCACTGTAAAATGCAAATATAGAAATATTTTGTAAAGATATATTTCATCTTAAACTATGAGGAAATTAGTTGATTTATATTTAAAATTCTTATTTGTCTGCATTAGAAAAATGTTCCACAAACAAAAAGAATTTATTAAACAAAAATGAATAATGTTCCATAATTCTATAACATGTTGGAAGCAAAATTCAACATTATTCTAAATTATAGCAAGATACCAACTATATAAAGAATGTAACAACTAGTAACTGTTATGCTCTGCACAGAACATTAAAATAGTTTTTCTGGCATGAAACAATTCAAGATTAAAAACAAAAATAATAACATTTAACTCATTTCTATTCTTTTATTTATCTATTTTTATTTTATACAATTCATAGAAACTGAAAAGATAAGAAAAACTGACAAGATTTACTAAATTTTTCTGTTGGATATTTTTGTCATAGAACAGTGATGGACAAAAGTGTGAAAACTTTTCAAAATTTCTATATTTTTCAACTTTGAATGCTTATAGAAAATAATCCCTTTCATTTGATGCAAATATCTATTTCCTCATTTAAAAGATAAGATTATTGCTAAATTAAGGGGGGAAACGAATTCGAACACCTGTATAATGAGAAAAAGTTATATTACATTTGTTCTAAAAAAGAAACACAGAAGTTTGAGAGTTTAGATAGAAATCGAAATGCAAAATTTAATCAGCCAAGATCAGTCATTGTTCTGAGAGCCTATGAATAACGATCTTTAATGTATACGTTGAAATTTGTTCACTATAATAAAATTTCGCATTTCATTTTGTTTGTTATGAAAAAAATATATAATTTTATTCGCAATACAAATTAAACTGTTGGTTTTGACAATTTCTTTGAAATGTATTTCACATTTCAATTATTACAAATTACAATTGTATATTTATTTAAAAAATAACAACTAAATAATGAATTTAGTTTATATTAACGTAGCACTAGAAGCAACGCGAGGGCTATTGGCAGAATACCCAAGGGGACCGAGCTCACCCAAAGGATTTAGAGCTGTAAACCGGCTCTCCCAATTAAAAATCACCCCTGCACTCAGCATTTATCGACAAAATAACATAAGATTTACATAATTTTGAAATAAAGGTTAAATAAAATGTACAAGGTACTTGCACAACTTGAAATTTTCTTACAGAAATAAGATGCACAACAAGTTAAATAGCACAATAAAAAAACGTCCACAAATTCGTAAACAAAATTGAAGTGTTAGGCAAAGGGCTATTGGCGACGGACCTCGTAATTCTGAACCACGATCAAGTAACGAGGACGACACCTGAGCTGGCAACCCCCCTCACCTAACTTCCACACCACGCCTCGGGAGGACTTTGGACCCCGACAGATTTAACGTGCATCAGCCCCGGCTACACGGCGCGTTTTTAGCGGCCAAGGATCGAACCCGCGACTGAACGAAAACCGCCGGCCACGAATCCGAAGCCATGACCACTACTAGGCTACCGCGGCCAACTAAACAATGAAATCAAGCAAAAGAATATATTGGACACCCATAAAAAGAACTAAGAATGCTGTATTGCTCAAAAATGGAGTTTCTTTGGCTGAAATTTCAAGGCAGATAGGTGGAAATGTGACAACTTCGGGAGTAAATAAATTTTGTTAACGTCACAAAGAAACAAAATCAATTAAAAAAATTGGTAAAAGAAGAGAAAAGTGTACTAAAGCTATTTTCGACAAGCGGATTTAATGGGAAATGTTGGTTGGTTGGTTGGTTTGATTAACGCCCCACTAGAAACAACACGTCTATTGGTGGCATACCTCATAATTTTGAACCTAGGTCAAGAGACGAGGACGACATCTCTGCTGGTACCGTACTCTCCTCATTTCTGCACCACCCCAACGGAAGAGTTTTGAACCTCGTTACACGATTTGTTATTAGTGGCATCAGAACCCGAATCCACGACTCTAATGGAAACACACAGGACATGAACTCGCGACCATAACCACTCGGAGGATGCTGCATTGAGTGGAACGTCCAGCTTCCTTACTGGTGCAACGAACGATATGAGCATGTATGTCAGCAGTTAGGGGCGGCCAGCTTAAGGAAATTTAAAGACACACGATGCGAGAAAAAAATATAGACATAATCCTGGAACTAAAACTGCTACCTTCTATAAGTGATTTATTACTCAATAATATTCCACATATTTTTCAACAGGATTGAGGAGCTCCCTATAACATAGCAACAACATGTAAATAATGGTTTAGTGTTAAAGGAATTCATTAAAAGAATAGCCAAGAAACAGCTCTGGCTTAAAACCGTATAGATAATAAGTAACAACGTTTAAAAAATATTTTACGAATGCACTCGTCCATCAAATAACAGACAATTAAAAGAGGTTATAATTGCTTGTAGGCAGAATGTAATAACAAAACAAGAACTTCAAGTACCTGTCAACTGTGTGAGTATAAGAAGAAATCCAAGAATAAATGATTACCCACTAGATACTGAATGCAATAGTACAAGATACATTTTATGTAACTTCTTAAAAATTTAAACTCAATTTTTAATATTGTTACGGTTTTCATAAGGTTTTTAAATCCCCCCTCCCCAATTTAGCAATAAATTTTGTTTTAAAAAATTTATAAATATTTGGATTACATCAAACATTTTATTTACTGTATGTATAATTGAGCAAATTAAGTCTAAAAAATATAGATATTTCAAAAAGTACCCACAATTTGGAGTACTACTGCAATATATTTGACGAATATGTGAAGTTACACTACATATTGGTTCAATACAGAATTTAGTGGGTAATTGTTGAAATATCTTAAGGCATTGAATTTCACTCATGCAATTGAAGATCATGATTAGTATTTTAATTATTACTCAGTATAAACTGTTTTCACACCTGACTTAAAATAAAAATTGGAAATCAGTATTATTTAAAAATAAATTCTTTTGAATTGAATTATTTCATTGCAAATAGTAAGTATATGATTTTGAAGAAAATTAATCACATATACATTTTAACCATAATTACAATCAAATAGCAATAAGGATAATTATTAAGAATTAGATGGAACAAATGAGATATCTAAAACAATAGTTTTCGAATGATATAGTAAAATCATTTATTTTAATACTGTATAAAACAGGTCACATGTACGAAAATTCCCATTGTATTTTCTGCTTTTAATAATATCAGAAATAAACATATTTCAATATATAATTCTGACGTAGTCAAATTATGTAATGAATTCTTGATTCAAACATTTTAAAAAGCAGCTATGAGACTTCAGGTATTTTGTTTCCCTTGAAAGATGAATCGTTGAAAGATGAAGATGAATCGTTGTTGAAATACGTATTTTATTTAGTTTCTTTCTTATTTGATTCAAAATTTAGAGTTCCTTGTTTTTGATTATATATTACCCAAAACTTGAGAGAGCATATGAATTTTCACTTGCGAAATTCTTTAAGTCTAACTGCAAATGAATCTCTTATTGTTTTAAATAAGCAGTGTTTAAAATGAGAAACCAGAATAAAAGAAAATCAAGTTTTCCCAAGACTACTTAGATGGTGCCGATTTTTCGAAGTGAAAGATTTATGAAATAGTCGATCAATTTTACTTTAAAATATCTCAAATCTTCGTGCCTATTAGTATTAGCAATAAGCAAGTTTTCTGTGGGAAGGTGCCGAAATTCTACTCACTTTATAGGAAAAAAATTTGCAAGATTTAATTTAATTTGGTGTGGTGTGATTATGTGTGCGATATTTCTGGGGGGGGGATTGAATTTTTAACACCATAGCAGTATGATTAACACGGAATCCCATCAACATTAATGCATATATAAAAAAAATTTTTGTTTTTAACAAAACAATTCCTTGCAAGTTTACTCATACTAGGCGTACTAATGCACTTTCAGTTTCTTCAAAACATTGTATTAAGTTTATAATTTTATTAATAGTAGCTTTTCTCGAAAATTTTTGCTTATTTTTTTTTAGTTTGAAACTTACAGATAAACTTTATAGATGATTCCACATTCAGAAAAACCTCATTAGACGTGTTTAATACAAGTTATCAATATATGCAATAAGCTTATTGTTGATTTGTCTCTTTATAATGCCATTTAAATTTATCCTCACCAACTAAGGTTTAAAAGTATTAAATTGCATCCAAAGGAATGTCTTCTAAACCGAGTAATAGAATTACTTGAATTTCATATAACTTTAAGTTTTATTAGTAATTTTCTTTTAATAAAAATCTGTTTGATAGCTGATCAGCAATTTTCCTTGCATACAAAAATCTGTAGATAAAAAAAAAATCTGTAGATAAAAAAAAAATCTGCTTTTTAATTAATATACATTCTAAAGTCATATCACATAATTAACAGTAGGTTCATTTAAATGATAATGTCTAATACAAACATATTTATGTATTGTGTGCCGTGGATCATGTCTTTACTAATGCGAAAGGGTTTTGATGTTGAATTCTATGGAAGCTGATAGTAGCTTCTGAATTTTTGAATTGTTTTCCTTTAAAAGAAATTAAAATCCCTGAAGGTGTTCCTACATTTTAAAACGATTTTGATAAAGAATTAAAAAGGCAAATATTTGGTTGGTGGGGGTGATTCCTGGCAACAGTCTATTTGAAATTAAAATTACCATCCGACACTTTTGAATTTACATTCTTTTAAAATGGCAGGTGTAAATAATCAGTGAATTGCCTTTTTACATTTTCAAGAAATATTACTATTCTGTAATTAAAAAATGTGGGGAAATGCATGGCACAAAAAGGTCTAAAAGTAAAATATTACACACTATTAATCAAAAAGGAAAAATTCTACTTTTTCTTTTCAAATCTTTTAATCCTTACTTCTATATAAAAAAGAAACCTTGAAATAAATACCCAAAAAAGATGCATACAATTTTCAATGTTTCTTAAAGTGGACTTTCTAATCTTCCTAAAAACTGTAGAACATTCAACATCATAAAATCATGATGTTCAGGCTTTAAAATTTTCTTGTTAATATAATTTACACACAAATAAAACAATTAACAAGTGTAAAATAGTTTGAAATAGTCCACATATTTTTAAATTTATGAAAAATACTAGTATTCAAGCTTCAAGAGTTTTTGAAATCATTTTCTGCTCTAGTTCATATCTTACATATAGAAGGAGCCATATGTATGTATTAGGGTACATACTAAATGTACATTTCAGAAGTCTTATTTTGAAAATAATATTTTATTGCACAAATAATGCTTTTATTTATTCATGAACACAAAATTTGTCTTTTCCTTGAATAAAATATTAAAATATTGCTAATAAGAGTAATCACAACAAACTTAAATTTACGTCACATGCCCGGTACCGCGATATTCGATTCTGTTTTCATTCCCCTAACCATACACTGAATACATTTCATGATTCTCATCTGAATAATTTTGTATTTTAAATATTCTTGATTATAAATGAAAAACTGGTAATAAATGCATTTTAATTTTGAATAGTATAAGCATTAAATTTTATAATGATGATGATTAGAAGATCTGAAGAAATCGGTAAGAAAATGTTTAAGTCCTATGTAGATTCAGTTCCTTATACTTTTCTGAATCTAAATACTTTTTAAAAAAATATTAACAAGAAGCACATGTAGCATTTAAATATTCTATAACGTTATAAGCTAAACCATGTATATGCAAATCAGTTAAGGATGTATGTACATAATTACAAATTTTTTTAAAAAAACTTTTATATCTTTTCTACTAAAATGTAACCATTCTTATAATTTCTTTCATTATGTTATAGACTATATTATGTAAAAAAAGGGAAGAATATTCTATACAACACATGCCCAGAATGGGAGAAAATATATTCAATGTAGCATTTCATGTAACTGATATTTATATTGTAAAAAGAAAAATATTTATTAAATAGCTAAGTTTACAATATCCATTTACACTTATTTTTTCTACTGACTAGTACAGCATATACATTTCAATTGATATTAATGCATGTGTAAATAATACAAGTAACATTTTACAAATTTCAAAATCAAATTAAGCAGGATAAAGGGAAAAACTGAATTTAAATATATTTACATTTTATTTAATTACATAAATATTAGTTTCTACTACTAAATACATAATAGAAAACTAAAACTATTTGATTCTGTAGTACAATATGAACATCTCTCAATGCTTCAATAGAATTCCCCCATTCCGACATTTTTCCAAAACTTATCACACACAAATACAAGAGCAGAATACAAATCATTACAGAGTCAAACAACCATTCTTCTTCACAGGAAATATTTTTTTGAAATCAATACCAATGTGTATATAACATTAAAATGATAATTCCAACCAGTTATAATCAACAAGTATCACTAAAGTGGATTGATAATGTACACAATAACAAGGTTCAAAACAAATAATTACAACAGAATAAAAGTTCACCCTGAAAACAAAAGAACCTATGTCAACTGTAGAAAGAGCACAGATACTCAATTGATACCAAGGAATGTTTATAAATGTTTGATCATTTTACCAAACCATTTTCAGCTTGATTTTGCCCTACACATCATGTATTTACCAAAAGGAATTTCTGAATTGCCCTAAGTCACCTGAACTGGCAGCTATGGTCATCCAAGCCTTTGAGATTATATTCTGGATTATATATGGACAAGTTACCAACATCACAAAAGTGATATTGAGACACTAATCAGAAACTACTACCTGGGAAGAGAAGTTGTAAAATAGGTTGAACAGGAGTGAAATTTTTTCAAACACAGTTGTGAAAGAATGGAGTATCTTTTAGCAAGAATGTGGCCCAACATGATTTCGGAAAGGACAAGGTAAATAGATTTCCCTCATAGATAGTTTTTTCAATCGAACCTTTATATCTTCGTTTCCTTTTGTAGTTATATAGTTGGATTCTTCTGTTCAGTAATGCTTGAAAAAGAAGAATCAACAGAATCAGAAGATATATAAAGGCATTAGTAAGAAAATGCTCAACTCTATATTGACCCTGTTCCTTATTTTTCTGTATTAAAATATCTTTTAAAAAATTGTGCGAGAAGTTCATACAGAATAAAATAACCCATAAAGTTATAAGCCAAACTATGTATGTATCAATCAGTTAAAATATGTACATATATAAATAAGAAACAGATTTTTTTTAAGAAAAACTTATACATCATTTTAAATAAAATAAAAATACATACATTCTTAAATAAACTCTTCCATTACAATATAGAATATATTATATAAAAAAGTGAAGAACATTATGTACAATAAGTGTCCAAAATATGAGAAGATTTTTGTTAGAACAACAAAAGTATTTAACAAACAGTTAATTTTACAATATTTATATAAACTCTACATAAACTACATTATGTATATAAACTATTACATACATAAATTTCTCCAAATCAGAAAATTTTGATTTGACAAATTGATTTTCTTCTACCGATTAGTACAACACAATGAATTTATATTAAAGTGTGAATAAACCATATAGGTAAGATTTTAAACTTAAATTTATATGGGGAAAAAATTCATATTTCTCATTAAATGTAAATCAGATAAAAATTTTGATTAATTGATTTGGAGATGCTTGATATGTTACTACTATAAATTTTACTTAAATGTTGGTTTAGCATGAATGATGGTGAAGTTTAATAGCACAAGAGCCAAATACGGCTTTGCCGTACCAGACAAGGTATATTTGTGATGTAGACATTTGAAAAATAGAAAAAAAAAAGATTAAAATTTGTCAACAAAAAAGAATGTTAAAAATAAAGAAGGATGACTAAGATATTCCCAGGGTGCATCACCTGTGTTTACAAAAGACAGTAAATCCCATGTGAAAGGTAAAAGATCACTAGAGTGACTTGAGTGAGTGATGCTGCACTTACACAAAGAAAGTAAGCCCCAGAGGGCTAAATGTTGCCTTAACCATATATTTTTGTTGTAAATAGGCTATTCAAAATTCACAGTCCACTTCTTACTTATCCAAATGAGCTCCACAACAATAAAAATTCATTTAAATGAAGAGGAAAAGGAACTAATCTTTTTTTAAAAAAATACAGAATTTTTCAAATAAAAGTGTAATTTAAGTGCAATGGTTATTTTAAAAAAATGGATGATCTCTAATTAAAGTAGAAAAGGACTAAAAAAAATTTAAAATAACATGCAGGCATTAGTTTCTGAAGATTTTTTCCCATTTAAAATTTCCTTACTTGATGAAGAATAGCAATCCTGATAGCATAACTTATAATTATAAACTTTTTCAATAATCACTGCCATCTAATTTTGAATAATTTACTTATTACAAGTACTTTCAAGTAATAATAGAATTCTCCTATAATTTTGGTATTCAAAAATGAAAAGCATACATATCAGTGCATGTATTCGATTATTTATTAGCAGAATCCTAAATCTACACCAAGAACATCATAGCACTAAAATAACCTAAAAAGTCACGTATCAAAAAAGCTTAGAAATGATTACATTGAAAATTCAAAATAGAAACAAAAGTAATATGAGACTGATTTTGGACAGACAGGTGTGGTTAAAACGTTTTCTTGTTATATTTTTCGAGATTCAAACGATTCCACTCAGCAAATTATTGTTTTGCAAATCTGTTATTGAACACACACACATTAAAATATCTCATTAAAAATTATAAAATAACTGAAATGCATTCGAAATTGTATTAACTAAATTAATTAAGTTTTTTTTTTTAGATTATAGAAGAAAAATGAACATAATAGCAAAAAATAACGAAATAGCAAAAAAATAACACAAATTAATTTTTTACTAACAATTAATTTTTAATAATAAAAAAAATAACGAAAACAGAAATTTACATCACCAAACTAATAAAAGAATATAAATGAAAGAAAATAAGCAAAAGATATACCACAAAATAAGCATAATTAGTTTTATAGCCCAACATTCACCACCAGAAAATGTTATATATAAAATGTGGAGCTATGAAGAGATAAAATATATAAAAACATAACATTAGAAATGAATATATATATATATATATATATATATATATATATATATATATATGGAAAAACCTATACATTAAGCAAAGAAAAAAGGAAAGGAAGAAATACAATCCAATATTTAAACAATTAAAGATAAAAAATTTACATAAATACTTTACAACAAAATTTTAACACTAACCTATGATAACTTTACCACCTTTAAAACCAAATATAGTAATGCCATCTATCAGAGAAAAAGAATACTATTACAAACTAGGAGTTATACAAAAAAAAAAAATTAAACCCTATGTTGTCTTATCACATATAATTTTTTCACCTTTTTTTTCCTCACCCTTTCTTATATTTCTTCAATTTCAAAAAATTTCACTCACATTTACACACAATATGTCATGCACCACAGCATGGTTATTAGATTTGTGTGTAGAGGCTAATATGGGTGAAAAGCTAATCAAGGAATTCAATAACATTTATTACACTAGACAATGTTTGCCACTGAAAAAATCAACTATCAACTTGGACGAATGTGGAAGTCTACATTAGGCAAAAATACTTAAAGCTGTTTTAAAACAGAAAGAGTAATCACATGATTAGGAGAAGTTCATTTTACATTGCATACCTTCCTTTTTGCAGTGAAATTAATAGTATTGTTTTGAATACCACATTATATTACATTACTTTGCACAATCAATGTGTAACATTTTTTTTTTTTTTTTTTTAATTTTCTATTCATATTTTTCATACAAAAACTTACCACTTTGTAGCTAAATTTATAAATTTTGTTTACATGCCTATTATGCTCACTGGAGCTGAGAACGTTTTGTTGTCTGCAGAATTTTAGCCCTCTCTCCTCCTCTTCTAACATCCATGTCACCACTGTACACATGAGAGTGCTTTTCTTAAATATATCATGTGCTGAGTACTTTTTATAACTTCAACATGACATAAGATAGAAAAATAGAAGTGTACAATATATTTTTATTATTTATAAGTATCTTCCCCTCCCCAACTTGACAATAAATTATAAATAATTTACAGTAAACCAAAATAGCCATATAATTAGTGGCAATAACTTTTGATAGCATTTTTAAATGATAAACAATTCTGAATGCTAATATTTAAACTAACTTATCTTTAAATAGAGTTGATAAAACATAAATTTGACTCACTTTGCTGTTTTGAACATATATCAAACACATTTAGATATTTACAATAAATATATAATGCAAAGAAAATATTTTTCAGTAATTTAGTAGGTAATGGCAATAAATGTATGTTTTGTTAAAAATATCAATTGAAATAAAAAAAAATATGCAGTTGTAAAAAATTTTAGGAGGAAAGAATTTTTAAAATCAGAATTTGTTTTGAATATTGGAGTTTAAAACTATAAGGTGAGAGAGTATAGAAAAATCGAATCAGCTGAAGTCTTTTTCTAAATAATTTAATAACTTTTAATTTAATAGTAAAAGAATAATTGATTTCCCCCCCCCCTCAAAACTATCAAAATATTAGCTCTTATTGAAGTTACATAGGAACTATAGAAAAAGTTGCTCAAATGACAAAAACATCTCTTTTTCTTGCAACTATGCAACTTGTATCATAAGTTAGATGGCTTTTGAATGCATTGCCAGTTTAAATATTTGATCTTCTTCAATGTGATGATAAAATGAAAATTATATTAAAATTTCAATTTGCAAAGACTTATTAATTTTTTATGCTGCCAAGGTGGGAGAAGTTAAAAGTGCTATTTTTAGTTCTTTTATGAGGGGTTGGTCTGAGAGTTGGGAAACCAGTTAGTGAGGAGTGGGTTTTAATATAATTTTCTTTTTTCTTCACTTTTTTTTTTAAGTGTGCATGCGTCATATGAACCAAATGCTTTGGTCAGTCATTTCTAGATCACACCCCATTGCTATAGTAAAGAAAGGTTACCAGTTTCAAACTTCACAGCCCATTATGAAACTAAGTTGCTGTTAGAGCCAACTATTGGGAAAAGGCAGTATTTCAAATATTGTATGTCCCTTGTAAATCACCAATAATAAGAAAAAAAATCTGCCTTCAATCATAAGGAAAACAATAAACATAATAAATCAAGATTTGCAGCACATAATAAAGTAAAAAACATACAAAGCTCACCACTTTTTGCAGAGACTAGTGGCTTAAAACAAGATATTATGCAGAGCCTGTATGGAAACATTTTATCAGGAGATAAATGGAGTATGAATGATGGTACACTTTAATGATACAAGAGCTGTTTATGACTATATTGTGCCAAACAAGGTGTAACTGTGGTCCAGAGGCATGGAAAAAAAAATGGTAGCCAAGAAGGAGGGCCGAATATAGAGAAGTACCTCTAGGATGTCCTGAGGGTGTATCACCTCTGTTTATCAAAGACAATAAATCCCACGAGAAAGAAAAAGATCATTTGGGTACCAAGGGGCCAATAAATTGTTACCGTTAATGAAGTCTGAGCTTATTAAATCTCTGAAATAAAAACAGGTCTATTTAGTGTTGAAAATAGAGAAAGATAGATGTCCAAACCTGGTTCCAAGAATATTAAGAGTTTCAGTAAAAGCATTATAATTATCTCAGTTTTTCTTACAATTGGAAATTAAAAATAAAAAGAGTGGGAAAAAATAATAAATTCAACTCATCATACTATCAGGAGAATGTTTTATGTCCAATGTAAACAGAACAAATTCCAATCCTTTATTTTAACAATTTTCAAAAAGAAAAACTGCATCAATAACAAAGTTACCAATCAAATTTTAAGAACTACAAATGCATTCTTAGAAAAAAACGAAAAATGACACTGTTATTCCATGCATATATTTACAACAAATTTTTACAAAGGTTCCCGATGTTTCTGATATGAACTACTGTGCACTTAGATGAAAAGATCTATCTAAGTGCAACTGATAAATATTAGTAAATAGTAAAAGAGTTATGCTAAACAATACCCCTAAAAATTTTACATAGGGTCCTTCTATCATGGAAAGCATGATAAACATACAGTACAGAAACAGGGTTATCAAACCAAAAATTTTAAAAATTAGTCTTTATATTTTGAACATTGAAAAAGTAGTCTCAAAATCAATCAAAAATGTATAAATACTCTCTGCATATTACATTTCTGCAGAAATAATTCTTGATTTTCAACTTTAAATTTATGTTATCAATCATAACTAAAACATTCAATATCTAAACTTCACTCAGTATTGTTAAGATCCCAGAAAAGGATTATATAGTAATGAATCAAAAAATTGGTGAAATGTTAAAACATCAAAACCTTACATTAAGCTTATTCACAGAATAAAGGCAACTCAAGATCATAGTCTCATAGAATACATTTCATCTAGGAGTGTACAAAATTTATAAATATTTCATCTTTCAATTATACAGATTTTAAAAAATATAATTTTTAAAAGATTTGAAATTAATATAACTCTTGGGAAAAGCATGTAATTTGAAAAGCTATAAATTTAGAACTAAACCTCACTGCAGTGGTTCCAAGTAAATTTGATTGTGCTTACGAAGATGCTATGCATCAATGCTGTTTAAAACTCACAAATTGATCCTGTCTTTCACAAAGAGGTGAGAAAAATTCTAATATCCTAGACTTCATTTTTTAATTGCTTAGTTTAAAAGGTTCTCAATTAGATTCCTTAGAGGCTTACATGTTTTTATTTACTAAAATTATTTAAATTTACTTATAATTTTATTTTAATTTCTTTTTACTTTTTTTACCTGTTGAAAATTTGTAAGCATCTTTAATATTCCTTTCTACTTTTTCTCCTTCCTTTTTGTTGGCTACTATTATTAATATAGGATGTTTCATACATTTAGTTCAAAAGATTGAAATATATAAACTATATCACAAGAATAAATATCAATAACAACTCGTTGTCCTTAATCCATCATAATCTCATGCACAGACCAAGAAACATACCTTAACAAATAATATAGAAATAAATAATTAAAATTAATAACCAAATTTAAAAGCAAGTATTTTATTGTTTTACTTCAAAATTGTTTGTTGTGTCTAAGCATTGGGCCAATCTATTTATCATTAAGTTTTTAGTCCTAATTTGAATTTGATTCCTGAATTAATATTTAGTTTATTTTTAGATAAAGGACTAAGTAAGGACTAAGATAAGGACTAAGTAAAAATAAACGAAATCAGCAAACACACTTAAGCCTTTTTTCCCTATTAAACTTTTTTATAGGGGAAAAAACTGTGCTCTCCTAGTCAATTTTTTTAGTATCTGCCACTCTGGCTGCAGAAGAAAAATTATTCTTATGTTACAAGAACTAATTCAGAATATTTTGATGGTCAAGTTTGCAATGCATACTTTCAACTACTTGAGAAGAATGGTTTTAGATTTTTTTCTCAACTTTCTCAATTTAACAGTCATTCTAGAATAGGAGTTTGAGAATGTGAGAAATGAGTAGCATTTTACATTAATCACCAAGCTTTTAAAATTTATTTGTGGATATTTCGCTCTTTTCAATTTTTGTTTCATTTCACATTTTTTGTGAATTTATAAATAATTTCTTTTTGAATTGTTATTTAATTTTGTAGATACATTTTTCTTAGAGGAATCCTAACAAAAGACAAATTTTTTAGCTTATTTAGATTTATAAAATAACACAATTCCTCACTTGGGATAAAAGGGCTAGATTGAAGGTATTATTTTTCAAGTTCACTAGTAAGTAATACAGTTATACTTGATGAAGAAAGACCTATAAACGAAGTCCTAAATACACTGCCTTACATAATGTAAAAGGAATATTTTCCTTCAAAGTTTGCTATACAAACTGGGAACGATTTTTCTATAGATCTAAAGCATTAGTCAGACATTACCTCAAGCTAATTTTATTGCTAACATAAAAAGTCTCACTTTCAAAAGAGAGAGCAATTCAGTTTTTGATGATTACATTAATATCTTTAAGGATTGAAAAAAAAAATCTATAATTATTTGATTTAAACAAAAAAAAAAAAAAGTGTAGGAAAACTAAACAGATATGTACTATATAGGATAATTGCTAATAGTGAAATTTATACACATGTTTGATATTTATTACAAGAACTGGTATTATTACAAACCCAATATACATTACCACATCATTCAAATAGAAATGGAGCAAAAAAGAAAAAAAAACTCAAGTAAAATAGAAAACAGTTTCAATATAATAAGAGTTATATAAGAAAATTTTATATCTCAAAACTGCCATCATGAATTTTTAATGTGATTACAATATTGCATTAAGAATAAAACTTTAAAATAAGATAACAACCTATATTGTAGGCAAAAAAAATTTAAAAAGCTGAAATTATATAATTAGATATAATGAAGCTGCTGAAGATGTTTATTAAACGGATTACTCAGTATATTAAACAAACAATTCTGAAAACCTTTATATGAAGGAATGAGAAGATTTTTAAACATATAATTGATATATATTTTTAAAAACCTTCATTTAAAGCAGTTTATCAATCTTGATTACTTTAACAGAAAATAATCAAATAGTTTTAAATTTATTAAACACTAAGACAACAAACATACTAAAAATATGGCAATGGGTACAGATAACAAAACTTACATAAAAATATTAATTTCACTAATGGTTAATTAAAACTTCAGTGCGATATTATATGAAGATAAAATTTTACATATTTACTTTATAAAATTCCATCATCAATGCAATGCAATGCAATTTAAAATACGTGAAAAATTGGAAATGAATAAAAAAACATATAAATTATGTGTCAATGATATATCATTTTTCTTTAAAAAACTAAAATATTATAAATTCTGTTACCTCTTCATTTGAAAGAATATTAAATAATACACATGAAACCATGATTTTAAATAGAGACAATAAAAAATACTTCAAAAATATAACAGATACCTAAAATAACTCAATTTTAAGCTTTATTGAGCTTTTTTTAAGCTGCAAAAACTTAAGTGATTTTAAAATAATTCATTTAAATAGTATATATACATATATATAGTGAAAACTTCTGGTTTACCCTTTAAATTGTACACATTCTTAAAAAATAGCATTAAAGATATTTGTCGTTTATTTTCTTGAAGTAATTAATAAAATACAATTGAAAACAAGCCTTCCTGTTAAATTATGAGCAATTAATTTGCTTTACAGATGAATTTACTTTCATATAATCGAAATGTGTTAGCTTTTTTACAAGGAAAAAAGAAAAGATAGTCAGCTTCCTTTAACTGCTGCCAAGTTTTGATTCCTCAACATATGGAGTAATAGGAAGGCATCTCATATTTAGGCTACAGGGGAATAAGCCCAGCCATTTTACTTGGGGTTCCATTCAGTTTTTGCATAGCTATGATGTTTTTAGGTTTAACAGATTATTTTGATTCACTTGCATCTTTTGAAAAGCAGAAAATCATATCTCTGTTAAAAGATTACTAGATTTTAACTATCTTTTGTTTTCAATTTCAATTTGAGAATTTTTAATTTTAACACTGACTGCCTTTTTCACATTTTATAAGTCATCCTGAAAAGTGAAACTATCTGCTGATCCTGAGAGAAAGTGTATCTTACCCACCCTCACACCTTTTTGGAAAATGTTACTCCTATTTAAAAAAAAAATAATAATGCTTGATAAATCTAAATTAACCTTCTTTAGCTCATTTGTCTGTCTGAAGATGGAAACTATCTGTTAGCCAAGTTCAGCTAGAATATCTAAGAAGATATAGTTTCTTTTGTATTGAAATACATACTAACACACTGAAATATATTTTAAGATATCCTGGTTTACCATCACAAGGATTACTAATATTCAAAACAGGTGAGCTTGAAAGAAAAAAAAATGAGAAAGTTAAATAGTCACTAAGCATCTATTATTTAAGTAAGAACTGCTAAATATTCAAACACAAAATAATAATTCAAGAATAATATCAGATCAAGACAAGACTTGGATATCATAATTTATTCATAAATTTTTGGAATATATGGCTAAATTAATTAAATCTGAGACAAATTTTTATTAACAGTTAAAAAATTTACAAAACACAAATTTGAATAAATAGAAAACAATGTTATTAGCAAAATAATTATTAGAAGTCCAAATTTAATTTAACTACTATACTGCAGAAAATGCAAAAAGTAAAAAACTAAAAATAGTAATTATTACTTTTAATTAAAATAATTAATACTTAAAAATTTTAATATTTCTTCAAATAAATATTGAAATTTAGAATTCAAGCAATTATAATTGGCTAAAAATATTTCTAATTCATGATTTTATTACCTTTCAGCCATTTCCTCCGTCTTTAAAGTAACAAAAGCAAGTCCTACAGGTTTAAGCAAGGCAACTGATCGTTGTCTGTCAACAGCAGTTGCCAAAGCATGCTCTTCTTCAGCATAATAATCCAAAGCATCAACCTAAAACATACAAAAATACATTGCACAGTTTTTCAAAATAACTTAACAGTATTAATAATTTATGTTATCAGGAACAAAATACTTCAAGCTTCACAATACTTCAAAATACTTTTTTTAATATTTATTATATGAATAAAAACAATGTTGAAATACCATAGTTTTAAGTAATATAAAAAATGATGGTAATACATCAAGTAAAAATCACAAATATTCTGTAATTATGTAGGAATGAATAGCATCCAAAGATGTCATCCCGAAGTTCCTTTTCTTTCCCTCATCAATGTCAGTGTCACAGAAGACCAGGTGTTGAGAGGGAATGCATTTTTTCCCATAACTGCAGAGAGGCATGGAAGATCTGGGTAGATTGAGATGTTTTGGAGAACCTGATTCACCAGACAAGGATAGATACCTTGTTAAAATGGACAGCTTCAAGGGAAGACATGTATCCCTTTTATAATTTTTACACAACCACCGAGATACAGGTAATTATTCCTTTTGTAAATAATATTAGTATAATCAAATATTGATTAATTTAACTTAATTTTTGTATGTATACAAAATTAATAACTTTTGCTTTGCTTCTCAATCCTTTAATTTTAAAAAAGGTCAATATCAAACTTGAAAATGACTACTTCAGTATACCACAAATCCTAAAAAATGTGTTTTGTAAAAGGGTGCTTTAATTTATTTATATAAGAAAAACATTCAAAAAATGCGACCTATGCCTATTTTGTCAGTTGTGAGTGTAACTTTATTTTTGGTAAATACATTTAAAAATTTCCCGAGTCGAAAATTTTATTTGTTTTTAAAGGCTCTTTTGCAATAGCATTTTATTTCAAATAAATCTACAGAGTTTTGTTATAATTTTTCTAGAAAAAGAATAAAAAACAGAATAGTCTACAAAAATAATATTAACAAAAAAATTTTGACTTTTTTCATACTAAAATTGTTCCACTATAATGTCTAAAAAAATCAAATTTCCAATAGAATTCAACAAACATATTTTTAAGCAATTTAAAAAAAAAATTGAAATTAAAATTTAATTCAGAAAATTCTTAGATTAAGAAAGGCAAATTGTACTAGAAATACTATCATATTACAATGCAGACATTACATATTGAATAGAAAGTACATATTAAAATTTAGTTATGTCTATTTCCATTTTTAATATGGCCATTTACGTATTTTATAAATAGAGTTAGCATCTTTCATGTTAAAACATGCCAATTTTGTAAATTAACAAAAAGACATATTTATGAAAATTAACTACAATATGATAAAGCTTTAAATGATACTTTAAAGGAACACAACACTTCAATAAACATGCATATGATAACCATTATATAAAAGGCAAATCTGGGGGTGGGGGACACTGGGTACATGTCAGCAAATCCCAATTAACTAAAAATGTATTTATTTTGTTGTTTTACAACAATGCTGCTTGCTGTGTCCAAGCACAAGGCTGGGGAATGTATCATTCTGCAAGTATTTAGATCTGAAACTGAATTTGATTTTTGAGTTAATATTTAGTTTATTCTTAGATTATGGTCAAAGTAAGTATGCATAATAAACAAAATAAACAAACACAATTAATTAAGAATATTTTAAGGAAATAATTGTGCCACCACCAGTCGATCTGGATCCAGTCGATTTTTCTGGATCTGCCAATATATATATATATATATACACAGTAATTAAAAGATGTTGCAAAACCATAATGAAAATAATGAAAGTATTATATACTATAATGCTACAGAAATTGTGGTATTTTCTGAAAAAACAAAAGGCAGGAAAAAGGGATTTTTAGTAATCTTAATGAAAAAAAGAACACAAACTCAATCATCTATTTTCCCTAAAAAAGTTTATTTCTAATAGTTTCAGACAAAAAAAGAATTTTTTTGAAACATTAAATATATAAAATACTTCTAAATAAGGCAATTAAAAAAATCTTACTTGTTCACAACTACAGCAAACACAAATATGACCACAGTAATATGGCCGCATTTTTGGTCGTATCCCAGTTTCTTTCATTATATTTTCACAGTATAATCTGGCATGAGTAGAGGTTTCCCTAAAATGATATTCATATAATGTAATTCTCACAAAATAAGAATTGATTTATTGTTTATTGACTTCACACTTAGAAGCAACACAATGGCAATAGGCAAAGACCTCATAATTTTGAGCACACAATGTTAACTACTTAGTGAATGACTCATAAGTAAGGAATTCACAAATATATTCATCTTAAATAATCGTGTAATAAAAAAAAATAACAGACAAAAATCAGAATATTGAAAAGTAAAATCACAATAATATTCATGTGAATTAAAAAAAAATTTAATTGAAATCAAAACAGTTTCCCAATTTCCAACAGTATTTAGGAAAATGATATAGTAAAATATTAATAAACCATAGAATGAAATTTATACATCATAAAATAAGTAAAAAATAAATTATGGCATAATTTAATACTTACCTTTCTGCATCTAATTTTGTCAAGGTTCTAACATCATATGCCAAATGGACTTTTTCAACAGTGCATTCTGGATATGCTTCTCTGTTAAAATATTTTTTAGAACATGAATGCAGTATAAACAACAGCAAATTAAATAACAAGGAATGTTACAATTCAGTTGTATGAAATATTTATATTAATGGAATTTTCTTTATAAAAATGTAACAAATGCTTTTGCTAAATATTTTCAATAAACTGAAAATTAAATTCAAAACAAAACTTAAAAAACTCTTAATTATACATAAATTATAACACAAGACATTTACATTTAGCAACTAGGTAAGCACCACTTTAGTCCTCTTAGTAAATCTACATGGCGTTTATTCACAACATATGAATTTTAATGCAATACTTACCAAACTTGATTCTTTTGAGAAGTTACACAAAAGCACCTCTCAATTTTCATAGCACTACTAAAGGACTTAAAATAGGATTTCTTTCATTGATATGATTTCCAGATTGTCAGAGAGGAAAATCAATAAGTGAAATTTATTTTTTCTTAGGTAAATATAAATAGTCATCTTGAATCAGATTTGAGGAACACTGGGGCAATAGAACAACTAAAATGTCCTTTTAAATTCAAATTTTTGTTATGGATATCCCTGTTTCTTAAAACACTTTATCACAGTATAAAGCACTTAGTAAAACTCAAATGATAAATTTTGCATTCAACTAACTCTCCTAATCATTCTTACTTCCTAAGGCCTTTAAATTCTAGATTTCTACAATTACAATATTTTTCAACACATCAATTTGTTTTGAATGTGCAAGATTTTCAAGAACAGATTTCACAATTAATGGTTCAAAGGATCTCTGATACAGCTTCTAACGCTTTTACCTTCAGTTAAGTATGCTCACCAAATGTCAGATTCACCATTTAAGTTAAATTTTCATAAATTTTGTCAAACACCATAGTTTAAAAATCTAGTCTTCCATATCATTGTATTAAACAGGAAAAATGTATTTAGAAAAGGCACAATTTTGTGACCAAATAGCAAATCTTCCTAAAAGTTAAAGATATTATCGGATTTCTAATTATCTAAAAAAAGGTTGCACCTTTGCAGTTCCAACAAAATGCAAGAAATCTAATTTTCTAATGCAATTAAATCAAAATATCCTGATTCTATATAATACAAGATTTATTTTTATGAGAGCAAAAAGTTTTAAAGATGTTTGTCATTAATGCATATTTTAAAAACAAGCGAAGCCCTCTCATTTAATTAAAAGATGCAAAAATAATTCTTAATATTACAAATGAACCATTTTTAACCCATATTTATAAACATAAATGTACAAGTATCTTATGTATCAGTATTTCCGTGCCTGTTTATTTTGCTAATATGACTAAAAACAACCTGCATACATTCAACATTTTTTTAGTGAGAACAGGCTTCATTAATAAGAACATGTTTAAGGTTTATTAAAATCCCAAATACAAATGTGGCCTCAAACTTATTAACACTAAAACTGACACAAGTGCAAGGTAAAATACTGTCTTTGATGATTTTTTAATGGGAACACTAATGCATCGATGCATTTATCAGACACTTTAATTTTAGCATATATGTGATACATTTTTTAAATAACAAATATAATAGATAAAATAATTTATACATGATTTAACTGGAACTTACTAAAATTATAATCATAAAAACAATACTTTAAAAAAAATTCAAATGATATATTTAAGAATGTAAAAAAAATTTTTGTTGAAAGCTGGAAAATAAAGCTAAATGTTTTAAAACACAGTTTAACTTTAATATTAAATATCTTTCTAAGAAATGGAAGTATATAAATCAATTGCATAATATAAATAACCTCCAAAATGCAGCATTACATTCTTACTAATATAAAAAAACTTTTGAAAATAACTATGTACTTTAAGAATTCGTTTCTAAACATCAAATGCTAAACTAAAAAATAAATTGAATGAAAACTTACTGGAAATGTGATATCAAGATACTTTCATCACAAAGATCCTTTGGAACATTGGATATTAATAATGTACGATTCACCTATGAAAATTATCATTAATTAATCTGTAAATAAAATGCAGTTTTGGAGAACAGAATAATTTTTAAAAAAAAAATTATTATTTTTAGAAAATTCATCAGCATGAAATAAATTTTATATATATCTGAATATTCCTTTACAATTCTAAATAAAAGAAAAATATCAATATCAAAAATATCAAAATATTTTAAATATCAATAAAAAATATGTCCTTTTTTTTTTGGTCTAATTAATTATAAACTAATATTTAAATAAAACAAACTAATTTGGGATTAACTAATTTTTTTTGGATTTAATAAATTTTTGAAGTTGCAAGTGCACCAAATTTTACTTTTGCAAGAGGCCAAAGGTAAAACTGTGTTACACACTTAAAAAATGAAGCTATATGTGATATTTGGTTCTTTTAGTAGGAACTTTTAAAGGTTAAATTAGCAAAAAGTACCCAAAGTAAAGCAATATGTGGCAATCAAGTAAATTTATACATTACATATCTAATAATTTAAATTTTGATATTGATTTTTTGGAAAAAGGGGAAATCCTCAGCCCATAACAATTTTAAATATATTTATAATTTTGAACAAATAGCAGCACAATTATACTTCTTTATCATTCAAATAAAACACTCCAAAACATACACAAATTGCATTGGGAAAATAACATTTTCGATATGAAGAAAGATCTTCATATATTTTAGGTAACTAAAAAAACATGAGCCTAATGAGTTAATTTTATATGATTTACAAAAAATGATCATTTTTGTATAATGTGGCCATGATTGTTTCATTATATAATACGATTTATAAACTTCAGTATTAACATTTTTCACATATTCCACAACTAAAAACTACTGTTGCAAGAGCAGTTAATAGATAACAAGTGAATTCATTCATGAAGTTAACTGATAAGTAGCCGTAGTACAAGATTAACTGCTTAATGTTTTGAAGGGGTTTTGCTGGGAAAAAATGTGTCAAATAAAAATCATAATCAAGCTTAATCTGAACATTTCATTTAAGGTTAATTACTTTAATAATCCACAAGAAAAACAACTAAATCAATTTTTAAAATTATTTCACTGAATTATAAAGAAAGAAAGAAACCAACATTAAAATAATTTCACTAGAAAATCAGTTTAAAAGTTTCGTTGGTTGAAAATAGGAAAGAAATGGAGCAGTTGTAAGGATTTTAAATTTCACTGAAACAATATGAACAATAAAACTGAATGACTTGGAATTAAATATAGTACTGCAATTACGTGGTAAACAATAATTGCCACATTGAATGTTGCTGCACTTTTTACCCTAAAAAAAGGGGGGGGAGGAATAAATGGAATATAACTGTACATTTTGAATTTAAAACTGTGCCTCTTTATTAAATTTTTGAATTGCATAATAATATGGAATCCAAAATCTGCTTTACAGGAGGATAGCTTAAGCAAACAATCTTCAGCCATAATGATAAACTTTTTCAAAAATATCCTAGAAAGCAATGTTATAATATAACACTAAAATCATGTATACTTCTCGTACTAACCAATTATTTTACAAAATATAAGAGATGATACAAATAAGTTATGAATTTGCTTAAGAGAAAATTAGAGAAAAAATTTGTTTAACAAAAAGATAAAAAGAAAAAGAAGACAGCGTTAGGATATAAAAATACGTATCATAAGCAGGAAACAATCTACATAACACTAAAACTTACCAAACTTTCATTCTCATTTAGCCTCAAATTAGCAGAAAAATGCTTCATCACAATTATACCCAACAATAAAAATAGAAATGAACAGCCTACATGAACCCACAGATAAGATGACCTTAAAAAAAAATCATCATTAATAAAGCAATCCTACTTAAAGATTTTGATTTCTTTAATGTATGTTACACCACGTTGACAGATTAACCCCTTTTAGTATATTTACAGCATTTTCCTCACTAAGCATTAAAAAATATTTTGAAAATTCTCGATATTAAGATGTGAAATTATGAGTTTAAAATTTTAACAAGATATCTCAATAAAATAATGATAGAAAATAACGAATAATTTTATTTTGAAAATTCAAATACATGGATTCTTAAATCTGCATCTGACCTCCTTTACAAATAGAATTAATACACTGCTGGCACCCAAAATACAGCACCATGAAGGAGGTATCCAAACTGCATGAAATTTTCCCCATGTGTAAAATAGTACTAAAATGCAAGGGGATAATGTAATGATTAACATTTCTATGCAGACAAGCATCTAATGCGTCTGGAGCACCACCAAATGCTATATAATGGGTGAACAGAATCCGTTTTCAAGAACTGGAATCACTTTTTCATATGGCTGTTTTGTTTGAGCAGTAACAGTACACCTCAAAGAATATGACCCATCATTTGAGCACATTTCTGAGTTACACAAAGGAAGAATTGTTGAATACAGAGAATACGTATTTACTTTCCAAGTAATCAGTGATTGTGTCAGTGATGCAGATCTGTGATTGATAGACACAGCTGGGAAGAGTAACAAATCACACCCACTTAATTACACCACTACTCCTGATAGAATACATATTGGGCATATGGGAATGAAGGATAGTTCTTCCACATCAGGAGTCATATTATAACAAATGCAGTTTGCTGTACACAAGTACCATTCAACATAATTTGAAATACAGTGGAATGTCCTTAAGCTCTGATTAACTTTATCTCAAAACTATAGTCACTTGTATCTGCAATGGTGGATTAAATGGCACACATGGTAAACCAAATGGTATAACATTGTTTTTACAGAGGAATAGTGATTCAACCTGCAACACCAAGATGGTTTGAATAGAATTTGGATACACCACAGAGAGAGGTTGCTCAACTGTTGCTTTATGCATCACTATATTGGTCCTGCACCCAGTATTTTGATTTATGGTGGTATTGGACTCCATTCCCACATTCTCCAGCATACATTGCTAGTACAATGACCACTCAATGCTATATTCTCCGAGGATTCAGACCAGTTGGTCTCTCTTACCTTCAGAGCTTACCTGCAGCCATATTCCAAGAGGATAATGCACAACTATATATAGCACCCAATATTCAAGACTTCTTTGCACACCAGATTGAATAGCTGCTTGGTCTGCCTGTTTTTATAATCTATCACCTATCAAACATATCTGGTTGTTGGTCGCAGAAAAACTGGCCAGGCATACACCATACATTACTACGCTAACCTGTGGAAGCAGTATGAGCCACCAAACCCCAACAAGACATCCACAGCCTATTTCATTCAATGCCAAAGCATGTAGCAGGAGTTATTAATTACCAGCTGTGGGAACAGCACTCAATACTTATTTCAAAATCTACCTCCCCTTGCAGAAGACCAGACAATGTTTTTCAATCATTTCACCTATGTACCGTACGTAATCTCTTTATTAATTTGATATGATATCTTGTAATTCTGGTTGTTTCATTTTGGATGACCTGCAGTGAATATTACAGAAAATACAAATGGTCAAAGATTGTATAGATGGGTGATATATAGCTCTTCAAAAAAATTATTTATTTATATTATGTTATGTGTCACCAAAAATAGTGATTTTTTTAATTCCTAGAATAGTATGCATATAAGATAAAAAATATATTTAGTGAATTCATGCAATTACAAACTTTATTCAATAACTGTGAAAATATACTATAATTTGTTTTAATTTCTGATATACTAGTAACATTAGATTAGTCTTTAGACTAGGCAAAATGCAGTACAGCTGGATGTTAAAGAGAAAAGTGACCAAATTTAATACTTCACAGTTTTCAACAATATAAAAGTTACAAAACTTATTTTAAATGCATAAAGAAAACATTATTTCAAACAGATCACAAAGCCTGTTTATAACTTTATTACATCTGAGAAGTTCAAGGGATAAAATATATTAAAAGTTTTAATTTTTATTTGGCAATAAATGGCATTTTATGTTTCATGGGAGAAGCATATGATAAAAATTGACACAATAATATAACATTACCCCTCAAAACTCATTTGGTATGCAAAGTTTGTTCAAAAAAATTAATTACACTACCAAAATGAATACTGAGTTTATAACATATATATGTAAATTTTTAAGCAAATCAACATATGCTAAATGCAAACATATGCGACACATATCCATTTTTTTTAAAATCAAAGCATATAAAGAACTTTCAAAAATGCCACCAATATGATTCCAAATTCAGTTAAATAACTTTGAAATGTTACAGTATAATATACTTTAAATTATTGATGCTAAATATTAATAATTAAATAAAAAGAAGAAATTAAATAAATAACAGAAATCTACAAATAATCAGAACATAAAATAATGTATAATTCCACAAAATAATTGTGTAATTATATCAAACTAGTGAAAACACCATTTCAACAGTGAGTTTTTGTAATGGTAAAATTGAAGCTTATTTTTCTTGATTTCATTTTAGTATTACTGTACGTAACCTTTTATGGAATTAAAAAAAACTGTATTAATAACTTAAATTCATAATACTATATTTGAGATAATTTTATGATGAAAACAGAGAAAACAACTTGACAGATTTGGTCAATATTGCATATTGTGCAAATTTTGGTATGACATAAAAAAGACTAAAAAATAAAAGTCCCCATGATAAGTCTATCACATATTGAATAACTGAGGAAATGAACACAAAATAAGTAATGTTCTTCCATTTGCTGACCCATTAAGGTGAGAAACACTATTCCTTTTTAAATAATAAATAAAAGGCTACAATTACAAAACAAAAGGACAATTGTTAGCTCACAAAGTATATCACCTATAAGATTCTGCTCAGGTACACTTACAATATATAACACCTTTTGAAACATTTATCTCCCCAAGGTATTTTTATGTTGAGTTAAGTTGTAGTGAAATTGGTGTTGGATCTCCAAAATTTATAGAATAAATAATTTTGTACATTTCCTTCCCTTTTGAAAAAATGTTCCAAGAAATACTAAATATTTTATATTTCTGCTAAAGTGTTGAACATTTTAAGATCCTATGTTCCATAAATAAGAATTTATTTGCTATCTTATGCTTTTACATAACAGAATAATAATACTAATTATTACATAACAGAATCTAATACTTATTCAATTATTACAATATGATAATCTAAACAAAAAGCTAAGTTTAAAAGGCTACAGTAAGGGAAAATTGTTCAAGTAAATTGCATGATTTGATTTTATTAATTACAAACAAATTGAGCAGAAAAACCTCACACATATATGAGACATTCTTGATACAATTTGCAATCATCCCATAATTAAGATCAAATAATTCCACAAAATCATTATATGATACTGTCATGTTAAAATATGAAACTTAAATTCAGATAAAAAAACAGACAAAAGTAAATATATTATAAACTATTTTTATATCATTATACATACATTAGTAAAGAGTATGTTTTCCTCAGCTCATATGAAGTCCTTAAGCCTAATTGGAATAATAATATTTTACATATTAAATCTTATGCAACTGTATTCATATTAATAAAAACAATGGGAAACTCAGGATAAAGTTGAGAACATTCCATTTTTCTTAAAGCCCTGTTCCACAAATATTTTTGATATACATACAAAATTACTTCTATTGGTTACTTTAAATAAATATTTTTTTGTCACTATTATAGAATAAAACAAAAAAAAAAACTGTTTTAAAATTTTGTGTACCTTTTTATGGCAGAAGATTTTAGAAGTCCTTTCAAATTTAGCAACAACTTAACTCAAACAATTTTCCTTCTTAAATTTGCTTAGGAAACAAGACAACGTCAATATTATCAATTCAAGAAAACTTGAAATTCAAACCTTTAACTTTCATATAAAATATAAAAGATCATTTCAGGATATTATTTCAGACTATATTTGAGCAAATAAATGCAAAATGGAACCTGAAATATTAAACCTTAGCTAAATCAGCATCATGGGAATGCATTTGATGTGATTTACTATAAAATCCAGTTGCACCTTAAAGAAACTGTTATTTTCTCAAATTGATATTTTATAAATAATGAAGTAAATATATTTTCATTTTAAAACAATGTATCAAAAGTAATCAGCAACCAATTTATACATGAAACAATAATTATTGTTCAGATCCATATAAAGGGGGCTTAAATATTTCAAGATTCAAACCACATCTGTAAAAGTAATGAATTTAATCAGAAAAATATACTTCAAAAAAGTTCTGTGAAAAGAAATTGAATGAATTAAGTAAAACAAAATACAGGTAACTTATGAAAAAAATTCTTTTTCCCTAAAGTGTATTAGAAAATGTCACAATACAGATACTATTAAATAATATTAAAATATAGATGCAAAATCGTCAGATGCATTGCAACTTACAAATACCACATACCTAAAATCATAATACAAGGCTTGATTTTTATATACTTTTAACTACAGCAGTATAATATTTTTAAAAATTTGTACTAAAGTCAAAACTCCAATTTAATAATAATAAAAAAAAAAGATATTCATAGTTTATTATTGAATATTAAAATTTATGGTGAAAACACTAGAAAATCTACAGTTGCTCTGATATTGATAAATAAACTTAAAATATTACATATTTAAAATATCTGTAATATAAAAATTATATAAAGACAAATAGAAAATATTGTAGTTTCAAAAAAAATGCAGTTATTTTTTCAACAAAAACCAAACCTATTTTTAAAAAAGTTCTCACCATAAAAAAAATTCATAATATGCACAAGAAAATGTCTACATAGTTTAATACCTTAAAGCATAAAATAACCAGTAATTTCCAACATTTATTTTATCTAATAAACTAATTAAAATAATAAACAAATTAGTAATTTGTAAAATACATCCCCAATTTTCATTACTAACAAAAAAATACTTACACAAATATGATTACTAAACTGTACAATTTTACTGAACATATTATTGTATAAGGCAAAAAAGGTTTTTTAAATAGTACTAAAATTTTTTAGCAAAATTTATATTTGAACTTACGCAGGATCCAAATTACTCAGTGTTGTTCGACCAAACTTGCTGTCTTCATCAACTAGAATAGCCAAAATAAAGTATAAATCAAAATAATTAAAATATATACAAAAATGAAATGTATGAAAGTATATTTTATTCAAGTTTTCCAATTTAAAAAAAATGCTTCATATATTGATATGATTCCTACAAACAAAATAGAATAAGTTTTTTTCTCCTTTTCACAATGAGAAATTCTTAAAAAAAAATCACACATAGGTAATAATGAATGAAAAATATACAAATATATAAAATCTGAAAAAATTTACCTAAATCTCCTTGAAGATTCACAGGTAATACTACAGTTAAGCATATAATGCAGATGACAGCCAAGAAAACAATAATATACCTTTGAAATGATAAATACTGAAGGGCATCTGGCCCATTTCTTTTCAAGATTTGATCATCTCTAAAATAAACAATATAGCATGCTTCAGTTTCACCTCAGAACTTATTTATAATGTTTGTACATATTGGATAAAATTTAATACTGATAATGTTAACGAAGAAATAACAGTTTTCTAACATAATGGAAATATAACTTAAAATAATATAAAATTTTAAAAAATTAATAACTCTCTTATAATATTCATATCAACTAAATAACTTCATTTTATAAAACATATATAGAGAAAAAAAACTATTTTAAGCAGATTTTAATTTGCCATGTAGTTTAAGAAAACAGCTATCTTAAGAAATAGTTATTGCCTACCAATGACTATTATGAAAGTGAATCATTATTAATAATATTGAAAATCTTCAACTACAGTATAGAAATGTTTCATGTACTAAATTTACAACTGAATAAGTAAAGAACTTACTTCAGTACAAAAATTGCTCTCAACCAAGAACATATACCCTAAATTAAAATATGAATATTTTAAATAAATTATTATTCAACTCAATGCAAAATCAAAAACATTTTACAGAGAAAAACTCAATAATACTTGCCTTATCCATATGTAAAGCTATTTCAACTGAATCAATAGACCCTTCTTCACTATTTAATCTATGTGAAGAAGCAGTGCCTTCACCATAAAATAACTGTGTCCACCTGATGCAGAAATTTATTATTTTATTTTAATTTAAGATAACAAAACATCTAATAATTTTTCTTATTTCATTTTCATTCAGTATCTTCAAAAATGATGAATTAATTTGAATACTTTTCACAAACTAATGAAACACACATTCACATTTTAAACTATCACATTCATACAGAATTCAAAAGAATAATCAAATAAGGATGCATTAAAGAGCAAAAATGTTAAAGAAAGTTTACATACAATTTCAATAATAATAAGGCTAGAGTGAAATGATAAAAATAATCAAAATGAATTTAAGAATATATGCATATTTAGTAAACATGTTTAAAAGCAACAAAATATTTCAAGTATAAAGCTTTGTAAATTTGTAGCTATGTAACTTTATACTGAAAATTTGAGATATACCTTTATGCAATATCAGATAAACTAAGTAATAATTAAATGACAAATGAAATCAATTATTACATATTGGTCAGTAACTACACACATAAAATATGTTTAATGAATTAATTATTAGAATTACTATATTTGGCTAAGCACATGAATTTGATTCCCAAGCCTCTCATGAATAGGGATCTTCTAGTCAGATCTTTTATATTTAAAAAAACTTACTTTATAAAAAAAAAAAAAAAAAGTTATCATTTTTTAATAATGGTACAATTTTATTTAAAGGCAATATGGCAAACACTAAAACATCTGAAATGAAATTAGCAGGAATAGTAATTACACAACATATTGTCATTTTCCAACAAATTTAAACTGTTAAATTTGTATTCTCTATAAATTAGGAAGTACATTCTTGTATAAAGCTATAACCAATCTTTAAGACATTTTCAAAGAGCAACCCCTTTTTCCCCTCCAGTTAAACCAAACACTTCATCAAAAATATATATTGAAATGTTTTAAATCAGATAATAATCAATAAATTTTAATTTTTCATTACAAATAAAAAAAAAACTTTGATTCAAATTGACTTGTTTCTAAGCCCAAAATGATTCAAGTTTCAAAAATATCTTGTAGAATGTCTTCTAACATTATCTTAAGATAGGTCAAATTTAATTTCATTTCCTAGTTAAGTAGATAATACTATCAAAACATAATTCATTTACAATATATCAACTTTAAAAGTTTGAACCTTCAGAAACATCACAATAGATTCAATAATTAATAGATAAAAGCAGTAATCTAAATAAATAATTTAAGTTAATAATATTTTTTCAAATAGTTTAAACAAAAAAAAAAAAAAAAATATTCAAGCCATAAACATCTAATTTAAATTTATGGACCCTCTCTTCTAGAAAATTGCATGTTTATATGAAATATTAAATTCCCAGACCAATTTCAATAAGGAAGAATCATCCTAAGTTAACATCACAAATACATTGTATAAAGTATATTTACATTTACATAACAATATTTAACAGATTATATATGGTTATAATTACTTCTTCAGAGATAAAGTAATTAAATTTATAACACACTGCATAGAACAATTTAGCTATGATTAAAACATATATAGCAATTAAAAATGTAATACAGAAAAAAGGAGATCAATGGATCACAATCAAAAGGTCATTTTTTCAAACAGGAGTAGTGTTTACATTGTTCATTTCAAGAAAAAGTTTTAGCATATACCTCAATAAAAAGAAACATAATTTTAATACACATTTACTGAAACATGTACATCTTTTTATTTGATGGAAGGCATACAGAAAACATATTTTTGCATTGAATAGTCTAATTGAACATAGCAGTTCCAAAAGTTAAATTTTAACTATTAAGAACTAAATATAAAATTAACAGACACACACAAAAAGGAAAGGTCTGTCAGGCATAAATGTACTAGATACATTTATGCTCGACAGACACTTAAGAGTAAAAATGATACAATTACAAAATGCGACCTAACTCCAGAATCTGGATGAATACCAAACCAACCATATATATTATGCATATAGAGCTACTTAAAATTATAATTAATCCATCCTTTTATCTGAAAGTTATTTATAACAGAAAAATTGGTTGCATTTATTATTTGTTATCCATGTCACAATATTGATGGCCAGTTGTGTAATAAAGACTACTTATACTGTACATGTAGACTACTTAAAAAAAATACTACATGAAATAATACATCAAGTGCA
Organism: Nephila pilipes; assembly: GCA_019974015.1. Taxonomy (NCBI): domain Eukaryota; kingdom Metazoa; phylum Arthropoda; class Arachnida; order Araneae; family Nephilidae; genus Nephila; species Nephila pilipes. The sequence goes on from BMAW01026059.1 coordinate 1,049,568, forward strand.
TACAATAAATAATCAAGTAATAGATGCAGCTAACATAAAAAATGATTTTTCGTAAAATAGGACATACCTCTGATCATTTTTCTGCACTAAAGCAATTCTGCCATAATCCCAAGCTCTTTTTCTCAGAAATGTAAAAATAATCAGAAGGAGCTAGAAAATTTTTAAAAAATGAAATGAGGAACTTATAAATATCTTCATCCAAATTATTTTAATTTATGATTGGAATACATTAAATATAAAATAGTAGCTATTTATGTTAGTTACCCCTGCAAGTAGAAGTATATACAAGGTGACCATAATTAAAGTGACAGTGTCCAGAGTGTTCTGTAGCATGATCTAATTGCAAGAATTGTGCCAAATACAGTACGAAAATCATACAAGATGGGGGGGGATGAAGGAATCCGTAGGATAAAAATTAGTTCCAAAAGTCGCCGCTAGGGGAATATGTGGCACTGCATAACTGAAAAGAGTTTTAAAAAGCAGAATCAAAACAGAAATAAAATTGCCTTTTTTGAAGCACTTTTTACAATTTAATTCAGGTTCAATAGGGCAACAGTTTTTAAAAAGTGAAAAATTTATATAAACACTGATAAAGTCTTTATCTGCAATTTCACTATTGAGTTTCAAAAAAAAGCAGAAATAGCAGAACTTCAAATTTTACGTTACATCCATTGGCACAGTGCCATCTTCTTAAGTTTTAAAAGACAATGAGTTACTTTTCAAAACAATTAGATAGGAAGTTATGTGCAATAATGTCTCCTTTAGTTCAGCATGTGTTACTTGTCAAATTTTTTTACCTCAACCAGTGCAATGTGTCATCCACTCTTTGTGCTTTTAGAAAGCCCACAAAAAAATGTATAAAGGTAACAGTCCTGTCAGTTGGTGGTTTAAAAGCAACAGCTGTGCAAAGTTTGAGAAAACAGGTTCTCAGAAGGTTCAGTCAGGGAGAAGACAAAAATCTATACCACAAGACAAAATCAAAGAAGTTGCAAAGTACAAGACAATATTGCTGTCTCTTCGAGCAATCAAGGGGTAACTTGGAATCTGGATACATCTTACATTACAGTGAGGAAAAGTTTATGAAAGATTATCTGCATCTATCCAAACAGGATAAACCATGTACAAGAGTTGCACCACACTGACCACAATAAGCAATTGACTTTTGGTCTCACCTTTCTAGCCAGAATAATGGTGGATGATTGCTTCACTGTGGAAAATCTTATGGGGAGATGAGGTCCACTTTTACCTGAATGGCATTGTAAATACCCATAACTACCAAATTTGGGATTACAAATCAACAAAATGAATCAAAGAAATTCTCTTACATTCATCAAAAGAAACTGTTTATTGTGATTTATCAGTAGGAATGATTATAGGTCTATTCTATGAAAACAATACCTCAACAGGACCAGTAAACTGTTCTGTTACAGGAGAGAAATATCACCAAATGTTAAACAACTTTGTCATTCCAGCACTTCAGCAAAGATAATGCCTGGGGAAAATCATTTTTGTGCAAGATGGAGCACCTCCATACATTACTTTGCAGGTACAGTAGCTGTTACAACAAAATTTCACTATAGAAAAGTCATTAGCTGATGCATTCCAATTCATGGCCATCTCAGCCCCCCATCTACCCCCCCTGCGACTTTTCGCCATAGGGTTACCTAAAGTCCAAGGTCTATCAAGAAGTTGTCTAAGACTTGGCAATGTTGAAGGATAATATATCATGGAGTGTACGGGAAATTCCTAAAGACATTCATTCAGCTAGAGTGAATTCTGTGAAAAGACTGAAATACGGTCCCCAAAAAAAAGGTAGCCACATTGAACCTGATTTAAATGTGCTAAATAAAAAGTAATGTTATTTCAATACTGATTCTGCAGTTTTTTAAACTCTCTTTTCAATTACACAGTATCTCATATTCCCCTAGCTGTGACTTTTGGGACTGTTTTTTTTTTTTTTTTTTTGACATAATCAGGCCCTTGTCTTGTTTAACCTTCCTACAACGTTGGCATTTATTGTTTATTTTACTCATTTGAAAATAATTCTAGAATAATCCAGCATAACAAAGTCAGTCGCAGCTTAAATCCTGTCACAACTTGAAATATATTATTTTCAGATATATCTGATTTTTACTTTATTTTTTTAATTTATTTCCTTTTGAATTTATAATTTTTCTTTTCTAGTGATATTGTTTATTGTATTAACTTTCACTTTTCAGTTTGAAATATTTAACTATCTATTTTTTAGTTTGGTTTAGTTGTAATTTTACATTTTTATAACTTTAATATATATAACATTTGATACATTTTATTTTTTCCTACAAAGATACAATATAATTTTCTGTACTTGAAGTAACAATTGATGAATAAATTTGCAAAAACAATTTGATTTAATCCCTCAATCACATTTTGTAAGGTCATATGATACAAAACATATTTTTATAACTTCTCATTTATCAAAAAAAAAAATCAAAATGTTAGATAAATGTTCTGTTCAGATCATAAAATTTATCAGCACTAAAGCAATAGAAAGCAAATAAAATGCAAAATTACGAAAATGTATACATATCTAATATAATTTCAGCAACTAGCAAAATGAAATGACATTATTCAGATATTGGTCTTATCTTCACAGATACTATTTATTAAATCAGTATATCATGGATTCTAATAATAAGAATGAGCAAGAGTTTAGGTAACTATTATCCATACAAATTGACCTCATAAATAACAATATTTGCAGGGGGAAAATGAAATAAATTTAAACAAAAGTTGTGAATACAGAGAACCTATGGAGTTGTCCTAGAAGGTTGGTTTTAGACTCTGACAATATTAGAATAAGAAGTTCATATATGAAATTAAGGATCCAAAGCACTAATGAATGAACTAGGTTGTATACACTAATCAACTCAGTCTACAATCAAGTTAAAAATAATAAAAGCAACCATGAAAAAATAATTATCAATATGGAACAAATATTAAATCTGTATATCATGATAAGACCAAAAACAGATAAAATAAAAAGTAACTTCTTTAAAGCCCATAGGCAAGTCTGCAAAAGTTTTTACTTTAGACACTTTATAAGTAATTATCACTAAACATGTTTTGAAAAGGAAATTATTTTCTTATAAAACCACATTGTTTTGCTGCTATTAAATGGAAGAACTTTTATGCTGAATAAGTACTGATATCTGTTTGAAATACAGATGAAAAATAATTAAAATTTAAAAAGAAAGTGAGTAAGCAAATTGCAAGTTTTCTATGATTAAATTCATTTACAAATGAATTGAGGCCACTGAACTATTTACAGCAACTAATGCATAAATTAATTCACCCTCATTTAAACTTGTAAAACCTGTATGTAAGAAAATCAAAAAGAATACAAATGCTGATACTCCAAATCAGACAAAAATTATGTCCTTAAATATAAACTAACTTTATTTAATTCATTTTTATGATACAAAATTTGCAAAAAGAATGAAATCTAGTGGGCTCTCAATGAAAATATTTGTTGATGAAATATATTTAATGTACACTTAAAAGCCAAGTTTGTTTACTATTTAATGAAAGAAAACATTTCAGAATATTCCATTGTTTTACTATTAAACTTCAGAATTTCTAAATGATTATATACTCAAAATTTTTATTAAAGTGACATACTAAATATATTAAAATGCTTCATATGAAGTATATGTAAAAATAAATTTGTTAATACATCTCTATAAAATCATATGAGTAATAAGCAGTATTACAAATAACAATGTATTCCATCTAATAAAGCACATGGTAAGTAAATCCCTTCTTCACTCCTTAAATTGGTTATCATTTTTATTATAATATTCACTAATAACTCATTCATTGAAAAATGCTCATTTCTTGGGAGATGGGGACTACAATCTTGTAATATAGTTAGGCAAAGAAAAAAAGAATAAATTTAACTAAAGAAATTTTTTCCTCACAAATTGCTCAAAATTCAAAACATTTAAAATTAATAGTAATGAAGAGAGAACCTTTTCTCTTCAATGTTATTTAAACACGTTGACATTGAAGCATGTATTTTGAAAACTGTTATGAATTGGATAAATATTTTTAAAAAATTACAGAAATGAAAAGATTTTCATAAAGTAATAGGAATAAATTTAAAACTCATAAGACACCAAAAAGGAATTACATATATTTCCAGACTTTTAAAGGAAAAATAATAACAGAAATAATTAAGCACACATAGTATGCAAGATATAATTTTAAACCCATTTTTCATTTGTATTTTTGGCATTTCATACAATTACCAAAAAGTAGAAAAACAAACACAAATAAAGTATTAAGCTCATCTGTAATATCTAAAACCCATATTTGTGTTGCATAACAAAAAACAACTTTATCAAAAGACCTGTTTTTGCATAAAATATAAATTCCATAGGATCAGCTGAATGTTAAAGGAAAATGATAATGCAAGGAACAATTATTTATTTTCTTTTTACATTTTGATGTTCAGATATAAAGATGTAAAAAAATATTTAAAAGATTTTTACCAGCCAAGTTATAACATTAATAGCAAGATTATCAGGTATGCCTTCAAATTTTCCAGACAGGACTAAAATAGAACGATTGGATCGCAGAACACTGCATTTGTATGAATCATTATCAGAAGGTCCTTCATCATCAGAAACAAGAGTACGATGAAAATGAACAAAATGCAGATTACCAATGTTTTCCATCTTTAGTTTCAACTGTAAAATATATATAATAAATATATTAAAATGCTTCATAATGAATACATGCAAAATAAAAGTACTCGTTGATAAATCTTCTCCCATACTGATGCAAGGCAGAAATCAAAAATAAAATTCATATGTATGAACATATTTTAGTAAACAATTTGCCGGACACATAAAACTTATTATAAATTTCAAAAATATCATAATGTATTGTGTAAATATGTTACTCCCATATGTAAAAATGAAAAGCAATAAATAATTATTTATTTCATTCCTAAAATTTTTGAAATGCTGAAGTTAATTGTATATTTATCTTGTTATTTACATATTTATCTTATATTACTTATTTCTTAATCAAAAAATTGATTAAGGAACGAAGCAAGTGATTTTAAAATGACTATTAAAAATGATACAAACATAATGAAGAATAAAAACTCATAACTAAAAAATATGAAATAAAATTTTTAGAACAAACAAAAAAAAAAGCAAAGGGGTTTTTCTCCAAAATTTAGAAATTAATAAACCAGCAACTTTAGTTCTGAGGCATTTAATATACTTATCTACAAATCAATAAATCATATTCCTAATAATCTGACAAAAATATATGTTTTTCAAAGTTACCCATTTTTAAGTTGATTTTCAAAGAGAACATTTGAAGGTATTTAATTCAAGACAAATTCTTCATTTGTTTTAAAAGATTGAAAGTACAAGGACCAATGCCAATATTATTGGTATGACTTAAGTAGTTATAAACATACAATTAAAAAAATACATAAATAACTTAATTCCACATTAGTTGTCAAAATATTTTAAATGAGACTGCATTAAGATCAATAAAAACATACAATGAAAACTATCAGAAAAAAAATTACATCTAAAAAAAACAAATAATATTATATACATATATTCTCACATCAAATACTCAATTATTTTAATGTTTCTTTATTCCAGACACTATACTTTTCATACTTATATATCATTTTGATTTTATAAACTACATTATTATACTGATAACAAAAATATTATTAAATGAACCAATAAGCAAGCAATTAACATGAGATTCCCCCCCCCCTTAAATTTATGAGTACATATATTGAGAGAAAACTAAACAAGAATTTATGCAAATAGTTCACAAAGCCTTTCATACATATCACAATTATTCAAAATTTATGGATTATTTCAACTTTTCAAGTATGGAGTAGAATAATTTTGAAAAATTTTTCATCTAGAAACAGCAAGCATATATTTCTCTATTACCTTTTAATATGCTAAGAAAAATTATGCATTTATAACTAATTTAAAAAATGAAAAAAATTACAATTCTAAAAAAGATTCCAATATTTTTTACCATTGTAACAATATTTAAGAATCTTACAAATTATGATAATAAACTAGACTTCTCACATATTTCAGTTTGATATAGATACTCTCTATTACACATCATCTATCATCAATGAGATTTTCAGAAACAAAAGAAATTAAGCAATTTAAATCACAGAAATTAAGAAAAGGAAAAAACAAAAGTTAGAGATTTAATGGTATTTAAAACCTCAAGAAGTACATTATCGTATTGCTTACTTCACTTTTAACATGAATTATTTTATCCTTCTATTTCTTGATATTCATTTTTTTATTGGGTGTGTTCAGAGAAGTTCACAAAAATATCATTATAATCCACATTGCAAATAATGCAATTCTTAATAAATTAGCAACAGATTAGTTTTAGTTTTTTATTAACGTTGCACTAGAAGCAACACATGGGCTACTGGCGATGGACCTCGTAATTTTGAACCTTGGTCAAGTGACGAGGACGACATCTGAGCTGGCATCTCCTCTCCTAACTTCCACACCCTGCCAACGGGAGGACTTTGGGTCCTAATAGATTTAACGTGCATTAGCCCAGACTACACGGTGTGGATTTAGAGGCCGAGGCTCAAACCCGCGACTGGATAAAAACCGCCAGCCACGACCACTAGGCTACCATGGCCACAAATTAGCAACAGATAAATTTAAATTTCAAGCACACTCAGTTCTTTCTAAGTATTATTTTTTTTTTCATCCCAAAACAATTTTTCTGCATTTTTAAAATGGAACAAAGAAGAAAATTGTTCCTTACAGGTAATGTTACGTAGCACATACAATTCAATCACAAAATGTTAAAGGTTTTTAAATTGTTCTTTAGAGGGGTTTTTTTTAACAATTTTCTTCTACTTATGTTGTATGTGGTATGAAAAATATCACTAGAGTTCATAAAAAAAATTTCATTAAAATTAAAAACTGTAGTAAACTATGTCACCAAGTAAATAATAATTCAAGTCATTTACAAACAAATCACAAATCCTTTATTTCATTTTGCTACACTTTTTTTATATTCACTGTTCTGAATTATTCTAACTGAATTTGTAGCACTGCCATAAATCACAGATGTAGTCATTCAAAGATTATATTTTTCCAGTCCTATAAGTCATTTATTTTTTTTAAAAAAGAATTGAAAGTAAGAAGGAGCAAAGTTTCAAGTAATGACTTTATTTACATTGAAGCCGGGTGCTACAGAATTTTCCTTGTATGTGATGTGAAAAAGAATATTGGTTGTTTTTCTTACAGTTCTTTTTAACACCATGTACTGAATTTCCAATGTACTTGTAGATTATTACATTAATTATTATCAGGCTTTTGCATGTTATTCATAAGAAGTTTAAATTTTTTTTAATTAATTACTATTGTTCTTATTAAAAGCATATGTACAACTTTTTACAATACAAGCAATACAACTTTTTTTAGTACACTTCCTTAATACACATCTTTCAAATATTTCACATAATCTTAAGAGCCTATAAGCATTCATTCCAGTGACAGAAGAATTGTTTTAAAAACTGAAGCAGAAAATATAGGACAAAACTACATATTACTTAAGATGTTTTAATTGTTTGGCTCAAAATTAGCATTATTTAATACATTTATGACAGTTTTCACTCAGATTATGAAATTTAAATGAATGGATTCATTCTAAAATAAAAGTAAAAATAGTTTTACAGATTTCAATGTTAGATGGATAGGAGAAATTTTATCCATCATCTCTTTAGATTACCTTATTTAAAATTATGACTAATTATAATTTACCACAAATTTTGTTTCAAAACTACAGTCAAGTTTTTGCTATTCTTATTTATCAATAATATAGTATAAACTTGATACAATTTCATATCAGAAGCTAGTCATATTGTACTTAAGAATGCCTATACACAACAAATTTCATGCCAAAATTATATTACTCATTAATAAGCAAAAATACATCTATTTCAATAGAAAGCAATAATGTGTAAAATATCATGCACTTTCAATACACATACTGAACAACTAAGTGTTACAAAATATATAAATCATATATTGAAACATAGTTGCTAGGATAAATTTATCAATAATGCAATTTTATATTACATAAACCAAACAACTACTTGTTCAACTAAGCAACTATTTTGTACACACACATTCTTAGGCTCTCAAAATTAGAACTCTCAATGCCGATGAAAACAAAGTCTAGCTCTTCTATAAATATAAACAAAAAATGCAATAAATAATTTTCCTTTATAAAAGCAAGAAAAATTATGTATTGAAAAAAAAATATTTAAGAAACTATATAACTTAAGAAATATATATACAATTATAATGAGATTTTTTTAAAAATTATCTTTATACTACAAAAAAAAATTAGTTCAAAGATATTGATACCATAAATATTTTAAAATCCATTCAAGTCTGGTTTCAGTTAAATGTTGTTCTAGACCTATCTGAAAATTATTAGCATCAGATGTCATAATTTTGAACCTTGCTCAGACAATATGGATGATACCTAACAGGCACCTTATTTTCCTAACTTCTTTACAAATCAATAACAGACCTTTGAGGCTCAATTATACTTAATATACAGAAGTTCTATTATCCTACATAATGAGCCCGATAGTAATAGTACTGCTACTCAAATTGAGCATTGAGTGTGTGTGTGTGTGTAATGTAGCTGCCAAGTCCTAACTTTAACCCCTTGGCTACTGTAGCCATTAAAATATATTATTGCAATTCAAGACTGCAAAAAAAGTAAATTTTTTTTTAATTTATTATTTTTCAGTTAAGAATTCTTTTTATGTGTGAAACACATTCACAATTATATTCATAACAATTTTAATATCTTAGTAATATACACAAATTATTTTACAGTATACAAATTATTATCTCTCTCAAATACCAAATGATACCTCCAAATATCATTTTGAGACAAAGGATGTTTCCACATGCTAAATGCGTTCAGAAATGCCTTTAAAATTTTGGGGCCCCAATGTATAAAAGAACAAATACATAAATAAAATCTTCTGAAACATTTTTATTCAAAATAGGAAAAAATACATTTATTCAAATGGATATATAAGTAACAATATAAACAAAAAAAAAAAATCAAAATTAATGTAACTGTTTTTTGCCTGGTTTATTTCTACAGATTCTTGTTTATCATATTTCTTAAATTTTTAAGCCTTTATTTAAATTATTTCCTATGGATGGCAATGTTAAGATGGATATGTTTTGTATGTGTGCAAGAGTGATATTGTGCATGTTCAGTGCTATATATTTATAATTATTGTTTTAAGTTACATTCCCATGCTATTTTTTATTATTTTATGATTACATTTAGTGTGCTTCATTTTGAAAGTAAGCTTTAAATTTATATATAAGAACTTACATCAAATGTCAAATCTCTGAGTCTGTTTTATTGATGTGAACAATATATATATTGTAATGTTGATTAAAAGATTATGAATAATAGAATTCAAAATTTAATACTTTCATTATCCTTATACATATAGACTATTCTAAAGTAATTATTAAGCAAAAAAAAATGCATTATTGAATTCAAATAGTATTCTAGAAATATTCAAAATAATAGCAAACTCTAGTACAGTAATATTAAATTTTATATCTCCAAAAAAAATTTATTGAAATCAGGACAGTCACAATTAGGTTTCATAAAACAAAAAAAAAAGTAAGTAATACATAATTTCCCCACCTCCTTTTTTAATAAACTATCAAATTTAAGACCATAATCTGGTACTCCTAAAAAACAGAGCAACATATTTAAAAATAATAGTTTAAATGCAAAAAACAGAATATGATGATTATGTAATCAAAAACAGATTGCAAAAAGTGACAAAAAGCAGAAAAACATCTCAAGACTCAAAAATCTTATTATTTCATGGCCATTTGATTTTTCAGCAAAGAAAAAGAAAACACTTCTGATTTTAAAATTTTGTTCTTTATTAAAAGTATCTATTCAAACATATATATTTATAATTAATTGAAACACATTCTGCAATTTTTAACTGATTCTTTTAAATTAATATTTCATTCCTTTTTATAAAAAGTATCTATTCAAACATATATATTTATAATTAATTGAAACACATTCTGCAATTTTTAACTGATTCTTTTAAATTAATATTTCATTCCTTTTTATAAGACATCGCAATATTCATGTAATTAAACACAAACATTTTATGTCAAATGTCTATGAAACATTAATGACTACAGAACATAGCTTGATTTTTCATTATAATATATGAAAACTACTGCTTAAAAATTTCATTCAAAAGAAAACAAACAACACAAAGTTAGGAATCATTTTATATTCCGATTAACATACAAGCTACTGAGTCTTAATATTAGATTTAACAGTCCAAGTGAAGTACAAAGCAGTCAATTTTATTTTTAAACACTACTTTTGAAGAAAATATATAAAAATTTACTTCAAACATTAATACTGTTGCATAAAAGACAATTATTTTATTTATATAACAGTGAATCAAAAAAAAAAAAAAAAAACTTAATATTTTTCAAAATAAACAAAAAAATTCAAATAGCTTAAGGACAAACAAATCCAAATTTTCATATATTTGATACTAATTTTTCCAACATTAATTATATTATATCCTGATAGGAGAAAATAAATAAAAACTTGTTATTAAAAGAAAGTTGAGAAATTTAAATCAAATATTTTATCAAAATATAAAATAATGTACATGTTTCCAATTCAAATATTGTATAAAAATTCGGAACAGCTTTAGTATCGCCTACCTGCCAAATTTGACACCACTTTTTGGTGCCAAGTGTCATGTTTTAAAAAAGGGGTTACAATCAAAATTTCCAACAAAATTCCGTGTTCAAAAAATAAATATACATATTACAAATTTATAGATATTTTTAAGGATACTAGGACATAAGGGTAAAAATAAAATGCCGAGTTTAAGGTTCTTTCTTTTTGTGACATTTATATATTAAAAACTATTCATACAACTTAGGAATTTTTTTGTGTATATCTGATAATGATATTTCAATCACTTTATTCAACTGTAAAAGAATTTTTTTAGTCAAAAAGTTTTTTCCCTTTAAGTTCAATACGGACATGATTTTTCAGATATATTTGCATTTAGGTGCTATTTTTAAAAATATTTATATCAATATATATATATATATATACAAAATATTTTACTCACCATATAGAAAACTATTCAAAAGATATAATGAACCTAATCTTTTAATGATAGTATTAGAAATTTTCCTTACAAGTAACCCTTTTTTAAAACAGGATACTTGGTGTAAAAAATGGTGTCGAAATTGGCAGGTGGGCGATACTAAAGCTGCTCCAAAATTCAAAACAATTTACGTCTTCCAACTATTAATTACATAAATATCCTATTAGTAATTGGATAAGAATGATTCAATGATGGTAACTTCCCATAAAGTTGCAGCCATATGTTAACTTTACACCAAAAAAAAAAAAAAAATTCAAAAGAAAAAAATTGATTACAAAAGTCTTTTACGATTTCAGTGAACGTATTTGATTTCGAAAAAAAAAAGCGTTATACGTATTGGTTTTCTTATACAAATAATGAATACCGAAACATTCTCACGATTAAAATTATAATATTTAGTGCATAACACATCGTTAAATACAAAGTAAAAATTTATGTGTTTTTGGTCAGTACCAAGTAAAAACAGAACTGAATAGAAACCAAGAATTTTGCGTACTTTTTACATTCTGAATTATATTCGTAACTGTTCTTGTCGGTTTGTTTTCATTTTGTCAAACACAGCAGACAAAAATATTGCAACTTAGATACCCTTGTTGCCATTTCAAGTAAGAAAGTCTACTAAGAAAAGTCTACTGCGCAGTAAATAATACTTTGTAGCTTAACAAGCAACGTGAATGTTTGCGTATTTTAATTAATTCCATTGCAGCTGTGCCTAAAAGGTAAATTAATAGATAGTAATGTATCAATTCTTCGTATTTCACGATGAGTCAACATATCCATCAGCAAATTTAAATAAAAGATCAAACATGAATGCTTAAGACGCGATTATTAATATCAAATGTACAAATCCTTTTGATTGAAGTATTTAAACAACATGCTTTTAAGATTTATACATAATGTATTCCTTACGAAATGACTTAAAATTAAGCCTTGATTATAAAAATTTATCTCAAATCACATTATAAAGTTTATATGATATATTATAATAAGCAAAATAAAATGAGTTTTATGACTATGAAAGTTATATCCATACCAGCAAAGGCTAGTTTTCTACTCGAAATTTTCTCGAGTTTAAAATCTGTTTTAAGTAATTAACTTTTTAAAAAATGTTATTAAATAGTCAAGTTTTAATTAATTACTTTTAAAAATTGAAAAGGACTCAAACTAAATCATAATTCAATTTTCAACAGAAAACTCAGTCGTGACTCAAAGTCCTCCCTTTGGTATGGTGTGGAAGTTAGGAGAGGGGGGTGCCAGCTTCGTCGCCAATAGTCCTCATGTTGCTTCTAGTGTGACGTAAATAAAACCAACCATCCTTTTATTGTTAAACAAGAGCATTCGATATTCTTAAAAAATGCTTTTATCCTTTCTTTCTACTAATAAAAAGCAGACAATTCATTTTCGAGTCAATAAATAAGGGGATCCCCAATAAATATTTTAGTACTTACAATTAAACATTTCAATTACGAAGCAAAAATTTTCATGTACATTATAAATAAATTAAATTGACAATTTTTTTTGTATCAAATATCTTATATTACATAAAACAAAACATAAATAATTTCTATAATTTATTAGTTTACGCAATAATTTTTATAAATCAGGGAGTGCTCCTTTTCAATTTCATGAGATGTAGTCATTAAAGTACAATCGTTTTTCCAGTTTTACATTTTATTTACATTAATTTCATTTTATATGTTGTTTTACAAGCAGAAGCAACATCGAAACTAACATTCGCAAACAGAGCAACAAAAACAAAAAAAAAAAGCGAAAGAGAGCACTTATGTGACGAGGGGAAGTGCAGGAAAGACAGAGAGCTGAACAGATTGCGTCAACTTTAATACTTGTTAAGGCTTGGGAAAATATGAATCCATTCAAGTTGACTTTGCAAAGCGAAAATGACAGAGCTGCAGTCAACAAATGGGCAGTTGGATGATAGCTTTATTTTAGTGAAAAAGTGTAAGTTAAAATGTGGGAAACGAAAGTAATTATACATGCCATCATGAGTGCGGGTGTGAAACATTAATTTAATGGATAAGTAAAAAAGGCATATATATCCTTGCACTGTCATGGCTGTAATAAAAAGATGAATTATCCGAATAAAGTCTATTTATTGCTGTCGAATGCGAGAGAGGCGATTACATGGTGATGAACGCAGCGCAAGCTGCATCCATTAGATTTAGTATACACATCTGAGAAGGCCAGAGGCACAGTTTCAGCCTTCATGGCCAAAGAGAAACAGGGAGAAATTTACCTTGCTTAGAACTTATATGCAAGGATTTTCTTAGATCATGTGATATTGGATGGAGAGATTTCCAGGGACTTTAGCTGTAGATAGAAAGTCTAGTAGAGATTATCGCTACCGATCTGAAACCATGGGAAAACCTGATTGTGCAGATTTTAATAGCTCGTGGTTGCATAAATTAAAACAGGAAATTAAAATATATTTAAGTGAAGTCGTACAATATATATATATAACCTATATACTCATCTGATATTATTGTGTGTGTGTGTGTGTGTCTGTTCAAGGTTTTAAAATATTATATTTAATATTTTTATAGTTTTTCCATCTAATTAACATTGATTTTCCAGTTTTGGTTTCCATTTTTTTATGAGTATAGCTTTGTATTTCGTCTTTGGCCATCATTTATAGTTTTAGTAAATTTTGTGATATATTTGCCTCTTACTTAATTGTTTTGTTTCGTACTGTCTGACTATTTCAATCGTTTTACGTTTTTAGGTGTACAAAAATAATTTATATATTTCTTTTCTATCTTATATATATATATATATATATATATATATATATACATATATATATATGTATGTATGTATTTATATGTGTGTGTATATATGTATGTATAATGTAATCACACTTTGGAATCAATTGTACTAGAAAAAGTGCAATAATCTTTAAGCATACCTTCTACGGATGTAATTGATATCGATGGGAAGAGAATGTGTTACATAAATGTCGTTAATCTTTTACTTCAATTTAACTTTCGTTCCACAAAAGTATTAATAAATAATACATTTTTAAAGACTAATAAATTCAAAATAAAAACAACAAAACGTAAGAAGAAAGTCGTTCATATTGCGGTATGGTTTATGTTTATGGTTATGGTTTATGGGGTTATGTTCATTCCAAAATAATTTGTAATAATTTAATATTTGATATGTATGTTTTATGGCAACAGTCTTCACATACATATTTTGATAATATCAAATAGCCAATTGTGTGTCATTTTATTTCCCCCAATCTTTATCTTGAGTGAGGAAAAATGGTGGTAACCCCTCCTTCGTTTAGGAGAGGGATGGCTAGAGTATTGAGAGAGCCTCAGATTGAACTCGTTGGTAAGAGGTAGGGGCAATTCTCAGTGAAAGGGAGATAGAAAGTAAGAAAGGTGGATTAAAGATTTTAGATAGAGATAAGAAAAAGGTATCACACGCTCTCATATGAGAAAATACATTACTTGGCTCTTGAAATCTCTCTGAAACATGGCCAAGAAAAACAAGACTTCCATCAAAGTGGTGACCACAAACTTGAACACTAGTTAGCAAAACTTCCCAACCTTGAAGAACTGGATAAATATATCCCCAAAGCAACATTGCCTCAGAGTATAACCAAGACACTTGACTCACAAATCGTGACCATTGTTATAAACTGCTACAGCCCATTAGTGAAATAGATCCACCATCTTAACTACAGACTGCCGATAACGTCAATGAAAACTTTCCAAAAGATACTCAATAGAACAAGGGATGTATATCAACTGTAGTAATGACTGAAAAAACAATCTTCTCTAAATATCTTTCAGAAAGAACATCAATACCAAAATAACTTTCCTCCATCTTCTCCCGTTCCTCGAGAATAGCAATGACAACAGTGATAAGTTCCTAATTACTGGAAAGGTAGGGAATTCTTTTCTAGCTCAATTGTTATGAGAGCAAATTTGCAGATGGGCAGTTCAAATTTACCCCAAAAATGCCAATGTTGAAGACCTTAGCCGGGATGTGCGACAGCCTCTTCTCCAGGAATAAAAGCGCCAGAGAATTCCTTTCTAGCCCAATTGCTTTGGCGGATTTGTATTACTTATCTACGGACTTGCTGATAAGTAATTCAAATCCGCCAAAACTTAATCAAGATCTAATAAACAGCCTCCAGAACTCTAAGTAAGGAAATTGTCTAGCCTAAGAAAATATTTTCCACCGAAGTTTGCTTAAAAATCTAAAGAATTGGTTCGCTCAGTGCTGCATCACTGTATCATCAATGTATAACATTTCATGACTTAGATTTTTTTTTTTTCATCTCTTACCTTGTTTTGCCTAGTCTTCTCACTGAGACTTTGAATAGGAAGAGATAAAATTTTGCTTTCAAATAACGAGAAAGTTTAATGCACAATATTTGCATTTAAGAGAGGAGAAAGTATATTATGAATAATTTGAAAAAAAAATTTAAAAAAAAAAAAACCGTTGAATGAAATGTAATATAGATAATTTATGAAATGTAGTATATGTTTTATTAAATATATGATTATAAATAATAAATATAAAAACATTCGAAACTATCCAAAAGAAAAGTATTATGCAGAAACCCCAATTTTCATTTTCATGTGAAAAAAAAAAAAAACAATGTGAAATAAAGACTTAAAAGAAATACTTTGTTTATCTCTAATTATCTCGATCACAAAATTATTAAAATATGAATGATTTTATTTCGATAAGGAATTACTTTAATTTTCCTTCATCACAAATGTACACATTTTTCTAAAATTCTTATAAAATGAGTTTTCAGTTTCATTAACTTTATGGAAACTACTATTATTTTTGAATAATTTCGTCTTTTAAATAATAATTTCGAGGCTTCAATAGGAAAACAAGTTTACATAAATTTTAAAATATCTAATTGAATGTACTCACATTTAAGCTTAATTTTGAAAGGGAGCCTAATCTGGATGCCATAGATTTGTATTTTGAATTTGCATTAATTATACAAATCGCTTTTTTATTTGACTTATTTAAAAATTAAACGAACAAGCTAGTTTTTCTTGTTAGCATACTTTGTAAATGTTTAAATGAATTAAAAGCATTGTTTTACCGCAAGTAACAGAGTTCATCAAATGAAAGTGATGTGATCTAGATTACTTTGTATGAGGTTAAAACAAAAAAAAATTATTTCATGCTATTTGTATCTGCTACAAGTGTGTATGTAATGTGTATATTCCCCTTGCATGCAAAGTAGTTCGTATTATTGTTGTATTATAATCAGAGGAAATAAAACGAAGAATTTAAGTATTCATACACTTTACTAATCAATAGATAGAATACAATAAAATTGTTCAAATTTTGCAATTTTTTTTTTATTTGGCTGTTAAAAAATACAGGACGCTCTACTGATTTCGTAAATGAATTATTTATGAAAGTTTAATAAATTGAACGCTTGAAAATTGAACTTTAAAATAGTAAACACGCGTGCCACGTTATTGATAAAATATCTGAATTTGCTCTTTTGTCAACAATTACTTTTTTAAGGATACCGATACACTTTTATCTGAAAATCTACTTAATACGTAGTGCTGATATTTCGCACATTATGAAATGGGCTATTTCCTAAACAGCGAACGTAATATTTTCTAATAAACACTCACAAATTTTAAGTATTTTATAATACTTGAATAAAAGTTATGGAAAATTTGAATTTTAAAATTAAAGTTTTTTAAATTTATTAATTTTAAATTTTGAAATTATAATTATGTTTAGTGTATAAAATGTTATGTCTATAAGAGCTGATGAACCTAAAGCCAGGAACATGGCATATATATATATATAAATACATCTATTGATTTTTACTTGCTCATATAAAATCATTCATGTTTATTATTGTGATTTTATTTGCATGAGCAGATACAAAAATATACCAATATTCCAATGTTGAAATATGACTTCAATAGTTTAATTAAAAAAATTTGAGGATTTCCTAAACTTGGCATAAAATAAGCTCATCTTAACTTGTTAAAAGCGTCTTAGTTAACTGATAATGGGAACCCACAATTTATAAGTTACCCCATCAAAAGATTTTTTTTTGTAGTCCTAATATTTTAAGCTACTTAAAATTTTTATCAGATGGAAGGGGGGAAAAATTTTATTTCTTTGGGGTTGCTCCCCACAGATTGAGTATAAATCGTTATTTGATTATGACTGCAGTTATAAGTTGTTATATATTATAAGTCATTTTATAAATCGTGAACAAAATTCTATAAGCGGTACTTAAATCCTTTAACTCGCAGTAAATATTGAGGATCCTTTTTTTCTCACAAAAACAGTATGTACACTCGAGATTGGAAAAAAAAAATGAATTCTATAATAATTAAATATTCTTGATTTTGTTATGTACAGCCCATTGCGATATTAAATCTTTTGTAATGATAAAAAATTATCTTTTGAATAATTTTTTCTTATCTTTTCCTTAACTGTAGTGTACGTGCACTACACGTGGCATACTTTAAAAGTGAAGGAAAAAGGCTCTTCTCTACTAATATAAACAATTACGACGGATCAGATAAGTATTACTGTTTGAAATTTCCTTTCTCAAATCACTTATATCATTTAAAAAGCCTTTTTCTGCTTTTGTTCTTTATTTCTTATGTTTAACAGACGAAATAAATCGAAGTATGTAATCAATTTAGAATAATTTGAGCTAAATTCCGTGATAACCATTTAAAATAGAAATAAACAAGACGTATGTGTTCATTTGTCTAAGACTTTATGAGTTTGAGTAAAAGTTTAACTTATTTTAAGGGCTATGGCAATAATCAGTTTTTTCACATTCTGAAATCATTAGTTTTAATTAAATGCATTTAAATCAACCATTTTCAACAAATAATAGATTGTTAATATTTTTCTGTTATGTAACATGTTGCGCGCCATTTGTTCACCGATGGTCATTTTCAGTTCCTTCATTTGGACCACTGGTGGGTATTTTGCATTTTTTTTAGCGCCGGGTCCTCATCCACAGACATGTTTTATATGAATTTGGATATACTAGCCAATTATTCGGTCCCAAGGTACATCACAATTCCTTGATTCTGGCTGGTCGGATTAAATGTTTTATTTTTACTTTTGATCTTCCTTCCAGGAAGGGGCGGAAAAAAATCAAGAAATAGATGTAAAATTAAACACATTTGTATAAACCTACACGAAAATCATCATAGAATGCATTTTATTAGAAGTTCTGAAAAAACACAAAAATTCGTCTCAATTGTGAGATTTGAGCAAACAAGGGTGTTAAAAATAAGGGATGCGATTTTATATTTCATCTGAAGTTTATAAAAATCAACATATTTTGTAATACTTGCAACAAGAAATGGGCCCAGAAAATTGTATCATAAAATAATATTAAAATATTTACATATTGTGTTGTATATCATTGAAATAACTGTAAGATTTTAAATTAGGCTAATGTATTTTACTATATAATATTTCCTCTTAGTAAAAATGATATTACTCAATTACATGTTTTTAATTGGATAGCATAATTTATTATAAGAAATTGTTACATTGAAATCTACACTTGGTTAAAATTATAGTAACTCCTTTTTGTTTATTTTCTTTAAGGAAATAATTTTCATTATTCTTAATTAATTCTAGATATAATTGTAGAACGACGAAAAATGCTTTTGTTTGTAATATGTTCCCTCATTTCCTTAGAATAAACGAAGAATAACGTAAGAGTTTTGAAAGATATTATGATAAGTGTATAGGTGGGAAGAGGAAATAAAGCACAGATATAGCGTGGCTCACAGTTCACTATTGGACACTGACAAATAGCTAGCTGCATTAAAACTAGGACAAATGTGATGACATGTGCGGTCCTGAAACATGAAACCAGATAATGACGTATCGATTTCTGATTCATCACTCATTTCACATAAAGCTACATTTAGAAACAGAGAAGTGTTTGGAAGGGCTTGTAGAATGGATGAGCATTTTTTTTAAATTTTGATCATTTTCGCATATATATATATATATATATATATATATATATATATATGTATACATAATTCTAATTCGGTACTTCTTTAAATATTGAACTGAAAACATATTATAAACATGTTATAAGTCATGGCACAATAAGGAGCTTTTTTAATCGAGGAGTAATGAATTTATTTTATCTTCACGCAATAAGGAGGGAAATACATCGAGATGGGTGGACGACACACGTCTACCGCTTTGATAATTAGCTGAGAAGTGCCAGAGAATTTTCTCCGTTCATTTCTCCAAAACGTTAATTTAAGAAGTACACAGATCACATGGTAATAGAAGAAGGGATCTTTAGGTAATTTACATGGAGTCTAAGTGGGTATTAAGGGAAATATCCACACACAAAAATGCAAAGCGTGGGAAATGCCAATCTAAGCAATTTAGAAGATCGCGTGTTCGCATAGATTACTAGGTTAAAAGGAAATGAGCCTGAAATGAGATGATGAATGTATTACTATTGTAGAATATTACATATATATATATATATATATATATATATATATATATATATATATATATTAAATCTTGCAATACCTATTTTGAATCTAGATACATATTATACACGAGATTGGCTTGTTATTATATATTATTCTACAAATAAAAGCAAAGCCCAATATTAATTTTTTTTCTCAATCGGTGCTTCTCTTTACAAAAACAAAAATGTAAATTATGGTTAGAAGCAACATTATGACATGTGATTGATACCGCTATATTCCTATGATTGTTGCTCATACCATGGATAAAATGCACTTGGCGTTTTTAAATTGGTTTCAAATGATTTTCATGAAAATCTAATGACACCGTAATATCAAAACAACAGATGAATCGTGCTTAGATTCATTGATTCCATCATGTTCACCAGCTTCATGGCTTTTTTTTTTTTTTTTTTTTTCACTAGAACTGCTGGATAGTCATCAACTATAATTCGTGCAGGCGCTGCAAACGTGATGCGTTTCATTAAAACAAAATTTTGCCTAAGAAATTGAAGAAACGTGATTAGCACTATCAATTTATATGAATAAAAACATCTGTTTTCTTTAATATTAAAAACCTTTTCGTAGATGCAAATAAAATATTTTGGAAACAATATGTTGCTTATATTAGAAATAAATTGAGTTGCTTGTAAGAAATAATTTTGCTATCAAAGTAACAATTACTTCATAACACTTTTTCTAAACTTTAAGAATTTAAATAAACAAGAAATATCAATTAGAGAACATAAAAAAATATGGGTTTTAATTTAAAATCAGAAAAAATTAGTTGGGAATTTTTGTGTGATAATATTTTTTTTTTAATTTTAAAACACTTTTGTATTAGAATATAAGGATTTTTTTTAATTGCATATGTAAGTACACATATACACATGGTTCTCAAAAAGGAAGAAGTATGTATTTTTCTTAATTTTAAGGTCATAATAAAAATATCCTTACTCGAGAATTTCTAAAAGAAAAAAAGATACCTAAATGAAAATTTGAAACCTGAATTACCTATTCTTACCTCTTCTACGTTTCTCAAAAATGCCAATTTATTTTCGCTAACGAAATTATTAATGGGTTTTCTTCTACTCACATTTTAACTTTGTCTGGGTCAAAACTTTAAAAACTTTTTTTCTCATATTTTAAAGCTCTCAATTGAGCTGAAATTTTCTATACACGATTGTTTTGGATGACAATACGACAATTGAATTATAATAATAAAAATTAATTGATTAAAATTAATTATTTAAAGAATTAAATTTTACGGCAAGTCGTCAAATGTTACTCAAAGTGTGAAGTTTGAAAGAAAACCCATGTTTAAGAAATTCTTTTTTTTACGGGTGTTATTATTGAACTCCTTTGCATTGATCTTTCAGTTTCATTCAATGAAAATTAATTTTAAAATTAATTTTTAAACATTTAAGACTTAATACTAGATTAAATTTCAAGCATCCACAATTAGCTTTCACATTTTCTGCTGATTTCGAAAGTCTATTGACTACAAAACTTTTACTGTATGCAGCCGTCATTTTAACCTCGACAGATTGATTTTGGATCATTACTAACCAGAATTTAGATTCCCTCTGTCATTATATTACTCTTAGTTTTGAGAACATAGGAAAATTGTGATTTTTACTTCTCTTGTAACTTGATGCTGGATCTATGTATATCTTTTAAAAAGACTTTATATATGTGCGTTACAATCGTCCTATATTAAAACTCAAATAATGTTTTTATCACTTGTTTTAGTGATAATTATTTTCAATTCAACCACATTATACATACAAGTATAAGGCAAAAGGATCTACATTTGTTTAATTGTTCCACTATTTCTCTGAATAATATACAAAAGTCTGTCTTTTTGTTTACTTTTTTGATTATATTATTATAATTCTATGTTACATTTTAATATTTTTAAGTGCTCTGTTATTTATTCAAAATATTCTTCAAAAATATGTATGGCATAATGTTTGTTTAGATTATTTGAAAATGAAAGCTTGAATGAGGTAACATATATAGCTATGTTGTCATGATCAATTTAATAAAAGGGATTTACTGATCTTATTTATTGTTTTGACGATTAGGATCTTGATTATGAATAAAATGTATATTAGCAAATTGTTTCTATGAATATGCTTTTTTTAAAAAACTTCAATTTAGATAAGAATCAAAAATATATTTCCATAGAATAGCAAACATACAAATTTGGGGCAAAGATTTAAGCATACATTACTTACCTGACAGAATAGAATAACAGTTTACTTAGAAAATTAAATTATTGTATAAATATTTTTTTTGATCAAATGTTTCATAAATAATAAAATATTAGAATTTAAGATCGAAATTTAATTTATGCATATCATTCTAACTTAAATTCTGAAAAACGATTAAAGCAAAGCTCCTTAACTGAAGAAAAGCATAATAAATAATTTTTTATCTTCATATCAACTGTTTGATAGTGTAACCACTTGGACAGATGGGAAAATTATGTTAGGAATAAATTCAAATATAGAGTCATCGTTTTTGGATAACGGCTCAAAATTACAAGGTACGTCCCCGAAAGCCTTTGTGTAGCTTTCGAGAAATGATAATTTAGTTCAACCACTTGACGGTATTACCATCTTATTAAAGAATTGGCTAAATTATAAGACAGAACGTATAAATTATACCGTTCAAGTAAAGGAAAAGAAACATAATTTAAATAAGCAATTTTAAATTATCATAATGTGTTCCTTGAAATGAGGCTGATGCATTAAACAGAATGATAGTACGTTAGAAATGATTAAACAGAAAAAAAAGCATTTTGATTTACGTTCAAAACTAAGGTACATTTTTGTAACGAATTTTGTGAAAGAGTAGAAATAATACTTCGAAAACTGTTTGCATACTTCTGAATCAAATAAAATACGCAGCAATTTTTTGATTCATGACACATTCTTTATTGCACTGACACATTCTTGAGACATTTTGACAAATATTTTTGAATACGGAACACCTACTTTACAAAATAAAAATGTCTAAGTCTAATATATTAAGTCATGCAAAATGAAAAGCAGAACAATTTTTGACAATAAATTGGGAACACGCACATTTAAAACATTTATAAACACTACAAAACTTTGTGCTACACAGATCCAAATTGAAATCTACAACTTAAGACGTCTATACCATCATGTCTAGAGACATAATGAACAAGAAATAAATGCCGTTAACTATTTATGACTTAGGTAGATTTTTAAAGACCAGCACTTTTCAGTGTATAGCCCTCATACTTAAAAAGAATAGTTAATAATTAACATAAACCTTGTTCACAATTTGCCGGAAAGGCATAAATATACACTAGGAAAGATACACTCATCACGAGACATCTGTACTTGAAGAACAACTCATACGCTTCCGCCTTTGTTACTTAATGACGATAGTAAAAACGTAAAAACAGTCACCTTTACATAAGCTCTATCATAGACAGCTACGTCATGATAAAATGGCTTTGTAATATCCAAAAAAATTAGCAGTGCGTTTCGATTCGCAAACTGCCACTGGAATCTCTTAACATTCACATCAAGATAAGAACTTTAATAAGGTGCAGATAAAGGTGGTCGTTTCTTCTCGTTTGTTATATCCACCGGAGGAACAGCCAGGGATACTGAGCTGGTTGGACCATCTTCGTTGATGTCTGTCTTCACGTCTTCTACGGTTTCACAAATAATAATTGGTTGTGGAGGTTGAAGTCGGATATCTTGAACGCGAGAGGACAATTCAGATGTATCCATAGCTGATGGTTTCTCTTCTGATGAATCGAGAGATGGTTTGTGGTTTGGCACTTCAGCTGGAAAATTTCCATCCCATGAGACTTTAGGAGGTCCTGCAGGCGGTGGAGAGCCAATTACATGGCCACTGGCTTCTTCCTGCAGAAGTTTGGTTCGACGACTATCGATGTAAGTTGGGCATAGAGAATTCCAAGATGTGGGGCGAGGATCGATATCCATGACTGAAGTAGATGTGGAATTATTCAAGCGTTGAAGTCTTCCCATGTGCTAAACCTGATGCTTTTTATACTGAGGTTTACCAACCAGAACTAAAAATAAAAGAAACTTAATTAGTAAACAATACTTAAGATTCTTAAAATTGTAACAGTTTTGAATATCATAATAACATTCATTCAACATTTGCATTATTAAATGTTATTAAACATTAGACTTGATAATGTAAATACTTATCTTCTTAGCTTTTTTTTAACGTCAATGTTTACCTAAAAACTTAGTACCAAAACTTATTAAGTTTACCCAAAATATGATTAAAACAGATTTAAGATTTAAAATGCATTTTAATACTAAACCGTAGAATATGTTTTCTTTTGTTATTAATATTAAGCTCATTTTTGAATAATATTTATTTAAGGGATAGTTGTATGATCTATAACGCATTTATGTAAGTTATGCTCATAAGGAAATGTTAACAATCAAACAATTATTGAAAAAAACATAAAGAATACACAATTGCAAACAAATTTGCATTCATCCAGATATAATAGAATCAAGATTTGACTTTGATTCGTATAATATATTTAAAATAATCATAAGCTTGTACATTAAGTGTGAAATTGTTATTTAAAATAAAACTTATAATGCAAGTGCTCTAAAACAGTTTTTAAGAAAACAAGAGATTAGGGAATTTTCACACATCACAACATACGAAGGAATGAAACAGCTCTCTTAAGAAAAAAGATCTTTTAAGAAGCAAACATTTCCACAAGAAAAACAGCCAATTTAAACAAAATGGGTTTTTCTAATTGACATGTTCAAAATAATGAACTTAAAAATAATTAAATCTCTGCTTTGTAACTTAGTAATGTTTGGCTCATAAATATTAAAGGGAAAAAACATTATTCAAACACGTTATTTTATTTTGGATAAGTAATACAGTGATGTTTTTTTTTTCTGAAGCATATTAAACATTATGTTTAAATAGATTTCAGGTCTTCACTAATTGTCAGAAATTGACCAATAATTTATTAACAGACTATCCTAATTGAACAAATGGCTATGCTTTTCAATCGAATAAATCTCTTTTAATGCAAATTATTAACATAATAATTCAACCGCATTTTGTCTAATAATAGCAAATGCACTTAAATATTCTCTCCCTTCGGAGGAGCGGAGGCTCTCTTCCTTTAATGGAATAATTCTTTATGACCTCCGCCCCCACTAGTATGAAATAATGGAGTTGAATAAGCCGATAAGTCCCCATCTCCTACCTCCAACGCATTTGAACGTTGAGAAAAAAAAATAGTAACAGGGATTAATTTTTGAAAATAACTTCAGAATGACAGAGAGAGAGAGATTAATTTTAGATGACTTTATATCGTAAAGAGTAATTACTGAATTTACCTGGAATAGCAAATCAATTGCAGTTGCATTTCTGTTCATAAATTAAGAATATTGTCAGGTTGTATGAATCAAGTCTTAAAATCACAACAAAACTGTTGTAAACATAAAGCCCGTTCAATGCGAAAAAAGTACAAAACAAAAAAATACAATAGGTGTACATTAATACCTAACAAAATAAGGAAAATGCCCCCAGGAGCGAATGGAGAATACGTGTCTCTTGTTTGGGCATTTATTCTCCATAACTTGTGTAAAATGGTGCGAATTGTTTTAAGATAATAAGTGTTATAATTTCCTTATGTTGAAAGATTATCAGAACAATGTCTAGGCCTGCTAAGGGCTAAATTATCCATCTGGTCTTAGGTTAGGCCATCCTACTCTTGAATCAAAGCTATGCCAAATTCTGAAATAGAACTAAGATGTAAATAATAAGTTGCAACCTATCCACCAAGCATATCTCATATATGCTCAATCAGAATCAATTAGGTAAAGAAAGTGGACAATTCCAAACGCGGCTGCTATCCTTTTCTGTAAAGCATTTTTCTATAATGGTCACTCAATGAGGACAGGCGTTGTCATTCATAAAGAGATAATTTTCGCCCATATCACCCTTCAACAGATGTAGTGCTGTTGTAAAATGATATCCCGATACATATGGTCTGTCATTTTTCTGATCGAGAAAACAAGACACTTTCATTCCAAACCAAAAGTACAGAGCCACCGAAAGAAAGGTGTTCAATGTCACTTTCTTGGTTGTAACGGTCCCTGATATTCCCTATTTTCTATTTGATAACCTGTATTTTTCAGTAAACAACACACGGGTAATTTATGCTGGTATACAATTAACACGTTCTGTGCATCGGGTTAATCTGCATCAGCAGTGAGCTGCTGTAAGGGGAATACATCCGTTGGACTTGCAGGCATATGGTCTCTACCCGTCTGTATTGCGTTGAAGGTATATAAGAGCTCTTATTCCTAACAGCCTTTTAACTCTAATCGAACAGAAATGTTAATAACTTTGCAATTTCCCAACATACAGTGTTTTTACATGCTTCTAAATTAAAAATTAAATTAATTTATTAAATAAGTGCAGAAAATAAAGTGAAGAAATTAAAATGAATTCAAAAGGTTGGAAACTTGAAAATAATATTTAAAAAAAATTAAGAATTATTCATTTAAAAATTGATTGGGAGGAGTTATTCCCCTGAAAAGTGTTTCAGGAGGTGATGAAAATGGGAGAAGTTTCCACTGGCCAGGAATAGCAGCTCATGTCAATGAGGAGGAGGATTCGTGCTCTTAGTTCATTGTAGAGCCGAGAGTGTGAATTCTCATTGATCGAGAGGATCTATCGTTTATTAACTTGGAAATGTGTATATAAGAAGACAATATCTAAAGCTACTCTTTCTTGGAATAAGTATTATTTATCAGAGTTTAACTTTCAAGGGAAATTTGCAGCGGAAGAGATCGAAAAATCCTTTTATCCTTATGCCGCAAAAGGTTGGTTTGAGACTAACAAGTGCGGAGTACAATAAACATCGTAATGAATCAGAAAATACGAGTTATTATGTTAAACAGAATTTATATGGAGTTCGCGCGCTAGGTGTGACAGTTTGATCTGGAGTTGACAGGAAAGTATCTTTCAATTTTTCATTTATACATGGTATGCTACGAAATCATGTTACCCGTGAATGCCAAACAGTTGTCAATAACAGGTTTATTTTTGCACGCTTCTTATTTCTTTTGGCAGTTATTGCAAATCACCAGCCATCTTACAGCTATGTTATTCGAGGACGACCTGTGCTAAGCAAAGGATCTACTTGCATATCCATCTTCTTGGAACATCTCTCACAGCCTAGGTATGACAAATTGTGTGATTCCCAGTACTTGGGATAGTTTTTCCTGCGTAAGGTTGTATTCCACCCAATCGATAATTCTGCCAAATAAAAAATCGTCCTTTTGTATCCTCTGCATCATTGCTAATCATAAATGAAAAGCTCAGTTTTTCACCAGATGTGAATTACACTCCTTCAAAATAATTTTTTTTATACATTCTACTGACTAATATGTTCCTTAGGACGTACTTGCACAATCATCAGGCGGCTTACTTCAGCTTGAAATGCATAGCATTATAGAAATGCATAGTATTACAGAAAAAAATTATGGCTCTAATTCTTTAATAAGCTCTTTATAATTCTCAACTACCTTTAATTTATAAGCACACGAATGTAGTTAATACATTAAAGTGTTGGAAAAATTATTTCACACTGTGCAATTCTACGTAATTTGTAATGCTCTGTAAAGAGACTCATGCATTATTGCATTGTTCTTGTTAAAGAGATAGTTGTTGTTCACATCCATGAACTCAAGTGATTTTAATTTAATTGTACTTTTTAGTTACGCAGAACTTGATAAATTAATTACTTCAAATTTTAAAATAAAAAAAATAATAACTTTTTCTACTACACTGATGGCCATTAAAATTGCAACGCTAGGATGGAATTATATGATCAACGTCAAAACCACATGAAAGGAAGAAGAGTTTAGGATATGCAAATGGTAAGTATTTCAGTGCATTTAGAGAACGCAGGAGGGAGAAACGGCATCTGAAGTACTGTATAAAAGAAAAGATGGATAGTGGATTTCTGAGCGCTTTATAAGGTCGGAGTTTACTCAGAATATTGTGTTATGCCTCGAATAAGAAGAAATGTTTACCAGCAAGTGTCGGAATTTGATAGAGGCAGGATCGTTGCATATCGAGAGTATGATTTTTAAATCATGTTAACACACTTTTCATTTCATTAAAACTTCTTTAAAATCTACTAAGCAAGGGGGGGGGAAAAAACATTTTACAATATATTGATCCAACTAATAAATTAAATTATAATTTTTACATAAAAAACAGGGTTTTAAATATATGAAGAACGTTCACAGATTCTAATACAATATCACATACTTTCGCTCCTTTAGAACATAAAATCGTATACTTCCGTAATTTCAGCAGTGGATTTTGAACAGTTTTATAAATGTAGCCTTAGGGCGTTTAATCACGAAGTTCTACTTTCAAAGAACTGAGAAACAAAACATGTACTTTTTACTTTCGTCATTGTTTAAAAGTTAACCAGGAATACTTTAAATTCGACAAAATTTTGTCAAGTCTTGGAAAAACAATATCACGTAATTTTGAAATTATGTTTATATCTGTTCTTAATTATTTTATTTCGCTTGAATGCAAGCTGATTTAGAGTAATAATATTAATGGTTAATATTAATATTTCGCTTGAAACTTAATTTTTTTTTTCCTTCTCGTTTTTCACTACTTACATTAAAAAAATTAAAGCAACAAAAAATCAGTAATCAATAAATAAAAATAATTAAATAATCTAGGTATGAGATATGTATACTTGTACAAAATGATCATTTTAAATAATAAAACATTTTAGCAGAAATATCTTTCTTTTTTCGGAAATTCACTTCTTTATGATAGAAAATAAAATTGAACGATGATTATATTATAAAAGTAGAGAAATAGAGTAACTGATTTAAATATATTGAAATCTACTTTTTTTTTATAAGAGAGAAAATATTTTGCTTAAGACATATGGTGAAACGAAAACAAAAACTATGATATATATATATATATATATATATATATATATATATATATATATATAAAACTATCTATATATTAACTAAGCATTCTTTGATACTTTTTTCTGAATAAATTGTAACATTTGTTGGTTAAAAACTTGCATAAATTTTTAATAAATAAAATTTATTTGTATTGTTATAGAAATATATATACGCATGTTATTCTACGGGGGAAACGATGATTTTTATATATGACAAAAAAAAAAAACTTTCTCATTATCTACATGGCAGTAGGAATGTTCTATTTTGATACAAAATTACTCATAAGTTCAAATTTTTTGTATTAATTGCGTTAGGAAAAATAGATATTGCTAATCCATCATTTACCACATTTGAAATACGCACATTGCAACCAATGTGAACTTTCAAAGCTCAACTTTGTGAGATACTGAATTAGCTACAATTTATCCTCATAGATGGCGTAATAGAAGCATACAGCCATAACGTGCTGAGTTAAACTTCTATGGTCTCCTTTCGCTTTTAATTTTTTTTCTTTCTTACTTATTTTTTCGTGAATGTGACCGATATCGATAAAGTTCGAACGCAGAATATAATAAAAATTATATATCTATCTATCTATTTCTCTCTCTCTCTCTCTCTATATATATATATATATAAACTATTGATCATTTTTTACGCCGATAGACAATATACTTTTTTTTCTCCCTCTCTCTAAAAACTTGAGTATGGAACTCCTTTGTTTACAAGCAACAAGCATGAAAGGTTGTCAGTTTCAATAGAGTCTGTTGTTCGCATTCACAATGCATTTCGGAACGAGATGTCCATTTTTACTTTCCTTAAACTTGTTTCATCTCTATGAGCCAGTTCAAGAGCTATTGTTAAGCATGTCGTACAGGTGTTGATCTAAAATTGATGGAATGACGGCGGCAAACGTATAGTACATTTATTATTTTTGCATCCATTGGGGAGAAAACCCCTTTCATAGAATTCTTAGTACAGTAATTGATCGTCACATGCCTTTCATCTGATGATTTATTTCACTTTGTATGGATAAAATTGTTTTGGCTATAATATATGTGATGAAATAATTTATAATTATTATACCCTTATGAATATCAAACGCATTCAAATGAATTCAGCTTAGTCTAAAGATCTTTTACTACAATAGTACAAAATTATGTGTAATAATTAAATTCAAATAAAGAGGATTTCAATAAGGAAAAATATGAGAATTAAGATAATTCATATAACAAATAAGCTAAGCAAAATATTTCTGATAAGATTCACGAAGTTGACAATTCAGTTATTTACTTCATCAATAAGAATACGAGTCTCAAACAAAGAAGGATACTGGGAAAAAATAACTATGAAACAGTCTAATATATTACCTGGTTGATTATGATTCAAAAATGTTATCTACATCAAATAAAATCTTATAAAACTTTTGACGTTTATAGTGAAAGAGGCACAAAAATACAAATTGAAACTGAATTCTTGACCTCAAATGATTTATTTTAGGATATTTCAGTCATTTGATTGGGAAATTTATATCGCACACAAGCATGAAAAATGTCATAAATAGAATGAAATTATTTGTCAAACAGGAAGAGAACATAATAAAAAGCAATTTGCTAATAATAGAACATAATTTTAGAATGACGCTTCCATACTGTAATATTCTTTCTATGAGAAAAAGGGGTCTTTTTGTAAACAGAAGAAACTATCGAATATAAATTGAAGGAAGAAAGTAA
Source organism: Nephila pilipes (assembly GCA_019974015.1). Lineage (NCBI taxonomy): Eukaryota > Metazoa > Arthropoda > Arachnida > Araneae > Nephilidae > Nephila > Nephila pilipes. The sequence continues at coordinate 1,080,124 of BMAW01026059.1, forward strand.
ATTTTGACTTCCAACGACTGACACGAAAAGAGAGGAGGATTATTATATAACGAGTCTCGGAAGTCTATTCGTAGACAAATATAAGTATGTGGTCACGAATGTCAGTATTTTTTACGACACTGTAAAAACATGACAAAAGAACTTACTTATTTGGCCCCATATTCTGTTGCAAAACATGTTACAGTGACTGACTAGAATTTTGTAGCACGAACATTGAACCGTTTTAGGCCGGTATTCTGAACCGATTAGCTGTTCTGTAAAAAGTTTGTCTCAGTATTTTGTCGTACAGTTTCTTTTAATTAAAATATTCCAAATGCTCAGACAAATTAAAATTATTTTCACTTTTACCTATTGTAACTTCTTCTTTAAGAATCGAATATAATCTGTTGTTTATTAGAGAGATCACGAACTACATTTTAAACCGTTGAATTAACAAGATTTGGGAGAACTCCCTTTTTTTCATATAATACAAGAGCGTTCGATTTTATTTAAGGTTTTCTTTTCTATGCGGACACCTTCTGCACCAAACGGGCAAATTTCTCGAGCTATACTTTCGTCATGGATTGGAGTGCTTCGAAGTCATTAAATAAAATATATATATATATATATATATATATATATATATATATATATATATCATTGAATGAACAAATTCACTGAATAAAGAAAAATTATAATTTAAAAGAAGATAGATTGTAAATAAACAAAAGTCATAATAAAAAAAAATTTAATTGAAAAAATTATAAAACCAAATTTTTTTTTGAAAAAGCAGAAAAAAGGACGATGACAAATTTAACGTTGTTTCAGGCTTTAGACTGTTAAGCTGGATTATTCATAATTATTAGAAAAACTACCCCTATCAATAAAATATATTGTTGCAAGTGGTTATAAAGCCAAAAATATAAAATGAAAGAAAATTAAAAATTGAAGGATAAATCCTGAAAATTAAATTTAAAAAAAAAACACACAAGATGCCAAAAAAAAAAAAAAAATATTTAACAACTAAAACGAATATATATATATAACGAAAACTTTGAAATCCTGAAACTGTGATCAAAGGAAATTGAAGGAGATAGAAGAAATACATTTTAAAATGGAAGACAAAGAAGAAATGCATCTTATAGAGACCCCATTGGTATTATAAGTAATCTTAAGTAAGCGTTTGCACACATGTTAATGTAAAATGTTATTTTTATATTTTAAATATACATCTTGTATATTGGAAATCAAATACAAATTTTATTTCGTTTGAGAGCATACAATTCAATATGTCTGAAGTGTTCATTTAAGATTGCAGCTTCATATAATTTCATTTGCTAACTTTAGTGTTTTCATTTTAATTCAGTTTCCATTATGAATTAGAAAAACTTTAGTAACTTCTCATTTATAAAAAGAGTTAGCTTTATGTATATGGAAATTATAATTTCTTATAACTTATCGTTTATTTTTAACACAAATGTCTCTGTAGAGTATCGATTTGTAAAATTGAAATAAGGGGCCACTAAAATTATCAACAAATATTAGCTTTCTAGAATAATGAATGTAAATGCAGAGTAATTATTCTTTTTAACTTCATGTTTATTGTCAAGCATTTTAAAATATAGCGTTAGTTATGTCACGCATCAATAAAAGAAAATTAATCCCACTGAAACATCTTATTATTAGTGGACAGCGTCGTCAGTAATACAACATACAGAAGACTAGTTGAAAAGATTACTTATCCTACTTTGAAGAATTCTTAATGAATGAAATATGTTTTGAAAAGTTCGATAGAAAAAGTATACTTTCATTATTTTATGATACTCAGTCTTATATATTTATTGCTTCATTAAATATGATTTAATTCTTTCCAACAGACTTTATTTTTCTTCTGGTGAGCCCATGTTCATTAACCGTAACTATAACTATTATGTTAAAATCTGCAGCAAATTACTTCTTTTTACAAATAAGTCTATTCTCAGTTACAGTCTCCAGGAGGGAATAAAAGGGCTTAACGTTGAGATTTATACCTTGAAAATAGGAGATGTAATTACGTTTTATCTTAAAACAGTTGAAGTAAATTTAACTTGGGCTGCTTCGAATCTGGATTTCAGAATAATTTGTTAGTTCGTGAATTAAGTTTGCTGCTACTTGCATATCCATCTCACATTCGTTAAGTTGATTATTCTATGTTACTACAAGTCAAGTCTTACTTTTGTTTTATTTCTCAGGCAGACAGTTTTATAAATTAATTAATTGAACAAAAAAGAGCTATTTAGCTCGTAGTCTGTCTCTTATGAGTAATTATTTTCCAACCTTGGAAGTACTTACGTTAGTTAATCAAATAAATCAGACAGACCTATTTTCATGCAAATCTTGGCATCAGATAAAAACCGTTATATTAAATAGAATAGTTGTAAGTCATTGAGTTATCAGAATAAAATAAGTGATAATAATAGCAAATAATGAAATAAACTCTTCAGATGTCTTAAAATCTTTACGTTGGTTATAATTACTTAAAAGGAAATTTGTATCAATTATTGAATCAAAAATGGCTAATAAAAGGATTATTGATTCACTCAGATGCTTAAATCAGGGGTTTCCAAAGTGGGGTACGCTAGGTGATACTTGGAGGTACGTCAAAGAAGTAAGCTCTTAATATTAATAATACGTTATATCAGCATTACATTTATATTATATCATATTAATACTGATAATATTATGCTATTATATTATATGGATGTCAGCAGTTGCCGAGTGGTCATGACCGCAAGCTCGCGTTCGTCGAGTCAGGGATTCGAGTCCTGATGTCACTTAAGACCACCCTTTAGTAGGTCTGATGCTAGTTAAATCTGTCGAGGATTAATGTCATCTCATGGCGTAGTGTCTTCTCGTCGCTTGAATTAGGTTTAAACTTACAAGGTCCATCCCTAATAGCCCTCATGTTGTGCGATGTTAAAAAGCAATGAATCAATCGAAAACTGTACTATGTGGAGTACAACTTATTATTATTTTCTTCTTAGAAGTGGGGTATCAAAAAAGTTTGAAGAAGCCTGACTTATAGGTAGCCCATATATAAGACGAGCTTCTTACCTAAAATCTCTTAATTACAATTAATTTTGGAACGAGAAACATTTACAGTTTTGTGTAATACGAGTATATGATATGCGACCAGTTCCCAAGATGATTTACGTCAGTGGATATTAGTTTTTACAATTTTAGAACAAATAACTTTCTTGAACTTGTTCAGAGATTAAAAAAAAGTTTTCACCTTAAATGCTTTAAAGTAATCTGTTTGTTTAAGAAGACAGAGAAAGAGAAGTATTTCTTAGTTGAATTTAAAGAGCTTTTTGATTTTGTTTTAGATTGACTTTTTCTTCGTAGAAACTTTTCTTTGTAACATATGTCAACTTTAGAAATAATTCAGGATATTAAGCTTAAATTGAGGGAATCAATAGTGTTTGTATTTTTATTTCGTGGTTGTGTGTGTATATGTGCGAGCATGACATGTAATCCTTTGCATGAATGGTAATATATTGTGATTATATTCATTAATTTTTTTCTTAAAATGGTTAATTAAGTTAGTTAAACTTAATAAAGGAAAATTTAAATTTTTAATATAAAAATCAAGAATTGAGAAAAATATTGTTAAGCGTGAAATACATATATGTGTCTCTCTCTACGAACTGTTTATGCATAAAATAAAATAAACTTGAATGCAGAAAAATTTTACCGAAACATTATAATCCGAATTTTTAGGATATGTCATGTTATATTTGATTTGTATGATTAGCTCATCCTCTATATCAGCAATGCCATTTTAACTAATAAAACAAAAATTAACAACATTTTTAATTTTAAAATCCTGGTTTTCAAAAATTAGATTTGTTTCCCCTGATGTTTTTTTAAACAATTATAATTATTATTTTAGCCATCAACTAAATATTTTCTTAATACAGACTTTGTCTGCTTTTAGTTACAGTAAAAAATATCTAAGCATATATTTTACTGAAACTATTATTGTTCAATGTAAAATTTACTAGAATGATTCTAAACACTATTTTTGGTTCACTATATTCGTGTCTAAGTAATTATCACAACGTTATTGTTATCAAATTTAAAATAGCGCTTAATTTCAGTTTCCATGGTTTAATTTATAAAAGTTATAAGCTAATTGAAATTGAAATGTATTTTTTTGTAATACTTTAATCAAAATATTACTTTACTAGCATAAAAACGATTTGATTTAGTTGAAGTATAATAATACTGTAATTCATCGAAGATAATTTTCAACTGTTTCATTCATAATATAACACAAAACACTGTGAAAACATTATATCCATATTTAATATCTCAGAAAATATAGAACTCTCCTTTAAGAAGTTTGTGAAGAGTTTATGTAAGATATTTAATCTATGTTGTTAATAAGTGTATTGCAGAATTGATCTACATGAATATGTATTTTCGGCATTAAATAGGGTATTTTTATATGAAAATCATTAATTATATTACCAGAAAATATAATGCTAGAGAGTGTTCAGAATTAAAGAGTTCTGTAAACCTTAAGAAATTGATTAAAAGCAAAGTCAGTGCTATAACTCCTTTCATATTATCTCCAGATTAAAAACAGTGATTAACGGTACTCTAAACGGATTTTTTTGATCATGAAATAAGATTACATAAAATGAAATTAGAACAACAAAAGAGCTCATTCTGTATTACATGTAAGCCTTAATCTCAGGCCTTAGAACATTTTCATGATTAGTTGTAAATATTCTCAATGAATGTGGTAGCCAAAACGCCCTCTACCTTAACAGAAGTTTTAAAGCATAATTCTAGGCCAAAGTACGTGCAATGAATTATTCATCACTAAAAGTCATCAACATCGGAAATAAAGCACGGTACTGTAGGTCAAACATTTCTAATTTCCATACCACTAAGAGTAGCAACTCTTCCCAGCAATTGCATTTTCAACGTGAAAGTTTTCTAATGACCCTGACTGTCTTTCAAGTAAATTTGAGTTATTTTTAGCCATACGTACACGAAAATGGTGATAGAAATTGTGACAAAAAAACTGCAAAATTAACTGGCAAGGAAAACATTGACGGCGAACTTGTGCACGCAAAAGAAAAAATCCTTTCGTTCTTGTGAGAAATTTAACTTTGATCACAGTACATGGAGAGGTGTCCCAAAGCAGCAGAAATAACAAAAGATTGTATCAAGAATTTTAATAATGGTCATAAAGTACATAAAATGGTAACGAGAGCTGCAAAAAAAAAAAAAAAAAAAAACTGCTGTTCTTTCGTACATAAAAAGAACTCTTGTATTTTAATAACAATGTTGTCTTTTTCCCCCCTCAAATTATCAACAAAGCATTAACAAATCTGATTTTTTTAAAAATAATTTACCTAATTTGAGAAAAAAAAAATTACAACTTTACAAAACCGTTGATTATTAGCCTGGAACCTTTCTATCTGCTCACTTGTGCGTGTGATTCTATTGGTGCGTGATCGCTTTTAACTTTTTTAAAAAAGGTACTTGTAGAAATGCCGGATATATATCAACTGAAACCTTGAGAAGAATGCTTAGTTCTCCGAAACTAGATTCCAAAAGGAAATTTGATATGCTTATTATTTTTCTTCAGAGTGTTAAATAACAAATTTCATTTCCCCGAGTCATTGCAGGTGTAAGTTATTCAGAAAACTTGTATTGCGAAAATTTCACAGAAATATGCCTTTTTTAAAACCACTGTTTGAAAAGATAATGGAAACAAAGTGATTCATCATTTAAATTTTTTTGGTTGTTTTAATAGCTTTTCATTGTTTTTAGATAACAATCTCATACCTTGTAGTGTTTTTAAAACTTTCATAAGAAGGTGTGCTTTTATCTGTCTTAATTTTAAATCCCCATGCTTTTTGTGTTTCATTCTTTTGTGTGTGAAGTCCGTAAAATTTTTAAGCAAATTTCTGATTTAACAATATGAAACCATTCTTTATAATTTATCCTGAATTAACAATATATTTTGCTGACATATTTAACAATAAGTATTTTATTCTGATTTAAGAATATATTTATATTCCCTACATTTTATATTTTATTTCGTAAATATCAATACATGTATGTAATGAACTCAATTCAATGTGATATTATTTTCATATTGAAATACTTTAACGCAATTTCAATGAATGCTTTAAAGTTTATAAGAATTTGTGTGTGCATAAATATAGAGATACGTTTGTTTTCACAAGGATCAAATCGAAATATTAGAGAGTTTCAGGTCGATTAACTTATTTTTTTTATTAACCTCGCGCTAAAAGCAACACGATGGCTATTAGCGACGAACCTCGTAATTTTGAACCTTGGTCAAGTGACAAGGACGGCACCTGAACTGGCACCTTCCTCTCCTAATTTCCTCAACAACCTGAGGACTTAGAGCTCCGACAGATTAAAGGTGCGTCAGCCGGGGCTACATGGCGGGTCTTTAGTGGCATCAAAGTTCGAACCCACGTTAGAGTTTCAGAAAACATTAGAAAGTATTTCTTCGTGGCAGAAAAGACATATCACTGAGTTCCCTAAAACTATCGGTACGAATAATTTAATTTTTCATTATAATTAGTCTAACTTACATAAAAGGTTATTTTTTTAATAAATTATTTTGTTTTAATCGAGTGATTTACTCGAATCAATATACATTATATCCGAAACTTAATTCAAATATTTATTGCAATTTCTTGTAAAATATCGATCAGAATCCACAACATAGTTTACGAACTAAAACGTATAAAATATTTAAAAATAAAAAATAAAAACTTTCATCACAAATAAATCAAAAGTTTAATATTTATTCAAATAAAAATAACTAAGCTCATCTACTTAAACGATGCTCTTATCTTGTAAGATATACTGACGCATGATCTCTTTTTAGAAAACACTGCTTTGAAAGAAAGTATTGAAAGTAATTTATTTTTCTTATGATGACGTTAGTTGCGAATGTTTAATTTCACTTGTATAAGGTTCTTATCGGCGCTACATTATGCAGTAGATTAAAACTCTCTTATGGAACGAAGAGAATGTTATAGTACAACAAAGAATTACTGAAGGGAGTAAAGAAAATCATAACTGAAACCTTAAGGAAACTTATATACAAGTAATAAATTAAGCATAGTATAAAATATTTAGGCATTAAAAATTACACCATTTTATTTCAGTCTAAATTTAACTTTCGCCCTTAGACATTTTTAATGTAGACTGGAATTTTTTTTCCTATCTATTTCATATGTTTTTTGAGTACGATAAGCTTTAATCACATGCGGTAAGCTTTAACTTCTTTACAAGCAATATAAATTAATTAAGTATAAAACTTCTTAAGTATAAAAATTATACGATTTTATATCATTCTAAAATTATTTTTCGCAATTAGGGAATTTTTTAATGTAATTTGGATTTCTTTTATCAATTTCATATGCTCTTCGAGTACAATAAGCTTTAACTACATGAGTATAACAGTTATAATGCATTAAAGAGGTTGTTAAAGTTATTTGAAAGTTCCTAATTATTATGGTTAAGTCTTGTAAGATATTAATTTCACAGGGAAAGGAGCTGGTTTGCATCAAAAGATGAAAATATTTACAGATATCTTTTTTTTTAAAATGCGATTGAAATAGAAAAGGCTTTTATATTCAATCAGTAAGCAAATAAGGTGTGGATATTAAATAACGAGACTGATGCAACTACAGAGGTACCAATGTGTCAAAAGCCGGTGAGCGACAGCTGCTTAGAGTGAAGCCTTCTCTTTCGAATGCAATGCCTATCGCTTCTGTAAGTAAATATGTATAGTCGTAGGCTTTGTCCGTATTAGAGATTTTTGTTGTTGTTTTTGTTTCGCCGGAAAAATCGTAAGTGTAAAAATAGAACAACGAATTGAAACTTGAAATTTCGGAAAACCGCTACTGAAACTTATAATTTATTAAAAGAAGAGAGTGGCAGTGAAAGTTTATCGCGTGATCGTGTTTTTGAGTGGTTTAAGCGTTTTCAAGATGGCCGACAAGACGTTGAAGATGATTCATGTACTTCCACGTCACGAAGATTCGGGTCGCACTTCCACGTCAAAAACGGATAGCAATATCGAAAAAATTAGTAATCTAGTTCGATCTGACTGTCGATGAAGTATTCGCGCGATTGCTGAGACTGTAGGGATTGACAAAGAATCTGTACGGCAAATTTTACATAACAATTTTAACATGCAAAAAGTATGTGCTTAAATTCGTACGTTTGGACAACAAGAAGCTCGCAAAAATATTTGTATTGACACTTTGAATGTCATTGAAAATAACCCAAACTTATTGGAAAGGATAATAACGTGTGATGAATCGTATCGTAGTTTTTTACTTATGATATTTAAACGAAGTGCCAGTCTATACACTGGAAGAGCCCATCTTTACCGAGAGCCAGAAAAGTTCGAATGAGCAAATCGAAATTCAAAGCAATGATGGTTGTTTTCTTCGATTTTCATGGGATGTGTACATTCACTGGGTTCCTAAAGGTCAAACTATTAATCAACATTACTATCTTCGCGTTCTTGCTGATAAAAATAAGGAAAAGACGACCTAAATTGTGGAAGGACAAGTCATTTCGCAATGTCTGTCAAGAGGTTTCTAGCCAAGTACAGCATCCCAGCATAGACCCTCCGTCTTATTAGCCGGATCTTGCGCCATTTGACTTTTATCTTCCTAAGGTGAAATTTACATGAAAAGAAACAAGATTTGAGTCAATTGAAGCTGTGAAAGAGAAGGCTCCCCACGTCCTGAAGGAATTGACAGAAGACTTCCAGCACTATTTCGAACGATGGAAGATTCGCATGGAGCGTTGTAGGGATAGAGAACGGGTGTGTATTGAAGGTGATAAAAAGTAAAGGCATACGATTACAAAATAAAATGTTTTTACAGCGTCTGTCTTGTTATTCAATAGCTACACCTCGTATATAATAACGCTGTTTTTTGTGAGGATAAGAGTTCTAAAAAAACTTACATTAAAGATTTTTTTCCTTAAATAAATTTCAATAAAACAGAAATAGTTTGAAATATTATAATTGCAAAAAAAAATAAATAAATAAATAAAAAAGAACATTTATAACTCTACAAGTATTTCAAATTTTTTTAAAGCATACCATTTATATCCGTACAATGTTTTAAAAAAATCAACGAGCTTATAGCTCAATGTAAGATATTTAAATGTATGATACATAAATATTATGAGTTAATAGGCATTGATATGAATTATGAATATAGAAACTTAAGAGTAAATCCTAAATAAGAAAAGAAAGCAAAGAAAATTAAAACCATAAAGAAAAAGAGTATTACATTTTTCAACCTGAATCTGGCTTTTGACAGATTTGCTGTTAAACAATGTAAACAAACATTAGTATTGGAAATTCAAATTTCAAAATTAATCCAAATGGAAAATCCATAAATGAAAAAAAAGTGCAAAAGACGAAATGAAGTAAAATATATATGTTGACAGAGATATACTAAAAAAAAAAACCTGCATACCTAATGAAAATAAGAAATGAACGAAAATTAACAATAAATCAACCAGGTTAAAGAAGAGTACAAAACCTTACAAAAGACGCCATGCAGGCAAAGACTTCCCCGCAAACCTTCCGCTTACGAATCACAATTATCTAGCTTAAGCTTAAACTAGAAACGTAACCTAATGCCTTCTATCAGAGAGAAAGAGTACTAATGCAAAAAAAAAAAAAAAAAAAAAACTTTAAGCACATTGAAAAGAAACAATTGAAACAAAATGGGGGGAAAAGAGAGAGGAGAAACACTAGAAAACTATAAACTCTAAAATATATAATTATTAAGCTTAAAATTATTCTCTCTCTCTCCCTTTATAATTTTCATTTATTCTAAAATTCTTTCTTCTTTCATTTGGTAATCAAAGTTACCGTACAAAAAATGTTTTTCGAACTTACCTAAGTTTAGTATAATGCGTCTGCGTTGTTGATAAAAGAAATCGAATTCAAAAGATCCTGACAGCTGTTTCGAAAGATATTGTATATAAAATAAATCGATTGTAAGTGTGTGTATATGTGATCTAGATTCTTAAGTTCATATCTACTTTGTAACGACCTACTAACGTATTTCACAATGAGATTTTACGTCATTGGTAGCTATCAATGATTTACGTCGCTAAGAGTCTGATTTCATTGAAATGTAATACAAAATGTTAACGCAATTCAATCTCCATCGTTATCTTTCTATAATGTGTGTTCTACTCTCAGTTCTCTGACTCTCTACAGGTTAAAAGTGAAGTACGATAAGATTGTTTGTGTTTGTTTACCTGTAATCATTTTATTGTTCATTTTAAGGAATAAGGTTAAATATTGGGAATTTTAATAACTAAAAGCATCTTCATTTCCTACCAGAAGGTAAAGGGATATAATATAATTCTATCTCAGGCATTTTGGTGGGCTGCTTCAAGATTGAATTCAGTACTCAAAAGGGAAAATTTGGGAACATTGTAACATGAATTAAATTTTACTCTTAATGTGCTGATATTAAGCAAAACGACTCATGAGTGTAGGAATGTGAAACCAGAATAAGACAATAATGAAATGAAACTGTTGCTTTATGAAATGGTCAATACTTTTTAAGAATTAATATTACGCACAATTCTTGAAAAAAGCATTGGAATAAGAATATATTAAAGATAAACATTTAGTAAGACCTATTTTATGAGATTGTATATACTTTTAATTGATTGATATTATATACAATTGATGGAGAGCTGAGGATTTTGGAGAAAAAGTGCTTCAAATAATAATCTGTTCCACGCTTTGTTTATGCTGTTTCACGCTTTTATCATTATGGATGAAAGTTTCATGAACTAGCTGTTCGATATTGTTTAAGCAATACCTTCAAGACATTATTCAGTCATTGAATTGTTGAAAGTACCACCGCACTGCTTTAAAAAGGCAAATGAATGCTTTGTTATTCAAATGTGCAGTACATTAGAGAGGGAGAAATGAATTTCAATATATATATATATATTGTCATTTTACTAATACAGCGAATAGAGTAATATTAAGTACTTCATTGACTTCTTTTTAATATGATAGTTCTTAATAATATCAGAGGACGCCTTTTAAGCACACTAGCATTTCCAGTTGAAGTTTATTCGCTTGTTTGACAACGGATAATTAAACAGATGTTTAGCAACTTGTTTACCTCTTTTTATCTTTTCGATATCTCAATACATTATTATCAGTCTTTCATTTAATATCTTTGGAGGATTTTCTGGGGAATGCACTCAATACTCAAGTACAAACATTTTATTACTGCTCTTCTATAAGGTTGGTGAACTCCTATCTTTTCAATATCTCTACGTATTTTTCAAAAAATATGAACATAGAATGATTTTGAAGAATTTATTGATTAGCTCTAATTGTAATCAAATTAAAATGTTATCTGATAATATTACATCGAGCTTCCGAATCTGATTTTGAAAACATTCTACATTGCCAGTTAATTGTTAGCAACAAATCATTTTATTTTTACTTCTATGCCACTTTTACTAACTAGTGGGAAAAAAAATGGGAAAAATGATTTTTAGAAAAATTCTTGAAATTTTCACACTCATTAACCGAAGCTCCTTTGTTGATACAAGATGAAAGAAAGCTATCAAAGTCTGAGTCTATTTTCAATGAAATACCTTACATTAGCAGATCAGATATGCATAATTTCCAGTAGTAAGTAGAAAAAAGAAAAGTAAAAAAATTACGTTTCAAAGAATCAGTGATGGTGCTCCAGTTTTCTGCTACTCTGAAATACGAGTACATTTGACAGTTTTTTTTTTTTTTTTTTTTAAATGAACTGCAGAAAATGTAGATTATTTATCTGCCTCAAAAACGAAAAATCGAATGCACTGAGACATATTAGTTTTACTTTTGCTTTTTTTTTTACAGATTCAATAACTGATACTAATTCAATAGAAATATCTCTATATGCAAGAAGAAGGTTTCGGGATAACGATGGATTTATAAGCCAGTTACGATAATTACGAATATACTAGAATAAAGTATAATTATGAGAGAGAATATAAAAGATCAGTTTAATGCATACCAAAAATGATATAGATTTTAATTGCCTTATATTTCCCTAATCATGAAGTTATTTGTAAAAACCTTTAATAATGTTGATAGGAAATTACATTAATAAAAAAAAATCGATTGTTATTGAACAAGTAGTTTCTTATGATCTTTTTAACATGAAATTTAGCTGATGATTTTACAAGAAAAATATGAAATTTGGATGACGTGATAATTTTATATTAATATACGATTCTCTTTGTCGCAGTGATATTCTGAATTTATTTACATTTTTTTAAAAGAATTTTATATTACTTTTGCCATATCATATGCATTTGTGAAATTAGTCCATTTTTTTTTACAAGTTAATAAAAGGTAAAAAAGAATCCCCTTCTGAAGAAATATTTCAATGACAGTTTTATGAATTAAATTCAAAATTCTATACTACTCTCAATGCAAATCAGCAATAATAATAATAATAATAACCTCAAAGTCGACCACATAATTGTGTTTTTTTTCTACTTAAAGGGACACCCATCTTACTGAGATTTTTTTTCACATCCAAATTTTCGTGCAAAATTGAAAACATTTTACCTTGTGACATGCTAGTGGCCTCAACTATTTCGCGCACATTGATTCGTCGATCACTCCAAAGCATATCGTGGATTTTGTCAATCATTCCAGGAGCAGTCACATCCATTGGACGCCTCAAACGACGTTCATCTTTTGCGGATGTACGGGCATGTTTAAACTCATTTACCCAATCGCAAACACAGGAGCAGATGTGGCATGAACTTCATCCAACTCAGCTTTGATCTCTTTCGGTGTTAAGCCTTTTAAACGTATAAGTGTTTTTTTTTTCACCGCGCTCGAGAAATTCACTCCCCCCCCCATTTTTTAAAAAATTAATATGAGTTTCTTGCTCCAATCGACAATAAAAATGTAACCATAAGATGGAAATAACTGAGACTTAGACAGTTGTCTAGTGAGTCATGATGCTTACTAAAAATAAACCATTTTCGATGCTATGAGTGCCATCTTTTGAATTTTCCAAAGACTTACTGAACGACCCTCGTATTTCTTTTATCATGCAAATTACAAACAATTTTCTATTTTTATCAGCTTTTAATATTTCTGCTCGAGAGTCAGACGTTAGCAACAGAAAGATAAAAAAAAAATCTAAAAACAAAATATCATCAACGTTGAAGCGGATTTAGATTAGAAATCACTTTCCTTCGTCGTTATCTAATGACCAACTTTCATTTTTATGGATGTTCTACAGTTTGAATAAAATAAAAAGCATTTCAAATTAATGTAATGTTATGTAGGGAAATAAATTTGAAGTAATTAATGAGAAGTTGGTACAATTAAAGAATGACTAAATGTCTGTTTTTCTCCTCTGAATGTTTTTATGTGCCCTGAATATTTTATGAGCGCAATAACAGATGTATTATAAAAAGGATTTCATATTTTATGAAGTCCTTTCAAGTAAGAAATATGCTCTTCTTTCTGACTTTTTTTGCTTCATTAAAGCTGATATGTTTTAGATGTTCTAAGGCGTACTTAGAATTTACTTGAAATTTTACTGTACTGTTATAGGGCTGAAATCCTCGTATAAATTTCAAATAAAAATATTGACTTTAAGTTAGTTATAAATGGAATGAGTACTACTTCTAAGATGTATCTTGTATTTATTGGTTTCCTCATAATTTTTATTATGGTATTATCTTAGGATCTTTCGAAGCAAACTTTAATTATTAATTAACATAAAAATGTACGATTTTTTTTAATTCGAAAATTTAATTATTTCGATAGAAACTTTTTCTTCTAATACAAAATATTTTTAATTTTTTTCTTTAATCTGATGCTATTAATATTTACAAATAAAAATGTTTTACTTAAATATCATATAATTAAATATATAAACATATATTTAATTATATGTTTTATGTATTTTTACTTATACATTTTTTTATATCAGCTTTACAAAAATTACATACATGCTCAAAGCCCCGATTTCATAAATATTTGATCGCTCTCTTATTTAATCTTCGAGACAAGTTGTCTTGACAATGAAAAAAATAAAACAATAACCATAGATTTTGAATTCAATTTTTTTTTAAAAAAAATCATGTTGTTGGAGAAACCAGTTAGACATAAAGACACTTATTCCTCACACAACTGATTTATCTTTCTGTAGTAAACCTCCTGTTACCTCTCTTGATTTTTAAAAGCACGATTTTTGACAATTTCATTTGCTGTTGCAAAAATACTGAATAATTTTGCTACATTTTCGCAATACTACGTTCTACGATTTTGAAATAGTAAATAACATATACATATGTAAGAAATGTTATTCACATAAGCTATTATAATATATGTATTTCACTTTTGTGATTCTTTCGTTTACCCAGTTATGTGAAATCCAGAATATGTTAATAATTTGTTCTCGCTTGGCTGGTCGCTGAATGCTAATAAAATTTGTTTTGAAAGTTGTGAATGCGCAATGTTGTGCCCATTATATATATATATATATATATATATATATATATATATATACATATTCTTACTTAGTGAACTTACAGAACGTTAATAATAACCTGGAGAAAGCGTTTAATACTGCGTGATTTTGTAAGGTAACTTTTAGACAAACTACTTGAGGGTAATTAATAATATATTATAAAAGGAGAGAGCAAATTCAGTAGTGAAAGGAGATTTTCGAGGGGAAAAAGAACCCGCTAATTTCACTACAAACATTCCATATGTATTAAATAAGATGACTTCACTGTTCCATAGTGCGTCGAAATATAAGACAGATATAATTTTGAACAGATAAAATCATAAAATGATATGTAGACTTGTAAACATATTTGGGTAATTAAATAAATAGGTTTTTCAGTTACTTTAAAAGTGAAAGAAAATATATGATGGAAAATAATACGCACGAATCGCACGCCAGACATACCATTCTTATTAAATAAATGATTTTACGTATGTATCATGAATAGATATGCAGACAAGTTTTTGATCAAATAGGATATTGTGAAATAATTCTTAGATAAATAATTATCAAATCACAACTAATTACACATTTAAAAAAAAGTAATATTCTTTTTTTAATGTTATATATATATATATATATATATATATATACTAATTTTTGTTTATTTACATTAAAATTGTAAAGGAACAGTAAAGAAAATATGGAGCAAATCAAGAAAAGGAAAAGAGGAAATGGTGAAAATTGGAATCTTTAATAGAAAAAGGTTACGGTCGTATAAAATTACATTTATTTCAATTCTAACCTAAATGCAAGCTTGGAAGATTTATTTTATTTCTGTTTAAGATTGATTTGATAGATATATTGCAATCTTTTGAAGTGTTTAAAATTTCACTTGTGAAATTTATAGTTTTTTTTAAGTATTTCATTTTAATAATTAATACATATAATCTCTTTTATCTGCTTTCTAACTGTATTTTACACGTTACTGACAAATTAATCTTATTTTTTAGTTGATTTTCATGCGTTACACTAGTTTGATAGCGAGTAAAACAGTAATATACTCTTTACATTTGCAAATTATGTGATTCATTTCTGGTATGCATTGAACTTCATGTAATTGAAATGTTCAGTTTCTTACTGAATGTATTTTTTTCATGAACTATGCTTGGCTGTTGTGAATTTATACCCGTTCTGTACTTTTAATATTGAGTAATAAATGTGTCTTTTTCATTGAAACAAATCAGAATTTTTTTTAAAAAAAAATTATGTTTCTCAGCATTAATTCAACAAAACGATGAAAGACGGTAACTCAAAACTGTGATTAAAAATTAGCATTCTACGAGTATCAGATATAATGCGTTACAAGACAAATGACAAATAAGTGCAAAGTTCGGATGATAAATTATGTTTGTTTTTAACTTTTAGAGAAGTATTAAAATATTTAAAGTAAATAAACGTAATATCTTCTTTTCCTTTTTTTTTCTATCTTTTTATTTTTCACATGTAAAAGGGATGATTGCAACAATTGATACCTATAGCAATATTGAGAACTTCTGCAGCTGCGATAACCAAGTGATCATGGTCGCGAGCTCGCGATTAGTGTTTTTACCAGCGAATTCTGGGTTCAAGTCCCGATTCCACATGAAATACCCGCCGTTTAGAAGGGTCGATTCACGGAACATATAACGAGACCAAACCCTCCAATTGGAATGGTGTGGAAGTTTGGCTAGGTGGAGACAGATTAAGTGTCGTCCTCGTCACTTGACCGAGGCTTAAAATCTCGAAGCCCATTGACAATTTCTAATCAATCAATCTATCATGTGAACTTTTCAACTTATTGAATGTAACAATAGTAGGATACGTTAAATTTGAATATATATATGTGTGTGTAAGTGTGTGTTTAATTATATATAAGCTTCAGATTTTATATAATTAAACGTATTACGTACAAAATTTTTAATAAAATTAATATTCCTATTTTATATATTTCAGCAAAAATTTCATATTAACTCATGTTAAAAATGTCAACTCAAGTTACATGTTAACATTTTGTGACTTAGATAACAGATGTTAAATAATCCTCAGTTTATACTTGATGCTAACATAGTGCAAATAAGAAGAAGCTCTTTTGTTTTCTCCATTGCTTTACTGTTAAATTTTTGTCATGTTAAACGTTTAGACTTCTTCGCTTTATTTTACTCGAAAACGATGTGAAAGTACAAAAGTAATGAATATGACGCATCGCTCTTGTATCTCAAGTAAGTCGTAAAAAAAAAAGAAAATTACAAATTAAGCTGCATTATGCTTAAATCTAGAATAATTTGGAATTCGGCCTTCATGTTCTTTTAATGTTCAAATCGTGAAGTATTCTTCGTTAATCTATTTCCCCCTATAAACCTGTTGAATGTCTAAGAAGTTACTCTCTGACAATTTTTTCTCATCTAGATATCAGTTCAAAAATGAAGAGCAATATTTCTGATTAATCGGACCAGCCAATAAAAAATTCGCTGAGTGAAAAATGAAATAAAGTGAAGAGCCATATAGTATTGTTTCAAAATCCCGTAATACTTAACTTGCTGAATAAGCAGTTATAGTATTGCAGAAAAACTTGTAGTCAACAGATTCTTATATAATTTTTAACTGGAGATTTAAATCTAATAACTGGAGAATTAAATTTAATAACCGGAGAATTAAATCTAAGTGCCTAACAATCTGAAAGTGTTTTTCACGGATAGAAAAAAAAAAAATTTCTAGTTTATGACGTGGAAAAATTTGCTGTAAATATTAAGAATGTGTAATAAAAATTTAGTTTTGCATTTTTTATCATTATGATTAGTTAAAACTTTGTCAATTTACTGCCATTTATCGTTGTAATATTTTTTTTCTCATCCGATCTTCAAAGGTAGTTCGAAGAAAAAAATATTCTAAGTAAGCTGTTACTTTCTTAGGAAAATATATCGTATGTTTACATGGAAGACTATCTTACACACGTTGGTAGCTATTTCTGTAATCTGTCGCGAAGATCACTGGGCATTACGATTTAAGCAGCTTTGAACGAGTCTTGACAGAAGGTGCCAAAAAATGAATCACTTAATCTCTAAAATCAACACGGAAATTCGAATTCTTCCGAGCAATGATCTCCAGGGAGTATAGTAACTACGCAACACCAGGGAAAACATCCAGCTTTCGATTCCTGTGTTACCGGGGAAACATTTTGGATGATGGAGGGCAGTGTTACCCGACACACATTACCAGATTAAGTGAGAAAATCAATGTTACAGTCAGAATTATCTACAGCATGACAAAATGACTGCCTCATGTTAACCTTCATTAGTTATATTTATTGTTACATATTTAATAATGCTTAAATATTAGATAATGTTTCAAATGATAATTAAAGAAACACTGGAAAATATGTAAGATCAGTAGAATATAAAAAATAACGAAGGAAAATATCAACAACAAAAAAACCCGAGATATTTATAACATAACTGGAGATATTTCTTATGCAAATAGTATAACTTTTTCAGGAATTTGTTTTATCATATTGATTATACTCAATTAAAAAAAATCTTTCTATTTTTGAATAATAGAAATTTAATTTTGTAAAATGATGTAAACTAGATTACCTTACCATTACTGAATACTTTGTTTTAAGTTATGAAGTTTTACGTTTTGTAGGCTGTTTTCAACTAATGTTAAAAACATGTTCCAAATTGGGAGCAATTTTTCAGTTTGAAAGGTGTCCCGATATTAACATATGCTTGAAAGGATGTAACATATACATCCATTTATCATGAAGCGTCCTTAAAATTTATAAGAAACATTTAATAAATGAACAATTTCTCTCTCTTACTGTAAAGTTAATGCATTTGGTATCGAATGCAAGAGACGAAATAGGAATTATATTTTATAAAGGAAAAAAAAATAGACTCATTGAAAAAGAAATGATTGGCATATTAACTTATACTGATCTCTATACTTTAGAGGGGTTAAAACATGATAATTAATATTAGGGTATTTTTCTATCTGATAAAACATTTCTTGACTCAGTCTTATTAAAAATCATTTAGCAAAATTAGTTTAAATGTAAGAATGTTTTCAGACACATATACAAAAATGAAATGCTTTTAATAATAAAAAGCTTTAAATAAAATATTGCACAATGTACTGAAAATCATTTTCGTATTTGATCATTTTCCAAAAAGGAAATTAACTAATGCATATCTTTGGGCCAATAATGATAATGATTGAATGCATATTCTCAAATGCCAGAGGCATTATAGAATCTCTCGCTTCTCATGGAAAAAATTCCACAATACGAAATCCCCCAACATCTGAAAGTGGAGGGAGAATTTCAGAACTCTCTCACTTACTCCCACATTCATTTCAAGATATTTCCCTCACGGGAGATCTTTAAACGGAGAGACTGGGGTTCTGGGAATTTTAGGAATTCTCTGCACCTCCTCGTTTCGATTACTAGACAGAAGAGAGAAGTTGGAAAAGTTTTGCTGCTGGGATGCAAAATTCAGCTGTCGCGCTCGCGCTTGAGAGGAATGTGGGGGAAGTCAGACCAACACTTCGGTGTTCAGGGAATTATGTTCAAGAAGTATATGTAAAGTATTGGAAAAATAGCGGAAAAATGGAATTTTTAAAATGCGTTGCTCTCGATCAAGTGTCTAGACAGATTTCGAAATTTCATTTGTTTTATATGCCGTTCTCGAAAATATGTCTCTTTCTTCTGAGAGAAAATATTCTACGAATTCTGCTTTTAATTAAATGAATTTTCTTCTTTTCGCGAGAGTGCATACAATCTTATTAAATAGAATGGGATACATTTTGTACAGATATCAATGTGCAATAATATTTCTTGTCGCGAATCTTGAATTTTTTAAAGAGGATAATAGTAAAGGTGGGGGAGGGAACCAAAAGAAAGCAATTTTATTAAGTTAAATTTCTAATAATTAACAGATGTTTGATTATTTAACTAAAATATTTTGATGTCTTGCAGTTGTACTGACTTCTATTAAACAGTGCCGAAAACAGTTTTTATACATGTATCCATATGAATTGTCATTCTGTGTAGGTTGCTTTCAGCGTTTTGAATTTCTTGAAGTCGGAAGATAATAGGAAAGAAAATGAAAAAGAGAAAAGATATATGTGTGAGAGATACAAACGATGTAATTGACATAAGATAACAATAACGTCATTTCATATTGTGTTAGAAAACGAGTTAAATAAGTAATTTCCGGTAGAGATGACGTAAATGAAACTAACTATACATGGTCAAATAACTCCAAATAATATAATTATTTACAAATAGGAATTATATCGGAATTACCTTTTTATTTATATAGATTCCTAAAACAAATTGATTCAAAATTACGTCAAGAAAAGTGCTTAACATAATTATTTAAATTGGCGATTTTCTTTACTTTTCAAGATAATCGAAACTAATTTTTATTTAAAGTTTATTGTACATTGATATTCACAGGTAGAAAGATATAATGCATTAATGAAGAAGAAAGTAATTTCCATTTCAAAATCTATCATATGTCCAGCTGATTTAAATATTCGCATATTGTAGTAAATGTAGTTAATAAATAATTTAATATCTAATGAATTCGCTTGTTCAGATGGAATTTTATAGCAACAGAGGATGAAGTAAATGGAACAGATTTAATTGAAACTTAGGAATCCAAATATCATTTAAAAGGCTTCACAAATGAAGAATGGAATGAATTTAAATCCCTTAAGAGCTTGTAGTGCTAGTTTTAATAGATCCTTCAAACAATGACGACATCACGGCATTTCTGGAGGCTATTTATAGATAGTTTTCCAATTAACGGCTTTCTGGATTACTTCGATTTTTCTAATTATAGGTAGTTGGAAAGTCTAAAGCATTTCCATTTTTGAAGATATAATGACTCTCAAAATAACTCTTTTAGCAACTCTCCTAAGATGTATAGATGTTAAAAAAGGATAGAGAAAGGATGCGATCACACCCAATAAATTTCTCGTTCCGTCAAATAATTTTCTTCATTTTCCTTTTCAATAATTTATGGTATCAGTTCCAAACTCTGAACAAATTCAAAAAATTTGGTTAATTCTATGATACTACAGAAAAAAATACATTTTTACTAGACAGCATAAAGGCTGTTTCAAATTTCAGAGAGAAACTGTTTCTTTTTTGCGAAATTACAAATCTTTTTGCTAAAAATGAATGGGACACCTGTCATCAATGAAAGGCTCATAGCTTTGTATCCGTGACTTGTTTTTAAACATATGTCATCATCAAGTGTTTTTCCATGGTTTCCTCAGATTTATTAGCTGGTTTTGTTATATTATATGCTTACTTTTCATTTGAGAATTCGTCTGGACGCACAACAATATATTATGAACTTAACTAATGAGTAAAGTTGACGTTATAATACATTGTATCTAAAAATTCGTTAAAACTTTGAATCAGGGAAACAATTATGTTTTTATAATCAAATTAAATCACCTCATACAAGTTTAATACTTCGTTTTATTTCAGTAATAACGTTTTAAATATTTTATTATCTTATTTTTATTTTTAAAGAAAATTTAAAAATACTGACTCTTATTACAAATATCACATAAAAACAATGGAATTTTCAAAGATAATAAAATCATAAAGAAACAAAAAAAAGTATTAGTACAATAGAGATAAAAAGTTTTTCATAATATTCTCATTATACTTTTCACACAAGAAGAAATACCTTGACCAATTCCTTAGATATATGCTGTTCTTTTGACACAACCACCTAATGTATAATTATAGCAGTATTGTACTATTTAAACCACATTACTACTTAAATTTCTTACCAAACAGCAGAGATAATCAATCATTGTACTTTGAAAATAAGTTAATTTAGGCTATAAGGAATTAAATTTCTCAACAGCAAAAAAAAATCAATGTACATTGAAAATGAGTTAATTTGGACTGTTAGAAATTAAGTGCCATCAACTGGAAACTCAAAACATATTCGAGACATATACAGCAGACAGTGACTCATTAAATCTGCTTTTTAATCAACTTTAATCAGTTATCTCAATATGAAAAAAAAAAAAAAAAAAAAAAAAAAAAAAAAAAAAAAA